>OZ010581.1:111540239-111575239 GCA_963932145.1 Acanthosepion lycidas | reverse complement strand
TTAATTAAAATAATATTTTTGAAATCTAATATTTATTAACAATTCATTTTTTTTTCTTTTTTAATAAATAAAGCTATTTTTTTAAATTAGATATTAGAAAATATTTTTTACAGATTGATATACATAATGATTATTATTATTAGACCTAAAACAAACAGCTTAATGAAAATAAAATGAATCTTATCAACAGATATTGAATTTTTTCAAAAATTATTACCAACACTTCAAAAACGGATATGAATTTAAACAACATCAAATAGTTATCTTTACATCAGGAGACAGCAATTTAGAATGCTGTGGCGAAAGAGGAAGTCACTTACCGGAAAAAAAGACATGCGTGTTCTGTACGATATGCCAATGAGAAAAATAGAATCAAGTTATTGGCAGCTTTTGCTAAAAATGCATCTCAGATATGATTGTGTGTCCTTTCCAACCTGTCGACCAATAGAAAAAAGTGTTCCGTCGATAAAAAAAAAATAAAAAAAATAACGGTTGGTGTTTTCGAATTGATAATGTCGCTTTTATTTATTCTGCTTCGTCCGTCGGCTTACGTGGTGATTTCTGTCCGTTTGCTTTGGGATTTGAGACATTGGATCTGCGTTTCGTGATTTCCACATGTCTTCCTAATCATGGATCTTCGAATTTGGATTTGCGATTTATTTATTTATTTCCTTGTAGGATTAGGCTGCCATACCAATTATTTGAACATATTGTTTCCAAGTAAAGAAACAAATGTTAAACACTTTTTTCTACAAATACCCATCATGGCAAATGAACTAATGATTCTAATACAACTGATTTTTCCAGTATTCAAAGTTTCAGTTCTTCAGTCAAACTGTAAATTTCGCTACTTTGATTCGAAGGTGGGTACCCAATTTTAAAATTATAATACCGATTCTCTGATTGAATTGTGATGGTATCACTTATATGACTATACATACTATTTACATTGTTCGGACTATTGTCCTCATTTTTATTGTCATATTCACGATGTTTCGGCCGTTATTCACTGCGACCTTCTTCAGGTGATATTCGTTGGAATTTTGAACCGAACCCTTTATTTTGTCCACCGGCGTAGATTGTTCTAGTTCCACGTGCCATACCTTTTCTGGATATCTCAGTTTCAGGTATTTCCCTTTATTAACTCAACTTGCCAAGTTTTTGTTCATCTCTGCTGTGGCCAGGAATTGAACCTACAACTCTTTGGGTCAAATCACTAGATTATTTCAACTAACGCCTTTATCCACTAGACCACCTCACCGGGCATAAACCGCTTAAGTATTCCATAAGGGATATTGATGAACGGGAGATTAATCAACGTTCCCACAATACGGTAGATTCCCTGAGTAATGACCAATATCAATACTGAGTATGTGATCCGTGCATTATAACAATTCCAGTTTCTCATTGAAGGCACCATTGCTACTGGAGATGGTTATACAGTGTAACCCGGATATAAGAGAGTTGTCGGGCCCGGAGAAGAAGTCTCTTATATCCGGGTCTCTTATATCCGGGTTACACTGTACACATTAAACCTTTCAGCTCTGCGTTCCTGAACCGTTTTAACCCTTCTTGAGCTTGAGCTCCTGAATCAAAATTCGCAAATAATTGGTATGTAATGTTTCACGGTAGATGTAAAAATACTTACAAGTGTTTTTTTTGTTTTTTTTTTTACGCCTCGAGCAAGGCGTGAAGCCACTAGGATGCAAGGGGTTGCAAAAGATTTGGAGCGAGAGCAGATAGGAGTGATAGAAGAAAGGATGAGGAGAAGGATAGTGGGTAGATCAAGGTAACTGGAGATGTCGATTGACATTACATTTGAATAGTTGGAGATTATAGCTTTCAGGGAAACAGTAATTGGGAATGGTGTTCCACAGGCGAGATGTGTGAGGTATGAAGCTATTGAAGTAGACGAGACGGCTACATTTAAAAGTTTCTACAGTGTAAGGGTGGGAGCAGGATACCAGCCTCGTAGGGCGTTTGGATTCATGGGGTCTGGGAACCAGCGAAAGCAGCTCATCGGAGCAATTACCATGAAAGTATTTGTAGAAAAGACAGAGAGAGGCGACGGCGCGTGGGTGAGAAAGTGACTGCAGACGAGACGCCAGATCAGGGCCAATTACATTACATATCCGTCTCTGGATCTTGTCAAGAATGAGGTAAACAGAAGCTGCCCCAGACCATATATGGTAGCAATACTCCATGCAAGGGCGAATGGTTGTTTTGTATATTTGAAGTACCCACCGTTCAGCGGCTAGCTGGGCATTAAGTCATTTTTCTCTACCACTGCTCAACGCGTGGCTGGGAATAACGTCATTTTTCTCTACCTCCGGTAAAGCGATGTTCAGGGCTCAAATGTTTACACGTATAATCCAAATAGTAATGCACCTGTGTACTAAATTTTCTATCAATAGATTTAGTTGTTTGTAAGAGGTGGTTGTTTATTTTTGCGGTTATCAGTGTGCTCTCAAATACCTTAGACTCTCTGTATATGGGTGAGTGTGTGTATGCATGTGTATGTTTAATAATATTTGTTTCATTAAAGTTGTTAAAAAGTTTGCTTTTTTTTAAAAATACTGTTTTATTTTGTTTAATTTGTATCTTGTTTTTATAAAACTGACGCATGATATTTTTTTCTTAATTTTTCGAATATAGTCGCAGAAATATTATTAAATATGTAATTATCATATTAAATTACATTAAAATAATATTACATTTCTCGTGATTATTAGAGCTATCTTTGTTCTTGTATCATGTAAAAAGAATAAATATCATTCATAACATAAACTTGACAGCGTTCTATCTAGCGAGAAGTCGCCATTTTTCGAAAGAAAATAATAGTTTCTTAATGATCAATTATTGATAATGGAATGCGCAGAGAGCATATTTTACATCAACACCACGCCCTCTTTTGATAAGGTTTTCAACTCAACGTTGTTTGATAAAGTATTTAATGGATTACATCTCTTTAAAAGGTTTAATTACTTGACAACTTCTCTGGAATAAACAAACAGGAGCAAAAAGTCATTATCTTGAAAATAGGCTTAAAGTTCCACATGTTGGTTTGTTGACATATTTTTTTTTAAACATTGAAAACACCAAAATAATATTAATTAATAAGCTCGTTCTTAATCTAATGAAGTTGAAGAGATAACAGACAACGACAGATATTCGATTCTACGGGGTGGTCCGAAATTCTTGTCACCAGTATATAACATAATTTTCTATTTCAGATGGTTGACACGAGCTCCTACAAGTTGGAAGAGAATTAGGAGGTGACAAGACTTTCGAACCACTCTCAAGCAAAGTATGCTGAGAATAACATGGAACGTATGCGTAACGAAGAAGTGTTAACGACAATGGATCGATAATTTTTACGACTTTTTGTAGGTTATTTAAAGCTGAACCATATTTTAAGAATATTTTACTAGTAAATTATTAACAATTCTTTGGAGATAATGAAGATTTTCAGAGAGAAGACGTACTATTTAATTCATAGCTTCGGGTACAAGTAGTGGATTCATACGTTTCACAAGGGTATTTGCACGTAAGTGAATGTAACGAAACAGGCTGGAATTCGAACTCGTCTCTCCGATTTCTCATTCCGAGGAGTTGACCCCACCGGCACAGGCAAGCTTACAGCACCTGGCATTTCTGAATGGTCACCAATCTAGATACAGGCTCGATGTTGCTTAACTTCAGTGATCAGATGAGAACCGGTGTTTAAAAGTGATATTGCCTTTAGCTAAGAACAATGGAAATAGATAAATAAACGGCTGAAATACCTTGGTTATAGATCCAATATCTTGGAGAAAGTAGGTTCGGAGAAGGTGACACCCACAGTGTATATATCACATGGTAAACTGAAAATGCTATAGATTCTATAATTAAGGAAATAAACTGATACACTTGGAACGTTACCCAAGAAACGATTAAAGAAATCGGAATTTCGAGAAGTCGGGATCTTCCAAATTACTCACAAGTATCTGTGAGGATAATGCTTAAAAAGTGCAGAAAATCTGTAGAGACGTGGTCTCAGTTCCTCATCCGGGATATTCATCAGACCTACGGTTTAAAAATGCAAATTCAGGAAAATAATAATAATGTTTTATTCTTGCTGCAAAGAACCAAAGCGGGCTAGAAGTTACCAAGCACACATACTGAAAAATGGTTAACCTCAAAGGCAGATTCTGAGATAAACATCCAGAAACAATTTACCATCTTGCATTAGATTAGCACCAACTAAATATAAAACTCGGCATGATAGAAAGGGCCAATATCTGAACTGGAAAATATGCCACTTTTACGGGAAGGAATATACAAGAAACAGGTATGAACATCTACCAAACCCGGTTACAGACAGAACCTGTAATAAATTTATGGGACTTTACAATACACACTGACAGAATAATCAAATCTAATCGCCCAGACTTCATCATCAAAGACTACCAGAACAGAATGTGTTGTTTTTTTTAATTGACATGTCAGCCGCTGTAGATTGTAATACATCAGTGAAGATCTTCAAAAAACTATCAAAATACAAGGAACTTGAAGTAGATCTTGAAGTACATTTCAAGTGTGGTGGTGGGGGATTCCTTCAAACAAGTTTTTCTCTGAAATTCGACCGTAATATAAAGGAATAGAATTCTGAGTTGAAGTTATTTCTATTCAAATTTGTTTCTTTTGAGGTTGACCCACAGTTGGAAGAAGACCTAAAATTATTTAGAATTGGAATTAGTGAAAACAATACATAGCTTTCTTGACTTGTTCAAGTGGCTAACCGTTATCTTCACCACATATCTGCATAAGTTGTGCCTCTTACACTGTGATCCTCTGCCACGAGGAGCCACGTGTAGGGTGAACCTCGGTTTACAAAAAACAACAAAATCCAAAGCATTAATAATAGCATATATCTAAATAATAAACGCCAAAATCTGCCTATCTGTCATGTTGTCTAAAACTACTCTAATTTGGGCAACACTTACTCTACATAGACATATATATAGACATATATATATATATATATATATATATATATATATATATATATATATATATATATATATAAGAAATGGACAAAGTCCGACAATTTATATATTAAAGACATTTTTTATGTTTAACGTTCTTTTTATAGATACAAGTATTTAAGTAAATGCTTTGTTTATAATAAACAGTATTAAATAACATTTACCGGCCTGAATGTCCGAGAAATTCGACCTTGCCAACCGAAAGATCCTTTGTGGCCGTATCGGTTAGGCACACCCGACTAAATGGCTGTTCCGTATAGAATGCAGGTTAATACTGTCAAAGGACAAATATTTTCTATGAAAATTTCTCGGACATTCAGGCCGGTAAATGTTATTTAATGCTGTTTATTATAAACAGAACATCTACTTAAATACTTGTATATATAAAAAGAACGTTAAACATAAAAAGTGTCTTTAATAATATATATATATATATATATATATATATATATATATATATATATATATATATATATATATATATATATATTGAAATAAAGATTGTTCCGGGATTGAAAATTTGCCCTTCACCTCACCTAGTTCTTAAACATCCAGAGTTGGAAGAAATTTTTTTTTTCCGGATGAGTAGGGAACAGTTAAGAATTCTAATTTTAAAATAACTGAGAAAAACTTACTGGTTTTAAAAGTTTTTCATTCATATCGAGTTTAAAATAATAAAAAAACTTTGTGAATGTATTTTTTTTGGTTTTTAAAATTCAGTTTTATATCTCCCAAAGTTTGTGAATAGAGAAAATTAATTTAATTTTTTTCTTCAAAATGCCAAAAAAGCAAAGTTAAATTGAGAGCTTTTGTGAAGTGAGCTTTTGAAGTTTCACAGAATTTGTCATTTGAAGAACTCATCTCAATCGAAGTTCCACGGAGTTTAGGATTTGAAGATCTGAATTTTCGGTCTGAATTGGAATTTTAGCCCAAATTCTAGTTTCGGCCCAAATCGGACTTTTGGATGGAATAGAACTTCTAGCCTGATCATAGTTTAAGTGAGCTATTCATTGAGTGAATTAAACAATTCTGAGTTATTTCTTCAAAATTATCATTGCTGTTTTCCAGGCAAAAACAGATGCTGAATTATCCCTCCGCAGGAGCTAGCTTAGAAGCCCGTACGGAGTCCGGATTTTAAGCTAGTATATACATAAGCTAATAGAACAAACTTCAAATGAAAAAGGTTCCTTCTCAAATGATATGGTAGTGTCATCAAATAAAATATAGCTATTAAAGAATATGAGGAAATATGCAAATATACAGAGTCTTGAAATTTAAAAAAAACATGGCAAATAATTGTTAAACCAAAAATATATTCGATCAAAAAAATTGAGACAGGAATTTTAACAGGATCTCTGTGGGACGCTGCTTGCAAGTTTCCAGATATACACTGCTTGGAACATCTCATCTATTTAAAAATATTATTAATGTCAAGAAAATATAAACAATGTTAACATCAAATATTAAATGGCAATTCGGTTGACGGCCATATCACGTTGACACAACAGTTCTCCCAGGTTAAGCAACGTTAAGAGTGATCAGTACTTTGATGAGTGACCTCTTGGGAATAGTCGATGTTGTACATTTGAAATTGGAGAGCCGAGTTCCAATTCCAGTCATCTTGTTATATTCACTTACGCGAAAATACCCTCTTTTTTCCAAGCTGTGGGTTAAATAGTAGGAAGTTTATCAGTAAATCATTATCTCCAAAATGATTGTTTCAATCAGAAAATATTTTCTGGCTTTAAGAAACCCGCAAAATTTTTATAAGCCGTGAAAAAAAAATCAAATCAATTATTTTGCGGGGAAAGAGCGATAGAATAGGGAGAGGACTGCCAACATGTCTTCTGTGTGAAAGGTTGTTAAAAACTGTGTGTAGGCTGGTAAAATATTCATCACCCACAAGGCCACGTAGACGCTTTTGAAATCTATCACAACGGGAAAGTGAAGACTGAGCAGCTCCAGCCTATTTATGGCGTTAGTAATATTTTTTCATGCATAGTTTTTCAGCATATTGTACTTTGTTTTTAATTAAACAATTTCTTTGGTCGATATTATAATAGTTTGAAATTTCGGATTATGATATGAAAAAAAAAAACGTAAATGTAGATATATATATATTTTTTTTACCAACGCTTCTATTATGAAACTTAAAAAAAAAAACAGTTCAGATTTGGCAATTTTTTTTTATTTGCAAAATATATTTTATTTTTTTATTTTTCAAAAATAAATTTAACATTTTAAATTTCTTGTCTTTATTTCTTTTTTTTTATTCATAATCTTTCAGTGGTCTATATCGTAAAAGTTTATAAAATTTAATTAGCATATGAAAAAATATCTTAATGAAGAATATTCGAAGATATTTCATATTTTTATCAATCTTTTTATTATCAACCTTCGTAAAAAAACAGTTTGGTTTGGCAATTTTTTGAAAACACTTTACTGCCATTTCTTAAATTTTTTTATTCATTTAATCCCTTCCTTGCTGCATGGAAAAGCACAATGTGAAACCCCGAATTTGCAAAAGAATTCCTGATTGGCTTCATTAAAATAACGATGAAAAATTCCCTACTGGCTTTTATTAATATATCCAGTTAATATAAATGTTTCCTGTATTTTGATAGCATTTTAATTCATATAAGCGCATAGCAAGCCTACAGCCATCAACGATTTTGAAATCCTGTTAAACTAATATGCACAATCTTTCAAATGAATTGTACATTTTAATATAAAATTATAATCACTGTTTTTCCTCGAATATTACGATAGCTTGAAATAATGGCGCCATTGACAAGATGTGTTTTATATGGAGATGCAGAAGTGAGAGGCTGATGTTGAAATATGGTCGACTGTGGAAAAAACTACCAAATATAATCTGACATAAAAACTAGCAAACTGCATCTTATTGAGGATCGAACTCACTAGATTCTTCTTCTTCATCTGTCGTGTCCCTTCAAGGCAGAGATGGTCATGGTTATCCACAACATCCTACAATTTGTCTTTTAGCTATCTTTGTTCATGTACATATTTACAAAATCTCATTATGTAGTTTACTCACTGCTTATCTCTTCCCCTCCTGCCTGCAATATGTTATATGTGTGTAAACTTCTCCAAGCCTTCTTTCCTCTATGCGTCCTATAAATTTGAACTGACTCTTTCTAAGTGTAAAAGTCTTTTCTATTTTCCAATAAGGCTTCAAACGCAGGGTGGAGTTAAGATTTACACCGAACTGAAAGGCTGTGTTTTATAGTTTCTCTCTGTTATTCAATTATTATTATTATTCAAAAGGCATTTTGTTAATTATTTCTCTAGGTGCTAAAGACCATGATCCACAAAGAATTTCGCTTTTTCCTTTTGTTAGTTTTTAATTTCTTCCCTTACAATTTTGTTTGTTTTATTTTCTTTTGGTGGGAGGATTTACATGTCAAAGTTTTACAAAAGGTAAAAAGCAAAATTCTTAGGGGAATGTTTCGAAATATTCCTGGTCAGTTTTCCGTCAAAGCTTCCGTTAAATGCTGTGACCCTAACAATTAACATTTCATTATTAAGCATCTAAAGCTAGCCCACCTCACGGCCGTGTTTGTAGGAGACTGATCTTAACCTGCCCAGAATAATTCAAATCCAATATTATAGCGTCGAATAGAATATTGTAGTCGTATTTCTTTAAATTTAGTCAAAAAAACTCCATCAAGTAAACACGCCTGTCCTAAATATGTGTAAACTGTTACAGTTGATGTAGCGAACAGCGAAGACCTTAATGACCCGGTCCGCGAGCCTTACAATAGACCCATGCATTGTCAACAGAAGTTCATGGTCCTTTTTCTTTTCTTTCTTTAGTTTTAATTATTTCAACGCAAGCTAGACCAAATATGCTACTAGGGGTCAAGTGGTTTCAGGAAGTGAAAGAGAATTGGAAGATTTTAAAGTGGGGGATTGAGAAACAGGATAATAAAGAGACAGGATTCAAGAAAACAGAATATAATGACTGACGTTGCATTTAAAACTTTGAACAATGTAGTTGTCAGGGAAGCAAGAAATCGGAAAGGATTTTCACGGATTAGGCGTGTGAGAAAAGAAACTGTTGGTGTAGAAGTAGCAGTTGCATCTATGTAGTTCAGCTGTAAAACGGTGAGACCTATTTGACAATCTAATAGCATGCTTAGATTCATGTAGTCGGGGGAACTAGAGAATAAAGGTCGCCAGATCAGTTGTAATGAAAATATTTGTAGAAAGGACAGAGGGAAGCTACATTACGTCGGTGAAAAAGTGTCAGAATTCGAGATGTCTGATCAAGATGGATTGCATTACAGACTGAATTTGGCGAGAATTTCAAGATATTTGTAGCAAGAGAACGAGGCAAGATATGACAACAGTATTTAATGTACGGACGAATGACAGATTTGTAAATGTGCAAGATTTAAATAAAGGGTAGAAGATTTCTAAAAAAAAGAAAGAAAGGAAGGACCAACTGCATATATCTTGGCGTACCGGGCAAATAAAGGGTAGAAGATTTCTAAAATAAGAAGAAAGAAATGACCCACTGTATATATGTTGGGGTACCGGAATTTAGACATTATGTAAATAAGTCACCTCGGATTAGTTCTAAGATGATACTTAACTTAAACTACTAAAGAATTATTTGTAAAGACGCACTCCGAGGTATTTAGCACTCGTAACTTTACATTTCATTTTAATTCATATACTTTATGATTTAACTCTACCGTCCTGGATATGACGATCAGCTACATATGGCAAGCAAAGCTTATAATTGGGAGGTTTTGAGAAGCGTGGAATCACCTGTGAATTACTACCCTTGCCAGATCCACTCTCATCCCGGCAACTGTTAGGGTCCGAGCTATGGGTAAATAGATAACACCCAAACTGGGGTCAAAACTCGATGAAAGTATAAAAAAGTTATAATTAAATACTACCAATATATTCTCATATTAAAAAAAATGTCAGGAATACACTTTTGTAAAAAAAAAAAAAAAAAAAGTCAGTTATGTGCCATGCGTGATACGCGCTTAGACGATCATGTATCTTTCGATACATGACTGACGAGGCTAATTTTTTTCCCGAAGTGGGTTTCCATTTCTTTCTACGATAGACTAGTTGCCATCAAAGGCTATAGAACCCGGTCTGTCCTGCTATTTACCCATAACTGGGGGGGGGAGTGAGGATTCATCCCTTTCTAAAGGGTATTAGCACGCAATTGAATGTATTAGGTTGGTGCAAAAATAATGTCGTTTTTTGGCGTTAAATAATAGATCCGACTGGAATTTGAACTCGGCTCTCCGATTGCTTCAATTCGAGCCGCTATTCATTACTCCACCATGTCTCCAAGAGTTGCGCGTTCTTGTAAAAATAAATTACTAATACTCCCGCCACCCCAAGTTAAATTTCGGCATTAAATGACCCATAGGGAGTTGATATGCTGCTATACAAGAAGCAAACAAACCTTCTGCTCGAACTTAAAGCTGTCCTCTTTGTATTTGTTCTTTTGCTAATGTTGGTGAAAAAAAAATGTTTTGTGATGCAAATAAAATCCAAATAAAGAGAAGGAGTATAAAAATAAGAAAAAAAAATGTATAATTGTTCATAGCGACCCCTCCTAACAAAAAGGGCTCTTATCAGGAGCGGGGATACTTTCAAACTCGGATATAATTCTTGAGAGACTTCTAACATATACCAACTGAAACAATGGCTGCCTTTTAACTCAAAGTTCTACCCTGTGACACAATGACTTATTTTTCAATTAACTGGTTTTTGTTTTCTCCAATAGCATTCCTATTCGATATAAGAAAAGCCAACATGTATTGGTATGCCGTTAATTTAACTGAATTAATCTAAATCCTGCAGATTTCAAAAACATACCTCGATATGGTGTGTCACAAGATATCTAGATGCGAGCCATGAGCAGAATAGAACATTCTCATCGAGCAATTATACTAATGTGTACGTGTCAAAAAGAAATAGAATCTCATAAGCATAAGGAATTCTTACAGAACACTTTATTTATCATACCCTGAATTGCCGCCAGTGGACAATACGACATCCTGACAGGGGAAAATATGATGCACATACTGAGTACGACACCTTTTGAAAAAAATAAGAAGTAAAATATCTACTGAAAAGAAGAATGAAAGAATTAGGATTCTGGATTCAATAGAAAGTCTTTCTTGTTCAACTTCAGAAATTCCTCCGCTAGCATTAATGCGAAAAGACATTGTGTTCAAATCAGCAGGGCTGCTCTCAATGTCCCCTTAGATAGTGGTTGGCAAGTCCAAAGCCAATGGACACGAAATACAATAGATAGATAGATAGATAGATAGATAGATAGATAGATAGATAGATAGATAGATAGATTATAATTCGAATTCCACATTTTAAGTGGACAATATGAAACGCAAATACTTATAAAGCAGCTCGCGTTGACGACAGAAAGTCATGTTGTCATCAAATGAAATCCTCGTCATGCGAATTACAAATAGTTATGCCAGAATGAAGCAAGTACAAAAATTAAAGTAGGAAGCGAACCCCGGAATACGCATTGGGATAGCGAAGGGTACCTTCGAAAAGCCAAACAACGTATTAAGAAAAAGCAAATGAAAGTATACTTGGCTAATGTGCAATATCGGTCCTCGTGTATGGCCGTGAACACTGGACAATATCCTAACAATGGAAGAATAGGCTTCACGCAACAGAAATGCAGTACAACACAGAATGTTAAGAATAATATAGACTGAACATGCGCGCAATGAGGAAGTTTTAGAGAAAATGGAAACAAAAGTGTAGCTTATACTTAATATCAAAATGCAACAGTCGATATTTCTCAGTCTCATAATGAGGGTAGAAGGCTTAGATAAATCTGACCCTCACAGATTTTCGGTACGCGGGACAGAAAAAAAAACAGAGCATAATGAGCTTGTGTAAATGGATGGCAGAACAGGGGAGATAGCAAAAAAAAATATACTAAGAGCTATAAAGTATAGGAAGTTGGAGAGACCCATAATCGCTCATGCCCTGAAGAGAAAAGATATATAGAAAAAATTTGAATACGTTTTTTTTTTTTTTTTTTTTTTTTACGTTTCATTTTTAAAATCAAATCTATATCTGTCCAGTCAGAAAATTTACAGTATTCTGAATATTTTTCTCAGTTATTAAGTTCTTCCTCACAGTTACGTCCATGAAAGTAGTTATTTATCGTCAGTCCTCGGAAGACCATGGGATCAATACGGGCGTTACCGAAGGCTCGCTTCTCGATCCTACATTCTTTGATCTCACCTCTGACCTATTTCTAATAGTTCAATGTGGGCGTTACAGAAGGCTCGTTTCTCGATCCTATCCTCAAGTTTTCACCTCTGATCTACCTTTAACAATTCAATGAAGGCGTTACAGAATGCTTGCCTCTTGATCCTATACTGTTGATCTCACCTCTCATCTAGCTTTAGCAGTTTATTAAGGGCGTTAGAGAAGGTTAACACCTCGATCCTACCTACTTGATTTCACCTCTAATCTAGCTCTAACAGTTAAATGAGGGCGTTTCAACTCTGACCCAACTCGTAACATTTCATTGAAGGTGTTATAGAAGGCTAACTTCTCGATCCTGCCGTCTTGGTCCTACCCTTGACCTTGCTCAAACAGTTCAATGAGGTACGAAACTGAATGCCCACCCTGTATTTTCGACTATCGTGATGAAACCCGTCTTCTCAGAAAGACGCTTCTTGCCTTAAACGCCTATTGCTATCTAAGCACTACAGACCTCCTGTGGAACACGTATTAAAGATACTGGAAAAATTATCGATTTCCCTGTAACCCTCCAATAAGTACCGCAGTCCTGCTGCTATTCTTTCCCTTTACAAGAGCCATATTCAATCGCAAATGGAAGACTGTTAACATAAGAACCTTAGAACTGCCTAGTCAATACATTTCAGTATTCATAGTCGAAAAGTGATTTACACCCCTAGAACCACTTTCCCACAGATGACACGTCTCAGGCTATGCACTAATCTATCGCTCTTTCTATGGAAAATGTTTAGATGAGTTACAATTCTTATTTCCACCACCCATAACCGACACGGCTAAGACCCACCATCCCAGGTACACTGTAGCGTACGATTCTCATTCCTTTCGTATTTCATTAGTCAGAAGTAAATTCCATTCAAACAGCTTCTTCCCAGGAAACAACTCCCAAGAGGATGCTTTCCGATCACTAAAATCTTAACTTATTCAACTTCAAGGTTAACCTTTATCTTTCTCACATATCCTCATAAACTGCACTTCTCACTCTTACTGTTTCATTCAACCTTCTTCAGTACACCTCTATCTCTTGGTGAACATTAGTGAAAAAGAAGAAAAAAGTTAAATCACATCTACTTTATTTTCCCGTCCCCAATTTTTGGTTCATACACTGAAATGGCCCTTTTGCTCACAGCCAAGCGTTCTCACTTCTTCGTTAGCAATTTGCCTGGATCCTTTTATTAAATTGTGAAAGAGTTCTTTCATTTTTTCCTTTGAGACTAGAAGCAACACAGTGTCATCAATATATCTGAGTTGTTAAGATTATCCATAGATAAGAAATCGTTGTGGGTCTTCAAAGTCTCGCTGTACAAGTGAAATAATTCCAGTGAGAAAAAAAAATAATCTCCTTGTACTGTTTTTGTGCATTTAATCAACTCGTCCTCTAAGTGGTTTATTCCAAAATAATCTTTACGGTTTACTCGAATATATTTCCTATTTAAATGACGCTTTTATCTCAAGTATTTATTCGTGTCGTTATTTGTCAAACACAATTAACATGTCTAAATCATTATAATACTTAGAAAACTGACAGATATAAATAGAATTTAATTGTATTATACAATGTTAGACTTATTTAATATGAGTAAGAAACGTCGGTCATCTTCTTTATTAATATGCTTCTTGTATATATAAAGATCAAAGGTTTTGTTTATTCGTTAAAATCTAGTTATAAAGTCGATTGCCTCTCCGTCTGTATGCGTCTATGTACAAATATGGCGAAAATCATTTATTCAAATAAACGTAGTTCGATCAATTACATTTATTAAGGGTGTCTTATATCTCGTCCAATTTAATTTATTTTTTGTTTATTTTTTAAGGAAGATTTCTTCTGCTACAGCAGCTTCTTATCTCGCACTTCCTGACAGTGGAACTCTCTTCCTCTTACTTGCTTCCCTGTTAGCTAGAATCTTCAAATATTAAAATGTAATGTCAATCGACATATTCTGATGTCTTGATCTTGATCTCCGTCCTTCTGTTTATCCTTTCCCCAGACATATTTCTTTACTTTTGCTCTCACCTACTGAGACCCTTTACGCGATGGTGGCACTCCTGCCTTGCTTGCAGTGATATGCTTAAAAAAACTTTATTAATTTTCATATTTATATTGAAATATCATTAAAATAAAAAATAACTGCGTTTGCTTATTCACTTGCAAAATGGTCTTCTTATGAAAAATGTTTCTAATTAAATCATATAAATAATGCAATTTTGAATGCGGTAGCCTCCTTCGTGTTTAGATTACAGCATGGAAGGAAAGGGCCATAGCCCAAGGAAATTAACAATTTTAACTCCATCTTATTGGATATTTTGTAAATATTAGAGATTTTTTAAAAAATAGTTTACGTTTCGTTCACGTAAACATTAAATTATTTTTATAAAATATTTACTGGATCTACTGAAAGCATTCTATATTTCATCTTTAAAATAAAATTGGCGATAATTCGATTCTGTTCTTCAAGTAGAAATGAAATGACATGAAATATGAAAATTTTGTTTCTACTTGCTTACCCTCTTACATCTACTAGAGGAAAGGGGTGCTCTCTCACCTAAGAGAGTGATTCGCGATTCCAAAAAAAAATTGACCATAGGAAGATATGTTTGTATCGTTTTGTCCAAGAAAACATATGTAAGAATTCCCCCGTTTTAAATGTCAGCTATGTAAACATTTTGTTCAAGTAATTCAATATGAGTTTTTTGTCTTATTTTTTGGAACCAATTGTTGTATTAACGGAAGAATGTCCGTCTCTAACCAATGTAATATTTTAATTGTTTTTTTCTTAAGTATAGAGAAATTTATTTACTGAAAAAAAAGTTTGAACAAAGTAACTATAAACAATTTTTTTCTATCCTCTGCCAACCCGCAATGATGGCGAAAGCATTACCTTGAACCGTCACCAGTGAGACACGCTGCAAGAGCCACTCTGTTTCGTGAGGATCGTCCATTTAATCGAGACGCCATTGCGCCAATCCACCGAATGAACGCCATCGAACGAGGGCCAATAACCCCAGAAGTCCACAGGAGTTAAAAAAAAAATCTATCAGCAAGAGAAGAATATTTAACTATTTTTTTTTTTATCTCTGCGTCCCGGGGGACGGACCCCGGCTCAACCACGGACCTGATCAAATTACCGGCTGAAAATGTATCCGCACAGGTCACATCCCAAATCCCCATTTTAAAAGGGAAAATGGTAATACCATCCGGACGCTTTCCTTCACCACGGTGGAGGCTTACGGGTTCAATTTGCGAAGGGAACCCAGCTGCATCCAAGCCTCTTCTGATGATTTCGTTTATTGCTGCATGCCGTGTATTTAATATTGGTCAGTGTCATTTTGTGGTGGTAACAACGCGATTTCCAACTCTTCTCGGTGGATCCAAAGTAATATTTACCATCATCGTCGAAATTGATCCTAGCTCTGTAGATTATGCCTTCGATCATGCACAAGCCATTTAGTGGGCAGGTTACGTTTTTATGGCAGTTGCATTGACTTTTAGTACGATTATTATTTATTTTTTGTTTGTGTGTTTGCTTACTATATTATTGTGTTGCGATATATAATTATCGATTTTTTTGTACAGCTTTTGCTTAGCTTACATTACACACACACACATACATACACGCACACACAGATATATATATATATATATATATATATATATATATATATATATTGCGTGTGTGTATGTATTTAGGCAGCATTTTTTTATTGATGCATGTTTCATTAAATAATATAGACAAGTTTTGACTTTATTTTATGTAACTTCTTTTCATATCGTCTTATAAGATTCATCATAACATTATCATTGAAAGACGAAAGAAAATCACAATACTGATACATATTTTTTTAATCCTATCTAAGCTTTCTGCTTACATAAGCCATTATCAAAGATGACAATTACATTGCAATATATTAAGCAATACACAGACAACACAGTGATGATAGTCTGTTTCTGTTTACATGGAAGATTTCCAAGCAAAGACAAACTCGAACATACAAGACAATGGAAGCAAAAATTGAACCGCAGTTCATAACGTCACACATGACCACGCGAGAATGAAAACGAGAAGTATTAATTATGGGAAGCCGTTGCTATAAACCAATGGCTTCTGTTACCAATTATAGGCATTTAAGAATATTTGTGGAGATTACATAGTTTATTTTGTTCAGGTGAGGTTTCAACTCTTTTATGTATATAGCTTCAAGATTTTTTTAGTTTTTGTTTATTATTTTCATGTTTAAGTATAGTTGCGTTTTCAACAAGGATTATATATATATATATATATATATATATATATATATATATATATATATATAACATCGATAATTATATATCGCATCATTTATATAATCGTATTATCGGAATTGTTATTTATAATATAAAATCCTTTTCTTCTCTGGTAACTATCCTTAATGGAAACTGTTACCCAGAAATGCCAAAACCTCTTATTGATTGATTATTTGTGAAATGAAAAATCATATTTTGAGATTGTATATTATAACCCAACAGGAAGTGTCAGTTGTGGTTTCTGGATCACATAATGAGGAAAGGGGCTTCCTGATAGGAAGTCGTGGTTCGTTTGGCACATTATAGGAAGGAGAGCTTCGAAAATCTGATAGTCGCGGGACAAAAGAAGAAGAAAATGGACAGAGAAAAACAACGCCTAACATTGAGCAAATGGATGGCGGAAAAGGCTTCGGAGAAATAAAAGAAAGACAAAGTTTATTAAGAGCAACAAAGATCAAGAAGTTGTGGAGAGCCATCATCACCTACCTCTTGAGGTGACACGGCACATAGAGTGTAAGATATTATAACCACCACCCAGGCTTGATTCCTATTCTTCAAACAGAAATGAACTGGCCTGAAATATCTAATACAGTGTAACCCGGATATACGAAAGTTGTCGGGACCCGAGGAGAAGTCTCTTATATCCGGGTTTATCTTATATCCCGGTTTGGTCTATTTTATATACATTAACACAGGCTCTAATTTGGGACCAGAGAAAACCTCTCTTATATCCGGGTCTCTTATATCCGGGTTACACTGTATTCGTTTTTATTTTCTTGCTTTCTCAGACCCACTAGAGAAGGGGGAACGATCTCTCTCCTGAGAGTGGGATTCTCGCTTCGGACAAATTTGACCATAGGAAAACATGCTTATATTTTGATGTCGATGGGAGGAAAGCACCGAGATAACAAAATGTCCTAAATGAAATAAGCGACCATAATAATGTTTAAACTATTCAACATATTTAGATAAAATAAATTCCTAAGTGGTTTCTTTTTCTTTTCTTTTTCTTTTCTTTTTTTTTTTTTTTTTTTGTTGCTACGAAACCAAAGCATTCGCCTGAAAACTCTAGCCATGTTCTTAAATAGGCCCCGTCCTGCATGGCACCAAACCTGTTCAGAAATATCTAAACTGCTTCTGAATATCAATTGTGAAAAAAGGCCTTGAGTGAGTAAAGCCTGGCGATCTTGGAGAATATCATCCTTCTTCGAACATTGTGGAATGCCACTACAGAATTACAAAATAATTGAACTAACAGAAACCTCATCCCTTGAAGACTACCAAGAGCAGCAAAAACTAAAATGGATAGCACTGTAAATCGAAGAGAAAATAATAATGACATAATCAAGATGTTAGCATTCCACGCACCTTAAGATAAAAAGCTTCGATGGAAACCAACATTAGTAGTGGAAAGAGCGATAACAGCTACTGAGGATGGGAAACCAGTTTTTCTAAAAAATAGTTTTTAAGAGAAGAAGTTTATGAATTTCAATTGAAAGCCGTACTGATTGCTCGGTATCTGAATACCAAAAGTTTCCTTATAGAGAAACGGCTAATATTACTCTTATCATTACCATTTTTACGAAACAAGGAATCTCAGAAAGTGAATTGGACTACGCAACCCCAAGTAGCTTTGATTGTGTGAGAATTTTTAAAATTATTTTATTATATTTTGGTTTATGATGGCACTTTCAAAGACATATTTAAAAGCTTTGTATATTCACGTGATGGGTACACGTTAAAGTAAGGAATAGCGGCTCAGATTAAGGAATCGGACAGTTGCGTTCAGATTCCAGTTGAGTTCCCTACTTTCAATTACTTGCTAATACCTTTGGGAAAGGTAAGAATCCATCTCTGCTCTGGATTAATAGCAGTGCAGATTGGGCTATATAGCCTTGGATGGCAACTAGTCTAAGAGAATGAATTCAAACCACCTGTTGTCTTATAGGTTTTGCTTCTTTAGGCCAAACAGAGAAGGTAACTTCAAAATCAATTAACCTCGCAGAAAGAAACTAGCCGTCTAATGCCAGTCGCCGTGTTGGAAAATAAAGAACCGCTCGGACCATTAGCCTATAGCATTTTAGACGAGATACAATATAATTGTTTCTTTGCCCCCTTTTTCAATCGAACTTAAATATCTTTCGATAGTCATTTAAGATTTTCTTTCTTTACCCCAGATAAAATAACTGACTTTTGATTTTGTCACAACAATGTCTCGGTCGTATTACCATGTCCGTTCTGCTCTTCAGAATGTCATAAACAGATAAGAGAGAAAAAAAAGACGTATTACCAATGAAACGAGACTGCAAATCTTATTTTAATGGAGGAACAGACATCATCTTTTCTGACATTTCAGCCAAGATCATACATAATTACAGTTTCTTAGTCTAATTAACTGAGGAATATTCCAAAGCCTTACGTTTCCTATTGAAAACATATTAACTCGAAAGTAGACGTCAAAGACTGGAAGTGACTCCGAAGATTATATCTGCGTGTAAGCAATGTCTATAAAAAAAACAAAAAAAACAGATACTAGATTCTTTTTTTTTTCTGTTTTGGTGTCCATTTACAACTGCTTCGATCATAAGGGATACATGTCGGTCATTTACTGTCATTTTGTATAAGCATCTTAATAGAATCATATATAGGCTAAAGTAAAAACTTAATACATGCTAGACTGTGGTTTTTAAATTTGTTTTTGCACTGATTTGTAATCTTTTTAATAATCTACTTAAGTTTCCAAATATTCTTCTAATTACATATTCTAATATTCTTTTTCATAGTAAATAACCTAAATACAATTTTTTTTAAACATAGTCTCATAGAAACATAGAAATTTCCAGTGAAATGTTACTACATATAATCATAGTTTACAAATATAATTGAGATATATATAAAAAAAACGTAGGCATGATATTAACACATAACTTTCATGCGCAGCATTAAACTGTTGTCTTCATTGTTACATATATTTTAACAATTTTGCTTAAATTTCGATTTTTTCTTCATTTCAGATGAAATCCAGAAAACTTAATATATTCCATTGAAATTTTAATTTGAATAGAGTTTATAAATTACAGTTTAGATATATGAAAAAGAAAGGCGTAAGTTTAAACTGATGCCATCAGCAGGTGTTAGTTTTTTTTATAATATAGTGTGACAAAGTTCGTATTCTCTTGAAGTCAGATGAAAATACCAATATCTTCTTACTAAAACCATTACAAGAGATGGATAGCGTATGTATCCATCCAAACACCCTCTCCATTTTTTATATTTCATTTTAAATGAATTCCATTTTACAAGTCACCTCTCTCTCTCTCTCTCTATATATATATATATATATATATATATATATATATATATATATATATATATGTTAAGTAGTGGTGTAATGATGGTTCAAATTCCGATGGAGAGCGCATAGTTTTTTTTAATAAGATTTCGAGAATATTCAGGCCGGTAGACGAAAATAAATAAATATACTAATATGTAAACAATGCGTTTACTCAAATGTTACCGTCCACTAAAATATAAAAAATATGTATATATAGGTATGTGTGTGTCGCTTAATCTATCTCCATTTGCATTTTGTTGTGGTATACCTACGGACAATAATGGGTAGATCCCCATTCACATAAATACAGTAGTAAATGCCGTATGTTGGTCTGTACTTGGAGATTTGTCTCCAGCTGTGCTGACCAAACTCTCTATTTCCGAGTAGACTCTATCCCCAGACAAGGCTATACCAAAAGGCAGAGTTTCGTCTCGGGAAACAGCTACCAGACCACGTTTTATACGGGGTCTACGGGGAATTTTTGGCCGAGCCTACGGGATCGAATACCCCACAATATATTCGGCCTTGTGCCACAGCTTACCGCGTGGGGTAGTTGGTTAATATCCTGCAGATTCGTCTCCAGCTATGCTGGTCAAGCTCTCTGACTCCGGGCAGAGAGGATCCCCAGATAAGTCTCTGGAAACCGCTACCCGACCCCATTTTATACAGGTCTACGGGGAAATTTTGGCCGGGACTATGGGCCCGGAACCCTACAGTAAATTTGGCCTTCTGCCACATCTGACCACGTAGGGCGTTTGGGTGTTTTCTCTAGTTGATGATTTATTGTGGAATTCACTTGACTCACTTCTAGAATTTGACTACTTCTACGCGCCGCTGGCGAATTTTATATGTATTGTTCTCGTCCTAAGTATTATCGTTTATTACCAACCTTCGTTTGATTATTCTATTAAGTAACCTTTCCAGGTTACAACACATTTATATAAGTCTATGTGTGTATCGATGCTTACCTCACAGGTTACCGGGTATATGTTACTTATTTTATTATTTGTTTGTTTTTTTTCCTCTTAGCTTTTCTTGTTTGTTCGTTCTTTTTATCAACTTTGCTTTTTCTCGTGTAACGACTTCGTTTTACTCTATCTTTTGAGTCATTCTTCTTTGTAACGCCTTTTGTCTTGTCCAAAAATAAATAAAAAGTAATTATATTGTCAAAAATAATTATAATAAAGTAATCACAACAATTATTTATTATCATTAATATAAATCAGCCATTCCAAACCAATAAGAATAAACCCCACTCAACAGTCAACTAGGATGGGTGACTAGAATTTCGATACTTTTACTTTTCAGGCCACAATGATAACATTTATCTCTTAACGCTGATTACCAAAATTCGAGGTATGAAATCTCCGCAGAGCTTTTATTTCTTGTTATGGTCCGGTTCCTTGTACCACGGTGATAGTCCAAGGTAGAACCAATAAAGAAGAACTCGAATACGGATATGGAATAACACAGATATATTACAAACAAGAATATATACAGAGAAGTAGAAAGTGTTAGTACGAACAATCAAGTTTAGTAGGGAGAACAATGTAGTGTCGACCAGTATCACTATTTCAATGTCTTGTTGTAATTGTCTGAACGCCACTGTTCGAACTGCCTCTGACTCAAATCTTGACTCGACTGACTGACTCGCTCGCTCTGACTGACTCACAGACTCCTGACGGACCTCACTCTTGACTTCAGACTGAACTGTATTTAGTCGCCCAACGATGAGGGCATCATGTGGCACAAGGCCGGTTTTACGTGGGATCTCCGAGCCCGTGGACTCGGCCAAAAAATATGCCCTTTGAATCCGTATAAACGGGTTCAGGGTCGGTTTACCTCCCCGAAAGGGACTCCGCCCTTCGGCGTAGCCTCGTTCGGGTACCTCCCCGCCCGAAAGGAGAGAGTTCAACCGATCAGCCGGTCAGACGGTCGCCCGACTTCGGCCTGAATTCCCTGCTTCCTCTTAAAGCGAAGTGTTTATTACGTATGGAATAGTTCATTATGTTATTATGGGTAAGGTCCCATAACAACCCCACTTCCGAAAATTTTGCGTAGCAGAGGTTTTTTAATATCTTTTTTCTTTGGATCTATTTCCAAAGGTTCAGTAAATTTTCTTTTTCTAGACCATTTTCTTGGTTCTGGCATTATTTGCGGTCTTGTTATATCGAATGTGTCGAATATCGTGTCCAATACCTCTTCTTGGGGTGGACCGTTAGCATCCTGTAACGGTCTCTTCCTTATTTCGTTTACGTGTCTTCTGTGTGAGAATTTCTTTCCTTGAACTATGTACATCATATTGCCAATTCTTTTCTCAATTATCCCTTGTTCCCAGCAAGTGGTATTATTTTGGTATGCTTTAAAAAAAAACTTTTATCCCCTGAGAGGAATTTTCTTTCTTGTGTGTAGAACTGTGTTATTTGTTTTGTTTTACTTGGTAGTAATTTATCGAACGCTGATTTGATTTTCCTAGCAAACACGATACCTGCTGGTGATAATGTTGATGATGTCGCATTATTTTGCGTTATTCTATATACCTGTAGGAATTTCAGTAATGGTTTCTCCGTAGGCACATCGTACGCTTTTTGTAATGCTCTTTTGAGAGTATCCACGAATCTCTCCGCTTGTCCATTTGATCTTGGATGGTAAGGCGGGGATGTTATATGTTTTATTTGATATATTTCGCAAAACTCTTGGAAATCTGCTGACATGAATTGCGTTCCGTTATCTGTTAATAAACCGTCCACTACGCCAAACCGAGCGAATAGCTCGTGGAGGAAATTTATGGTCGTTTCTGTTGTAGGATTTTTGCACGGAAACACCTCCGAAACATCAAGTATTTTTTGTATGTATAAATATTAGTTTATAATTATTTACACAGAATTATAACTCCCCTAAAAGTGTTGATAATCCAACGTCAAATGCAAAATGCCCTTCCGAAAGAACATTAACTACAAATTTTAAGCTGGTGACTCAAGAGAACTAATAAAAACTTCTAATGAGATTTGGGAAATGAACGGCCTTTTAGGATCTAACGTGACGGAAAATATTATTCGCAGGTTGTGGAGAGACATTACGTTTAATACATTGACGCAAATACTAGCATCCACGTAAGGCTAAAAGGAAGAAATATAAACGCATTACACACAGCTACGCAACCTAATAACAAGCTGTTTGAAAAATTACAAGCCATAGTTGAACATTTAGCTCAATAAATTTAGTCCCTTATACAGCAACAGCGAACGACACGATAAGCAAGCAAAACTAACCTCAGACGAAATAGCGCCTATAGATGTTTTAGCAGAGAGAGAGAGGAAGATGCACATACGACATATGCTATTACCGCTATGAATTTGGAAGAGAAGAAAGTCGATGCCTGAAAGTATCTGCTTTTAAGTACACTATTGAATAGGAAATTTCCAATTCCAACCAATAATGGCGACGACTGTCGTGGAAATTTCACGGAAAGGTCGTCCATTTTATATTCGAGATAAAACCACGGATATATTTTTAATAGAAGCCGGAGCAGAAATTACTGCTTTACTAACGGCCCCCAAAATAAAATTAAAACCAGGGCATTAAAAGCTACAGACGGCTAACCGTACTAAAATCAACACATTTGGCCGAAAAGCTTTGACCATCATGTATGTAGCTAAATTTCCTATGGGAGTTTACCCGAAAAAATATTTTACAATTATAATAGGTACATACTTCTTAGCTAATTTAACGTTATCAGTCAAGTGGATACTAACTCTCTCGTTGACAACCTTTCAGTGTGAAGAATTTGCTCTCGATACCAGTCGAATGGAATTAGCGCTGCCCAATCACGTGATAAATGCATTCAATATTTTTTCTACAAAATACACAGAAGTTACACAGACAATATCAAACACCATACTAAGCCGCGCATCAAAACAACAGGACCATTTGTACACTTTACGCCAAGATGATCGAAAGATGGTAAGTACAAGTAGAGTTTCGACGATGGGAATTATATACCTATCAAAGAGTGCATCGTCATCAGTAATACTCAGGTTCCCTATATCAAACAAAACAGCATGGTGTCCATGTAGCGATTTCAATAGATTGAATGCAAAACAACTCCAGACAGATATCAGACTCCTCGTATACACGATTTTGTCATCGTTTTCCAACGCTCCCACATTTTTACAAAGTTAGTTCTAGTAAAGGCTTATTCTCAAGTATCATTGGATGAAAAGGAGATCCACAAGGCAGTTATTATATCAATTTTCTGGGTTTTATATGTTTTTACGAATGCTTTTTTTTGGTTTTCAAAATGCCGCTTAATCATTTCAACGCCTAACAGATGAAGTATTCAGATGTTTACTTTTGTTTACGCCTATATAGGTCTTGTTTTAATAGCTTACAGATATATGTAATCACGCAAGATAAATTTCCAGAGACTTTCACGCTTTAAGTAGAGAATTAATGCACACAAATGTATGTTTGGAAAAACCAGACTGGATTTTATCGATTAGGAAATTGACAAAAAGTTTACCTTTCCTAGATATGGTAGTGGCAATCCAAAATTTGCGGCAACCAACTTCACTGCGACAGTTGCAAAAAATTATAGGCATTATAAATTATTAGAAGCGATTTTTTGCCAAATTGCTCTACTGTATTTTTCAAAATTTACTTGAGAATAGGAACAAAAATATTATTACATTCCAAGGCAAAACCTTGAAACAATATTAAGACATCATTAGCCAGCTTTACGAAGCTTAATTACATTATGAATGATGATAAAATTAAAGCTACCCTTACAACTGATGCTTTATCAACTGTTGTAGGTGCAGTTATAAGGTTCAGAAGAACAAATAACACCCATATATTTATTTTCTACTAAACTAAGCAAGGCACAAACCAATTACAAAACATTCTCACAAGGGAATTGTTAGCAATCTTCCTTTCAATTAAACATTTTAAGCATCTCTTTAGATTTCACTAGAACTACAGACCACAAACCACTGATCTATGAATTGCGTATGCACACAGGTAAGTATAGTCCACAAGAAATTTCCAATTCCCTTCAAATGTCAGATATGTGTTAGGACAAATACTTGGTGACAGATACATTGTTACGTGTCACAATTTCATCTTTAGATTCTAGTTATTTGAACTACGAATTAATTGGAAAAGTGAAAAATATGGACGATTCAATAAAAGACGTAAAACAAAGAATATCGCTAAAGTTATTTGAGTTCTCAGTGGCACTCACTAATAGCAAATGTTATTCTGATATTTCACAAACACGACCACGGCATTATATACCACCAGAGGTGAGACGATAAATATTTCATCACTTCCGTGAACTAACACATCCAAATAAACGTTCATCGCTGATGCTAATTACTGAACATTTTGTCTGGCCAAACATGTCAGTTGACATTAGAAATTGAAGAAAAACTTGTTTAATATGCTATAAAGACAAGATACACAAACACACAAAATCCCTTGCAGGCAAATTCAGCACAGCTGGTGCAAAATTCACCAATATACATATTGATATTTTCAGACCGTTAACTTTTTCTCTTACACATATATCTTGACTAACATAGACAGGTTTAGCCGCAGGCCTGTCGGAGTAGCTGCGAAAGATTTGTGTTTACAGCGATGTTTATTCTTTACAAGGCCTGAGGGAGACTCTAGGTAGATGGTTAAGTTTGAAGGTCATTTATTTATACGTATAGGAGTGGAATATAACGGTCAAACCTAGTCTTGAATAGGTTAAGATTATAGCAATCGGGGAAATATCCTTTTAGGAGTCGGTTTCATAGGGGCAGCGGTTCGCGGGAAGAAGCTGTTCGAGTGAAACCTACTTCTCATCGATGGAATACGGAAGGAATGCGGTTCTTTTTCTACTATGTAGGTGGCATGGCGTGTTCTTGCTGTGGAGGTTTGCCTCGGTGGGGACAGGCACTGTAGATCGTCCGAGCACTTTCCATGAAAGAAGAGGTAGAGCAACGAGTGGCTTGTCGCAACCCACCAGTGGGAGAGAGGTTGAAGTGTGGGAAATAATTCGTTACCTATAAGAGCTTGGAGACGATATTAGACACTATCATGTCTGGAGAGTGATTTCTGGGTAGCTCCCGCCCAAATATGACAACAGTACTCCATTTTTGCCCTGATCTGGCTCTTGTAAATGTAGAGGATTGCTAGAGGAGTCAGGTAGATACTGGAGTGATACAGACAGCCGACTATTTTTAACTGTATCTGTATCAATGGTTTGAATGTACGAGTTCCACTTCAGGTCGGGTGTAAGTTTGAGGCCCAAAAGTCTTTCAATGACGGCGCTCCTCCGAGAAGACGTCTGTTCATCATGATTCGTCGTAGTTCGAGATCAGATCGCTGATGATGGAATATAACTTGCTTAAGATTTTACCCCATTGTATAATCTGTGCAAGATCGGAAGAGCAATCAGTCACCAATCTCTGACCATCGAGATTTTTAGAGGTGGGCCCTTATATAGTCATATCATCGGCATAGATGTTGACAAATGATATAAATATATTCTAAGGGAGCTCATTTATGTAGATCAAAAAGTGGGTTGTTCCGAGGTGACCCCTGAGTTAGGCCTGCCTTGACCTCTAGGGATCCGGAGGACTGGCCATTGATAACTACCTTCAGGCACCTACCTTTTAGGATGGATTTTATGATCGCGAAGACCCTTCCAGTGATTTCATAACTGGAGATCTTGTGTAGTAAGACTTTGTGCCACATTCTGTCGAAGGTCTTTGAGATATCTAGTGCTATGATCCTCGAGTTGCGTTTTTCGTCAAGAGCTTCGATAATTCTCTGATAGATGGTAGTTGGGACGTCGGCAGTGGATCGGGCCAACCGAAACCCATACTGCTCGTCGCTGAAGAAGTTGTTCTTTTTAGGTGCTCGATGGCTATCATATAGATGATGACATCAAAAAGCCATGGGACTGAGGAGACTGATTGGTCTGAAGTAGGAGAAGGAAGATCGAACGCCCGCGTTCTTGGAAACCAGGCATACTTTTAACACTTTCCACAGGCCCTCAAGCAGCGATAGAATAAATTTGCTTAGATTTGGAATAAGTCCGGGCTGATATTCTTAAGGACAACCACTGGAATTTTATCTGGAGCAGTGGCTTTCTTAGGTTCGAGACATTTGATAAGTTTAGAGACTTCTTCTGCAACAATTGCCAGAAATATCTATCCTTAGTTATTGGATATCAGATTTTGGCGTACCTTAAATGCTAACAATTGACAGAGGAACTGAATTTCAGTCAACTCTATTGGAATAGTTCAAACACCAACTTGGAACTAAGCACATAAAGACTACAGTCTATCACACTTATGCAAATCGTATAGTGGAACGTTTCCACAGCTAAAAGCGACTCTGGCTATGAAACCAATCAAAACTGTTTGGGTAGGTAATTTACCATTGGTACTTTTATCCATCAGAAGCGTTGTAAGAGATGACTTGTGCTTTACACTAGTTGGAATAGTTTACTTGGTTAATATTGTGAAGACAACTTTCAGATTTTACCCACAACAAAATTTTACCTAACTTAAAAAATGAATATCAGCATTACCGCTTACAGATACACGGAAAACCAAAACTAAAATAAGCTACCAAATGTTATCGATAGGATTAAACAGGATTATGTCGATAAGCCATTCTTACAACAACCCAAAAAGCGTCATCATTCTCAATTAAAATCTACACAAAATACGGATTAACACCATGAAATGACACTTGAGCAGAAAATGCAACGACAAAGAGGATTTTAAAACTTATTTCTTTGCCTATTACTATCTCAATAAAATGGAAAATATTGCTCAAGATAAAGTGGAACGATCTCCCATCAGTGACACTTATAAGAATGTAGACTTTGTATAGAATGAGACAAATCTGTAGAGAAGAGAATAAATGAATGCAGTAACTAAAAAGCGATATGGGAAATGGCAGCTCAGAGACGGAAGAAATTGGAAATTGTACAGACGATTTGAGTTAAACCATGTAAGCAAACAACGATATGAATACAAGCCAGTCACCATTTTGCAAATTGCGAACTTTATTCTGCAGTTATTGTACTCTGCCGCGTGCAGGTAATTGTAGGTTCACATACTAAAAATGAAATCGTACTAAATCCTCTCTCCGCAGGCAGATGTGTACATACTCTATAGAAGAGTTATACACACTCAACGTATTTGTTTAAAGAAAAAGATATTTTTGTTCATTATAAGATGACCTGAAATGTCGAGCAAGTTCATCACATTAAATTAATACCCTAAGGTCTTCTTCTCTGACTCAAGCTCAGCTACGAACATTGGTCACTGTTTACATTTCAATAATAAGAGAAACTTGTGAAACTACTGGTAGATATATACATAGACAGGATTATATATATATATATATATATATATATATATATATATATATATATATATATATATATATATATAATATTATTACCGTAAGATCGGAAAGAAAAATACATTGACCACATAACAAAATATACTTCAGATATTAAATCATTATTTTTACATATCATTAGAAACAAATTTCTCATAATCTGGCGCTGTCTCTGCGTGTCCATCAAAAATAAATAAATAATAATTATGCTGTCAAGACCAATTTTGCAGCAAGTATTTATAAGGAAAAAAAATGTAGTTTTTCAAAATTTTTAAGTTTAAGAGATATTCATAAATATTCATCGTAATTAACTAAAATGTCTAAGTGACGCAATTTCATGTCTATTAAACGGAAGTGATAAATGATTAATATTTAAATAGTTTTGGTATGGGATAAATTCATGTATTATATATATATATATATATATATATATATATATATATATATATATATATATTATTCATTTATAATTTTATCATATAGACAAAACCATCTTACTCGCTACAAAGAAGCAACTTTTTGTCAGTGCATTTCAACTGCGCTTTGACGGGTGAGAATCTAAAATGGTTATGGACAATACTGGTTGTTGGCAAGCCGTATATGAAACGTCACTTCCTTTTTTCCATTTGTTTGAGAAGAAAATTTACATAAAAAAGTGCAATTGAAATGCACTGCAGCAGGTAAAAAGTGCAGTTGAAATGCTCTGAAACCAAGTTGCATCTTTGTAGTGAGTGAAATGGTTTTATCTACATGATAAAATTCTAATAAATAAATAATTATCGCTCTACTATCGAGCCCTCTTTTGGATTAATGCTGTGAACGTTAGAATTTATATATTACTTTCGTTCTCATCGCATCAGATATATATATATATATATATATATATATATATATATATATATATATATATATAACGTCATCCACAGGCAGACTGTTTCGCAGCTCATCAATGTGGCTAGACATCCGGTTGCCTCTAGCTCGAATAGAAACCCGACTGAATTGGTGTTAGTCGGAGATTCTACCACTAAGCCGTCGGCGCACGGCAGGGATGTAGGTGGATTTTTAGCGTATTTATTTTTAGAAGCACGCCCAGTGACTAACAGTGACTGACAGTGACTCAATTCGCTATGCGAAGAGTCTCGCTATATTAGCTCTAATAGTCACTGTTTACAAACCCATACCTACTCCCTAGAGAGCTCAATTGAAATTAATATTTATTTCAGGAGCCAATATAACGTCATCCACAGACAAACTGTTTCGCTGTTTCACAGCTCATCAGTGTGGCTAGACATCCGGTTGCCTCTAGCTCGGACTGAATAACCGACTGAATTGGTACATATATATATATATATATATATATATATATATATATATATATATATATATATATATATATATATGTATTTTAACTGGCATGAGGTGAATGCAATCGTGTCGGGTTACCTCCACCTAATTTTCGAAACAGTTACTAATGGACGTTCTCCGGCACTATAAAGACTATGCGATAATTATTCGCAGTCTCTTCTTACTTTTTACGACAACATGTAAATTTCTTACGAAAGAACGCGATTATAACATGTTCCCTTTTAGGAGACGCACGAGCAATACATATACACACACGTACGTAAGCACATTCACTTACTTCACACACTTCAAAAAGTTTTCACATTCATTTGTTACACACATCATTATCTTTGTCAGTTTTAAACTTTTTTGTTGTTAATACATTATCATTTGTTTGTACATATATATCGGTTCTTCTTTCTGTAAATTTCTTTTCGTGGACTCCATGAGTCTGTCATGTTGGTTATGGGCTTTTTAGGAGACACACGTGTTTATCTCTCAACGCGTACACCGGCCGGTAACAATCGATTACTTTTATTTTTTTTAATATTTTTATAGTCATGTATGTTGGCTTGGGTTGAGTTAATTCTTTCAGGAATGGAAATATCTGAAGAAATCCGGAACGTATATTTATATTTTGATAAGTTTCGATATCCACACTTTCCATAATTTTCCGTCTAAATAAGTTACCATCTCTTTTAATAACTGTGGCCATCTTCAGATCAAATTTCTAGTTGAATTTCTTTCTATGTATAACTAATGCATTTGAGAAATTGTTTTATACAAAATTATTTTTGCTTCCATACCTACGCTTTCTTAAATGTTTGCAAGTGTGTATATATATAGATATATATTCATACACGTTTCATTAAATAATATAGACAAGTGTTGTCTATTTATTTTATGTAGATTTTTTTTGTAACTTCTGATAAGTTTAATAACATTATCGTTGAAAGAAGAAAGAAATTCCCAGTAGTGATCCATATTTTTTTTAATACAATCTAAGCTTTCGGCTTACTTAAGCCATTATCAAAGATGTCAATTACAACATATTAAACAATATACAGACACGCCAGTGATGATAGTCTGTCAATGTTTACATAGAAGATTTCTAAGCAACGATAAACACGCGTATATAAGACGCTAGAAGCAAAAATCGCACCGCATCTCATGACGTCACACACGACCGGTATTTATTTGAACAAAAAGTACAAATTGTGGCACAAGGCCAATAAAGGGGGGGGTAGAGGCTGGTCAACACTAACTATCTTATACCTAGCTAATCAGATTCGCGACCCATTCGTACATTACATGACCACACGAGAGTGAATTGTAGAAGTATGAATCGAAAGCCGTTGGTATAAACCAATGGCTTCTGTTAACAATTATAGACATTTAAGAATATTTGTAGAGATGCCATAATTGATTTTGTTTAGGTTGGGTTTCAACTGTTTGATGTATAATGCTTCAAGGATTTTTAGTTTTTGTCTATTGTTTTCATGTATATATATATATATATATATATATATATATATATATATATATATATATGTATGTATATAGTATAAAATGACAATTGGAAAAATTTTGCCGATGCGTTTCGTTTTCCGACTTTTTCAAGGCAAAAATGAAATCGAAATGTTTTTGTTGTTATAGTTACATTAAATAATTAAAAGTTACATTAAAAAATATATTTTCGACATGGAAAAAAAACCCTTACTATAAAGGTAATTTACATTAAACAGAAAAAAAGCTTAGACAGAAGCGTCTTTTTTTAAAATTTGGATTTTTTAATGGAACTCTAGCACAAATACCAATCTATCTTGTCCACCGAATTGATCTGGGAATTTAACTATATATATATATATATATATATATATATATATATATATATGTGTGTGTGTGTGTGTGTGTGTGTGTGTGTGTGAGATAACAATATATATTTTATACATAAAGAACAATATTGCGGAAAACCTTCTGTTATCACAGTGTGATAACAAAAGAGATGGAAGAAAAGATTACAAAAAATCTAAATGAAATCGGCTAGATTTAAAAAAAATTAAACGTAAAATTCTCAGCATCCGTGGTTTCTTGCGCATGTGCAGTCGCACCAACTTAACCGATTAAATCCTGAAGGACGAAACGCGTCAAAAGAAAAATCTTCTTTTTTTTTCCACTTTCTCATACATTTCCTCAATATTGCTTTCGGTATATAAAATATATATTCTTATCTCGTGCAGTCGACATGGAAAAGTAGCAGACTATTAAGTAATCCATTCATTAAATTCAAAAATAGAAAAAAAATCTTACAGAATTCATTAAAAAAAAAGCCATCTACGATGTACCCTTAAAATACAACGTTTCCAAACTATGAATGACTTCTGAAAATCATCAGCTCAAGAACTGGAAGAAGTAGAGAAACTAACCACTAAAAAAAACAATAACACTGAAATTCACAAAAAAACGTTGTAACAAAGGCGGAAAAGGCTTGACTTACACCAAACGATGAAAAAAATAAGTGACAACGAGAACAACAAACTGAGACAAAAACTCAACATACTATGCAATAACTGCAAGGGGAAATATGTTCGATAAAAAATCTATCGCATATGAAGCGATCTACTACAGAATTTGAAGCTCTCAGTTTCGGTTTAAAATTAGTCACCAGAATCCAGAAAGGAGATATAGTAGACACTATAATAGAAATCATGAACAAAATAACTCTGAATTTATCAAGGATTACATTCAAGACATAATCACTGATACTATAGAAACGAACAACAAAATAAATTAGCACCGAGACACTTAAATAAAATAAGTCAATCCACATCACCCTCTCTAACAAGGAACGTTGGATTATGATCATCAGCTAGTATATTTACGTAGAAAAAATTAAGTCTCTATTCAACGATACTAATGAGAATATATATATATATATATATATATATATATATATATATATATATATATATATGAAGAAAAATATTTGGAAAAAAACAACATGACAAAGACGATGGAAATAAAAACAAGACTGGTATTTATTGGTACAAAAAGTACAAATTGTGGCACGAGGCCAATAAGGGGGAGGGGTAGAGGCTGGTCAACACTAACTATCTTATACCTAGCTAATCAGATTCGCGACCCATTCGTACATTACATTTTACACATTCACCAAAAGAACTCGTCCATCACCAAACAATCCTTCAACCACCATAATACCACGTGCTCTCAAGGGAGACGTACCAAAATTTCGCCCCATACCATGAAAATTCTAATGATGATATATATATATACAATTCTAATAAGGATAAAATGAGAGGGGAGGGAAATGAACCCAATAATAAACTTAAAATAAACACAAATACAAATTAAACATAATTGATGTTAGTAGGGACCGTCCAACCCATAAAACAGAGAGGCCGCTGTATTCTGCCCAGGGGACAAAATCAAGAGACGCTCTCGCTAAGGGAGTGAGAAAAAGTATAAAATATTAGGCTGGAATGGGAAAATATAAAACTGACCCAGTCGAGATGAAAATGGGGCGGGGGTCAAAACAAACTGGGGAGGATGGGAATCTCGACTTGGATCATAACCAAAGAACGGCCGGGATACAGGCCAGGAACAACACTTACTCACATTAACTAGGTACACTGAAGCTTGTCTAACCTAACCAAGAGGAGGGTTCCACACGAAGCCACCCCGATGTGCAAAAGGTTGACCTAGAAGAGAAAATCAAGGCTAGCCCCGTTCACACGAAGCAAGCTCGCTTCTTTTACCCACCTTTCGCTAAAGACTGTCGAATGCAATCGTTTTCTATCCGATCTAATCTTCATCTTGAGCTGATGCTCAAAGAATCGAATTAGATCCGAATGAGAAAGACGATTGCCTCGCAAGACTTCCTCCTTTCGCGTCGTCCAAATCACCATTCGAGCCGTGGCCATCAGCGTCAGAAACACCATCCGTTTCATCCCGGAATACGAGGGCGACACATTGTCACACGCGTATGCGCGATCAATGGACACAAGCTGTTCGGGAGCGAGACGAGCCGTCAGCTCGCCGACATGGTCCCATAAGGGGCGGACCTGGGGGCAATGGTAGAAGGCGTGCGCAGCCGTTTCCTCTAAGCCAAGGCCACACCGTTCACAGTCTGGCAAATCCGCCAAGCCCCATATGAAAGCCTTGTCGTTGAGAGGCATCCGATTCCGAGCCAATCGCCAGCTAAGCGAAAACTCAGGGTTACTGAGGTAATCCGCCGCTGGCGCCCAAGACCAGTAGGAGCAGTACTCCTCCTCCGACAAGCCGAGCGTATCTCGTAGAAGATCCTTCGCGGGCCTCTCCACTAATTCACGATAGAAGACCTTCCTAGGCCGAGAAAGGTCACTGGACCGGGGAACGGCCCTCAAGGCCGACCGACACTCGCGAAGGAAAACCGATTGATCCCGGGGTTTACGACCGCGCTCAACCCGCAAGATGGGGGGCTGATGGTAAGGCCAGGAAACGCGTCCCTAACAATCCCCTCCAGAATCGGATCTCCTCCAGTCAATGCACGGCGTAGGAAAGCCAACCTAGAGGCACGGATGTGACTCGGCAGGTGCAGCATTCCCAGCCCCCCATGACACGGACGTTTAGTGCAGACTCGTCTGTCGACCCGATTCCCGCGTCCCCTCCATAAAATGGAGGATAGCGATTGCTCGAGCGCCTTCTTGTGAGTCTTACAGAGAGGACGTACGGACAATCGATAAAGAATCAGGGGGAAAATATATGTAGCACACACCTCCGCCCTGCCCTTCACGGACAACCTCCGTCGATTCCAAGTCTGACTGGCGGAATCGACCTTTGCTCGTACTTCAGACCAATTCTTCTCCAGCTGGAGGTCAGGCCCAAACCACACTCCAAGAATGCGGACAGGACCGTCTGTCCAACCGAAGCGGCCCGGAAGAGCGACCCCCTTCCAGGCACCTAACCGCAAGCCGGACGACTTGTTGCGGTTTATTTTGGCCCCTGTCACCTTCTCGTACCGATCAAGCGCCTTCTGTACCACCTCAATGTCGTTGCGGGACGACACGAAAGCAGATACGTCATCGGCGTACGCGGAAACCCTGGCTCGAGACCCTCCAGGAGCGGCAATTCCACGTAGGGCCGGACTGCCGGTCTCGTCCTTCAGCCGGCGAAGGAGAGGCTCCAACGCCAAAGCATAAAGGAGAGGCGACAGCGGACAACCCTGACGAACCGACTTAGACAGCACGAACGCGTCCGACAGCCTTCCGTTCACCTGTACCACCGCACTGGGGGAGCGATA
>OZ010581.1:111525239-111535239 GCA_963932145.1 Acanthosepion lycidas | reverse complement strand
GTATAAAGTATTGTAACTTTATTAATTGGAGGTGAAGTTCTGGCTTATATGTACCGGGTGCGACAGAAATACCTTCCACGTACAAAAGACCAAGGGAACTGCAATTACAAAACTTATTTCAGTGTTGTTTAAAAAAAAGGTCTATCTTTTATAGTCATGTGGTTTTAAAAATGACATACTTCAAATAGTGGCTTCTATGCGTCATACACTGTTGTAAAAGAATTTCTAATTTTTTTTCCTTAGCCCGGAAATTTGAGGATGTCTATGTGATTTTATTTTAAGCTGTGGCTCTGAAATTTTCAAACTATAGCACGATCGGTTTTCTATAGAGAATGGTATCATTACAACGTGACATGAAATAAGCATGTAAAGCTCTCTGTGTTGGAATTATAGATTCACAAGTCTTAAAACATTTTAACAGCAGGTTTGTTAATTTATTTATTTATTTGGATTAATTTCTCTTGAGTCTTAGTGACATTGCCACCTTGCTTGGGTGAAATGATTAAAAAAAGAAAAAGACACATAGTCATATATAGAGGATATATAGATGTATATGTAAAGATAATGTAAGATTCGCATAGAATCAGTCAGGGAGACATGATCTGCACAGATTAGAATATATAGATGGATAAGTACGGATTTTAAATGGATAGATATGAACAAAGATCATCCATTGCCACCATTGGACGAAACGGCCTTGTGACAGGGAAAATTGTGAAGCATTTGCTACTTCACCTTTTGAGAAAATGAAAAAAAAATCTGCATAAAAGGAGAATGAAAGAATTGAGAATCGGGATTCAATAGAAGGACATTCTTGTTCACTTTCAGAAATTATCCGCTACCGTCAGTGTGGAAAAGATATTGTCTTCAAATCAGCAGGTTTTCTCTCAATGTTCCCTTAGATAGTGGATTTCAAAGTCAATGCCAATAGACGCTAAATACAAGAGATAGATAGATAGATAGATAGATAGACAGATAGATAGATAGATAGATTTGGGGAGTATGCAATGGTTTATAGCAACAAAGGAAATATATATATATATTAATTATAGTTTCTTCTTACTTTACTTAATAAATTGATAATGGAATTGATACTAATGAGATATGAGACACCAGTGTTTACTAAAATCGATAATCTAATGCCAGGAACAAAATTAATCACTTAGTCCAGCAGAGCTTATAGCATCTCCAGGGTGTTACTTCTTCCACTGAGTGCCAAAATGAAAGTATTGTTTGTTGATCCAACCCTTTAACAATAGCAATAGATGTGACCATTGGAACGGCATGAATGTGTCTCGCTTACTCTATCTTTATATATCTTGTCCTTTGTCGATGCCAACATTGAGTCCCCAGAATCAGAATCGCTTGATTTTATAGATTAAATCTGTTGGAATTATGAAGAATGTGTAATTGAACAAATCCTTATTTATGCTTTACACAACTTGGCTTGTTTTTTCATTGGTATATATATGCTTGAAATTTAGGAAAGTCTCCTTTACGCTATTTTTGGGAGTCACACATTGGGTGTTGGTGTTCATAAAATTGTGCTCGATGTAATATAATAGATCTATTATATATATATATATATATATATATATATATATATATATATATATATATATATGACAATAGTAAAACTGTAATAGTTGCCGGCGCGTTTCGTCCAATGTGGACTTTCTCGATGCAAAAAACGAAATTAATTTATTGAAATAAGGTAACTAATAATAACAAAAACAAAATGTCCTTAGCAACTGGAAGAATTTAGAGAACGCAATTTTCATACTGTTAACAGAAAATTACGTCACTATGAAAATAGCGTTCTCTAAATGAAATATTGTCTTTTCTATAGGTTAACTCTGAGAAATTCTCATATATATATATATATATATATATATATATATATATATATATATATTGTCATCCACAGACATACTGTTTCGCTGTATCACAGCTCATCTATGTGACTAGACGTCCGATTGCATATATATATATATATATATATATATATATATATATATATAATTTCTCACCGGTGGCATGACAGTGCAATCTCCAGGTGCTGCGTAGAGACTGACCGCTACATAATTTAAATTTTAATAAAAATATCCGGTTAACGCAATGATGGCGTAATCAATATATTATACAGGGAAAACTGTTTTTGGGGGATTTTTTTAAATTTTGAATAATAAAGAAAAGGACTTATATCTAAAAAATATATTTTGTATTTAAAAAATCATTTTAAAGACAAGAATATGTTGGTGAAATTTACGTTTTATATTTAAATAAAACGGAGTTGAAAGATTTTATTTTATATTTGAAATAAACGGGTAGTAAAGGTATTTTTTTTTAAATTTCTATTGCATTAAACGGACCTAAAACTATAAAATAATTATATATGCTCGACATAAGATAAGTAAACAGAAGAATATAAATAAGGAAAACTTATGTTCTTCATTCGTAATTAACCAAGATCAACGTATTTCAACAGTTACTTTTTACCGATATGTGACCATCAATTCATTTCTCTAGTTTAATAAGTTAGAGTTATTTAAGTGCTTCCATTTTCTAAAAGTTTAAAATTACGTCTATCGGCTTTCTCCATTTTAAGGTATGAGTTTAACTACAATATATACCGTTATAATTTCTGTATTACCTTCATTCTTTGATTGCTAAATTGTTCGGAGAGAGAAATATCTCTTACATTGTTTAAAGACATTCGATGATGACAGAAATGAAATTTCGTTTGTCATCATCGAATCTCTTAATGTCTTCGTTTCTGTCATCATAGAATATCTCAATACAAAATTTGACATCGTTATCAGAATTCATGCTAATATTATCAGCCATACATTGGCCTTTTAAGGGACAGATCGTAATTTATCGGCAGTTGCATTTATTTTTTGTAAATTGATTGAAGTTTTTCTTTTTCTGTCTATATTTCTGAGATGGGGTATTATGTACATTATATACATGATTCGGACTACTGTCGTCATCTTTGTTGCCATGGTACAGTGGATAGAGGGGTTAGTTAGATCCAGCGTAAGGACCCAAAGAGTTTGAATTCAATACCCGGTTAAGGCAGTGGAGAACTTTCAGAAAGAAATTTAACAGGAGATAACTCATAGCTGACATCCATTAAACATGGCACGTGGCACTAGAAAAGTCTACCCCAGTGAGCGATATAAAGGGTTCAGTTCGACATTTCAAACACCTGAAGAAGGCCGGAGCGTACAACGGCCGAAACGTTGTAATAAATGTGGCGAAAAAGATGACGACAATAGTCCGAATAATGTTTCTTTTTGTTGGAGATGTAATTTTTAGTATAATATTCTTAGGATGGAATGATCGATTTTTCCATGTTTTTAACTCATCTATAGCTGATCTTTACACTATTATTGTTGAGAATCTTCTTTAATATTGCAGGGTGATGGAAGCGTTTATTAATTAAGATTTAGGAAAATTCTTCCAATATTCGTTTGAACATTACGACCATATTCCACGAATAGGAAACGGCGAGTCTTGGGTTTTCCCAAATTGAAGAGTGCGAGACGGAGTTTCTTTCTCCATCTAGGAGAGATATATTCGAAACCATGGACTTGTAAACTGTAGCATCTGCAGGAGGAGGCAGATTCAGCCTCATCATGGCGCAGACTAAAAAAAGCAATTGATCAGTTTGGCTGTTGTAAACAAACTGAATGACTGGCCGCATTCATCACTCTACGAAGTAACGTTACTAAGAGCCTGCCACGGGAATCATGTAACTTAGAAGAGGTAATCGCCTTTTGTATCCCTACTACTTTATAAAAAAAGAATGAGAATGGAGCATAAGAGTTTCAATATATATATATATATATATATATATATATATATATATATATATATATATATTATAAATTAACTGATTTAAAATATGTTTTTTCGCTATACAGCTCTAACCATGTTTCAAAAATGGAAGCTAAAAGCTTCGAATTTAATTTTGTATATATATATATATCAGGATGATTTTCCAACTTATTCAAGATGATCTTCGCCCTCGCTATCCAGTTTTGCTCTCTACTGTTCCCTCTTTTTTAAACTTATTCGCCGTTCTCTAGATGGTTCCTGAATCGATTTGAAGATGAAAGCCAGAGTATGAATGTTGGTACCATTACTAAACGCCTGAATTATCTTTTTCATTTCGCCATTACTCATTTGGGAAGACAGTGGGTTTGACAGCAAGTAATTTTAATCTGCTCTTTTTTTTAGCTCGATAATGCAAAGGATTTTTCAGTGAACCTTACGACATATGGCTAAACATGGCTAAACATCTTATCTAAAAACCTAGAAAAAAAGAATCTCAATTAGTTTTAGTTATTAAACACGTTGTGGGATGGACAATTATGCTGTTACATGACTTGGACAATTTTGCTGTTGCACATGGTATCTTATGTCTTCCAAACGTTTAATGAAATTCACCTAACATTCAGGTAGTTTCGACCATAACTTTCCCAGTAGATCTTTTATAATACATTTGAAAATAATGAGGCCAGTTTGTGATTATAGCTGACATTTGGATCCATATGCTATGAACTTCGAATCTTCCCAAGAAGGACACTGAACGTAAAGGCTAAGTGAATGTGAAAAATACACCTGAGAAAATGAAATAATTGGTCTTTTTCACATTCCCAGAAGGTTATCGACTTCGTTAAATATTTGAAAAAAGGGACAGCAGTTGAATGCAAGTGTTAAAAAAAGAGCAAAGGTCATCAAAAATGGGATCCGAATGAATCAATATCTAATATCGATCACAATATATATAAAACACAACGAAATGTTATATAGACATATCTCTCAAAATGGTTTCATTCTTTTTTAATACGATATCTCTTTGTTACGTGGCTTTACATAGGTTTACTCGAAGCGAACAGATATCGCACTACCACAACATAGGAATATCTTAATTTGTAAAAGATTTTACCAGTTTAATTTTGTATTACTTTACTTTTGAATAGGAATTAAACAACAAAAAAGATTTTTAAAAATACTTTATTCATGCTTATAGCTTCTAGACAAGGAATTGGATTCAAAGCAAGTAAATTTAAATGCATTAATGAAAGACCGCGCATCAAACAAAATCTCAAAATAGAAAATAGTATTTACATTAGAAATGTAACTATATAATAATCCACTTCTACGAAGCGGAATGTATGTCTTTTTTCAATCAATTTGCCCCAAGACAAGGGGCTATGAGAGTGAACAAAAGATAAACCTATACTACTATTCGAAATATTGAGGAAGAGCCTGAACCGGACAATAGGCGAACATGCCTCTTGAGGTGAAAAATAATTAATAAACAAAATTTCACAGTTCAGGCGAAGACGTTAGCAGTATAAAGTAAACAAAAGAATATATATATATATATATATATATATATATATATATATATATATATATATATAGTCATCCACAGACAGACTATTTCGCTGTATCACAGCTCCTCAGTGCGGCTAGACGTCAGATTGCTTTCTATACGAAATACGCAATTCATACTTGAAGAATAATATTTAATAGCAGTAGGACCCGCTGCTTTCATATATATATATATATACATATATATATATATACAATTCATACTTGAAGAATAATATTTAATAGCAGTAGGACCCGCTGCTTTCATATATATATATATATATATATATATATATATATATATATATGGGGGGTCTTTGTCTGTGTCTGTGTCTGTGCAAATTATTTTAAATTCATCTGTGTCTACTCTTCGAATATAAATCGATTTCTGGATAAATTGTACAAAATTCTTGTTTAGTTCGTTGTTTTTTTTCCAAGTACTTTCGACAGTCTCAGTCATTTTCAAGAATTGGCTAATGTCTATGCAGTAGAAAATATTTTTCGGATACTCCCTGGCATTTTTGTAATGCTAGATTTCAAATTAATTCCAAGATACACGTGTTGAATCAGTGACGTCTTCTTTTAAACGATTACCTAGAGATTGACTGCGGCGAAAGAGAATGTATCGAATATTTTGAATTGAATTTTGAAATATAAAACAAAAATTAATCTAAAATAATTTCTCAAGACATGTAGACAAGAAAACAGAATTAGATTTAAAGAATTTTATAAAATATAATATAAATAACTGTCCTGATAAATCTAGACACTAAGATCTCATTTACTGGAACTGGATGCACCAAAGTTTAAATGATAAAGATATTAAAAATATAATTTGCCTGTTCATAACACTTGATGCTTCCAATAAATAACTTATATTTATCATTTGCGACAAAAGTTTGAAACATCTAAATTATTACCAAGAAGTTTAGACCTAAAACAGTCCGTAAATTAGTTCCTAAATTCTGATATAATTTGGAAGATATTATATTCAGTATCAACAATAAGAAAACAACATCAAATCCTTACATTGGCCACACATGTATTACGCTCACTTGTACGAGTAGATATAGCCTGCCAAAACCTGCTGTACTACGATTACATATCAAACTTTACATATAAACAAAATGACGTGATTATAATGTCACACAAAAGTTGACGGGATGGATTGGCTTTGGCATCCAATTAGACAAGAGGACTGTAAGTAGTTTTTAACTGAGCCTGGTAAGAATAAAATCAAGATGCGAATTCTTTAAAAAAAAATTAAACCCTGTGGTTCTCTAGAAGGATGCGGAGGATACCAATTGATGGAGCGCGAAGACAACGAAGAAAATATACGAAAAGAAAAAGAAAGTAGACAGTAAAGTGGAAGGAGGACTTGAAGAATTTAATACTCACAAGGTATAGCGTAACTAAAAGGAAAGGGGAAGGCTGCAAGGAACTCCTCTGATTTTTTTGCGAATAAATGGAGGAAAAAAAGAGTAAGATCGTTGCTAAGTGTTACAAAGAAGATGAGCCATGACCGCCAACGTCTTTTTAATCATTTCACCCGAAACAAGGTGGAAATACCACTGGTAAGCAGGGAGTTAACCTAAGTGAAAAAGAAAGAGAAAAATGAGTATAGGGATTGTTGTGGATTCTGTGAATGGAAATAAATAAACAACGCCAGTCATTGAGATAGAAAAATAAGTGTATCTCAACGTATCTCCACGTATCTCAGTAATTAATATTCCACCCACGAGGAATGTATGTGGCACAAGGCCGAGTTTAAAGTGGGTTTCTCCGAGCCCGTTAGCTCGGCCAAAAATATCCACTTTTAACCCGCATAAGCGGATTCGGGAACTGTCTATCTCCCCGGAGGAAACTTTGCCCTTCGGCAAAGCTTCGTCCGGGTTCCTCTCTGCCAAAGCAGAGAGTTCGACAGACGTCGGTCACAGTCAGAGACTGTATCTCGACGTATCTCGGTATTTAATATCCCACCCACGAGGAATATATGTGGCACAAGGCCGATTTTAAAGTTGGTTTCTCCGAGCCCGTAGGCTCGGCCAAAAATATCCCTTTTGAACCCGCCTGGACGGGTTCAGGGCCTGTCTACCTCCACGCACGAAACCTTGCCCTTCGGCAAAGCTTCGTCCGTGTTCCTCAATGACAAAGCAGAGAGTTCGACAGACGCCGAGACTGTATTTCGACGTATCTCAGTACTTAATATTCCACCCACAAGGAATATATGTGGAACAAGGCCGAGTTTAAAGTGGGTGTCTCCGAGCCAGTAGGCTCGGTCAGAAATATCCTTTTTGGACACGCCTAGATGGGTTCAGGGCGTGTCTAACTCCCCGGACGAAACCTTGACCTTCGGCAAAGCTTCGTCCGGGTTCCTCTCTGGCAAAGCAGAGAGTTCGACAGACGCCGAGACTGTATCTCGACGTATCTCGACAGGAAATATTCTCTCTGTTAGTATAAGTATACTTTGGACGATTCTATCTTATGTAAAAAGGGGTGAGCCCCACAACAGGGAGGATTGCAGAATGGACAAACTATGAATGGGATTCAAGAAGATAGCGGTTTACATTGCATTTAAATTTTTGAAGACTGCACTTGTCAGGTAAGTAAATAAACAGAAGGGAGTTCCACAAGTGGGAAATGTGAGAAAAGAAACCCTTAAAGTAGAAGTGTCAGTAGGATTTAGTAATTTCAACAGTAAAATGGTGAGAACTAGAGGCCACTCTAGTAACACGCTTACATTTTTGTCGTCAGAGTACCAAGGACAAAAAACTTGTTAGAGTAGTTAACATGAAAATTTTTTTTTAGAAAAAACAGAGTAAAGCTACGCCACGTCGAGAGGCCAACTCAGGATTGATTATATTGCAGATCATTCTTTGAATTGTGTCAAGGATCTCGAGATGAATATCGGTAACGTTAGAGCAGAAATGTCAGCACTATCCAATGTACAGAACAATGGTAGATTTGTAAATCTGCAAGATGAGACTTAGGTACCTGACAGATGATATAGTCGTTTGTTTCTTTTAAGTACATTTTCCGCCACCTTTTTTCTTATTATGACTGTACACTTTTCCCTACACTATTTTTAGTCACCCTTCATTACAGCAATTTTGGCATGTTTAATAACATCTCTTTCTTTTTTTTCAGACAATACCGTGTTAATATCAAGCTACTCTCATCTATGAATGATAGTTGACTTATATCTTGCAATGAAAGTTCTGGAAAGTAAGGAAATTGATGAATTTCAACAGGGGTAAGTAATAGGGTGGCATCGGTGTGGCAAGTCAAAGAGAGAAATTGCGAGGTTTTTCCAGGTTAATCGTCAAACGATTAATAATATTGTCAGAAAATTTAATGAATGCCATTGTCGTGTAGAACAACGTTCAGGAAGACCAAGCATCGTGTCTGAGCGAACGAAAAGGGCACTGGATAGCGAAGTCATCAGAAACCGTCGTCAGAGCGTCAAAGATGTCGCGAACACCATGGAAATATCGTCATATGCTGTGAGAAAGACTGAAAGAGCTAGGCTATTGAAGAAGAGTTGCAAGAAAGAAGCCCTTGATTTCAGAGATTAACAGGAACAGGCGTATGGACTTGGTGACTGAAATCGAGAGCAAAGATTATAAATTTTGCAGCCTGTAATTTGATTAGATGAAAGTAAATTCTGCTAATATTCGAATTCAAGATAAGTTTATCTTTGGAGAAATCAGAATGAGACTTGGAATACTGAAAGTCTGAAACATGGAGGGATTGGAGCCATGGTGTAGGGCACTGTCTAGTTTGGAGGACAATCTGAGCCGATTCTTGTTGACGGGCGATTGAATGGTCCAAAATACTGTCAAATATTAGAGAAAGGACTATTGTCACTATTTTAAACCAATCATATTGGCAAGAATGTCTACCTTTTTCAAGAAGATGGAGCGCCATATAATATGAGCAAAGTAGAAAAGGCCTGGAAGGAATCACAAGGAATCAAGTCACTGCCTTGGGTAGCCAAAGGTTCTGACATGAATCCAGTAGAGCACGTCTGGGAGCACTTTGACCGAAAGCTTTGGGAGCGTCCTTCCAAAATCACGTCAGTGTCAGCCCTTAAAGAAACATTGCTAAAGGAGTGGCAAAATATGGATTAGACGATTTTTGACAACTTGATGAAATCTATGAAAAATCGAAAACAAGCAGTGAAACTAGCAAATGGAGGACCTACTCCATACTAGTTCAAAATACTGTATTTGATAACAAAAGCCACTTGCTTATACCAACGGCTTACCATACTTAATACTACTCGTTTTTACTCTCGCGTGGTCATGTGTGACGTCATGAGCTGTGACGAGATTTTCGCTTCCGCATCTCGTATACACGTTAGTGGTTGCTTTGAAATTTTTCAGGGAACAAAAAGAGACTATCATTAGTGTTCCATGTATTCGTTGATATATTGAAAAGTAATTGTCATCCAACATCCAATTTCAAAATTTAATTACGTAATCCCTGTTCAGAATTGTTTATTTCTCCTGGCTAAAACATTTCTTAGGCCACTGTATTTCAGTTTTTCCTTACATCTTTTTATAATCACCTTATGTAAATAATTAGTACTTAATCTTCGACTTTATTCTTT
>OZ010581.1:111510239-111520239 GCA_963932145.1 Acanthosepion lycidas | reverse complement strand
AACTGGCAACTTCTACAAATTGGCAGCAGATGATTGCAACAACTTAATTAAAAAAAACTTAACCAGGACTTATAAAAAAGCTTGCAACAACATAAACATGGTTAATAGCATTAACAGAGCTAGTAAAAAATAACTGATAAATTAAAAATTAGCGATAGAGTAGGCAAACTTGCTGAAAAGGAATGTTACATAACTCTTAAAGACCACAAACAAGATTTAATTAACTCTACCCGACATAGGTAAGATCAGCAAAAGAATCCTGGAAAGAATTACTTGCCAAATTAAAAACCACCTTGGATTAAAATTATGGATCAATACTAAAGATGTCATCAATTGGTTTACCAATATTGATAATAAACGTCATAAACTGAAAAATTTCAAAGCAACCACTAACTAGTCTATACGAAACGCGGAAGCGAAAATAGCTTCGTAGCTCATGACGTCACACATCTCGCGTCTCGTTTTCAGGCAACAAAAACAGACTATCATTATTGTTCCGTGTATTAGTTGATATATTGAAAAATAATTGTCATCTTTGATAATGGCTTATGTAAACAGAAAACTTATATTGGATTTAAACATGTATCAATATGGTGATTTCCTTTAATTGATATATATATATATATATATATATATATATATATATATATATATATATATATATATATATATATATATAAGGGATATTTAAGTAGCGAATATTGATTGAAAAAAGAAACCGTCTGTCTGTTTAATCTTTAATCTTAGGTGTTGTGCATTTTGTGAAAACTGGCTGAAGTTCATATTTCCTTATTTTTTTTATACTTTCGACTTTCGCAATCATGATCAAGAACCGATTTGAGGCACACGCTTTAATTAATGTGCACATATATCATATTAATATTATAACCAAAAATGAATAAAGTAATTAATTAAATAATAAAATTGATGAATAAAAAATGGATTTTTTTTCTGTGGCCTCGTTTTCAATAGCCGTTACACACGAGGTCACGCTAGAACATTTTAAGCGTCGAACTTACTGAGGAATATCAGGATTCAGGCAAAGAAATTCTAATGGTAACTCCACCGACGTGCTACCTTCTCTGGTTCCCAAACTGCATCAATTTGAACGTGCTCCTGGGTTGGCATCTCAGTCCCACCTTTCACTGTCGAAACTGTTAAATGTTGCCATCTCTTGTACTCCAATAGCTTCGTGTCTTTCACTTCACGTGTGTGTAACTCCCTTTCTCTTACTTGCTTGACTGATAGCTATAATCTTCAATTTTCCAAATGCAATCTTAATCGACATCTTCAGATTCTTTTATTTAATTCCCTCGTCCTTCTCTTCGTCCTTACCTCTATCAGGCCTCTTTACTCTTGCCCCTACTCCCTATAACCCCTTGCTTGCTCGTGGCACTCCCATTTTGCTTAGGGTGAAATGCTTAAAAATTAAAATAAAATAAAATCTATCACACATATTAAGATATGGTCTGAGAGCAATAATTTGACAGAATCCTTAACGTTCTATATTCTCATGAATCAGGGATCAATAATTTAATGAATTTGCCAGCTTTTTAAGGGCAATCATTTAAAGGGTTTCCTCAAAGATATATGTTCAATAGTTTGAAGGGATATCTAAAATGGCGCTCCAATAATTTTGCAGCTTCCTCAAAAATCTGGGAAACTGATTTAATGTCATTTTGATTCCTTAAGTTACCAAATTCTTCAATTAACTTGATAAATTCTTTGGCATATTTCTAAAAGGTATGTGCATAATAACTTTGGTTTCCTCAAAGATCCGGATTCAGTTATTATTTCTTTGATTTAGATCCAATAATTTAATGGAATTCATGGATTAATTGCTCCTATTTGCGCTGATATGGAATTTTTTACGTTAATTTACCTAAATTTACTTTCTTCTTTGTTGGGACTCCATTTAAGAAAAAGACATTCTACGGAATTTTAGAATCTGGCCGCTTACAACACACTGGAATTAATTAAAAAAAAATAAACAACAATCTCCCGCCAGAGAAATTATTTCTGGTCCCAGACATTATTCTAAATCCTCTCACCATTAAACCACAAAAATAAAATCGTATTTCAGCCAAAAAAAAATTAAAGAAACACATCAATCTGAGCCACTTTAAGGAAGACTGTTTTTGTTAAAGATACCTAACTCCATAACCACACAGAACAAACAAGAACAATAGACAATATTCGCCGCATCGTTTGGTTTTCAGTTTTCCGCCATGACAATGAAAAATACGAACTTAAAGATAAGCAACATCAATTTGAATTGTCAACAGCAAGAAAGAACATTTTCAATTTAACCTTCATTTATATATTACTAGCAGTAGAGCCCGGGGTTGCCCGGGGATGTAACAGTAAGAGATAGATCATGTATCGACTATCATAAAGACTGAAAAATAAAATTGACAAAGATTATTGTTTAAGGTTGACGGCCACGCATGTCTTAATATTTATTTATTTTTTTTTTTACGAATTGGTCAACCCAAACTCAAACAAAAACATTGTTTTCAATTGTTATGAGTCTATCGATTGAATAGAATTTACTTATAAACAATTGTCTTGTAAATGGAATTTTAAAGCATTCTGACTGAAAAAATAAAGAAAAAGTGTGCAAGACATAAGAAACACTACCTGCCAAAAAAATAAGTGAAGTTTTGTTGAAATCGGTTGAAAAATGTAAGAAATCCGATCCCATATATAAACGAACACAGACACACACTCACAAACAATATGGGTAGTTGCGTTAGTGCGTGTATGGAGGCCGCCCGTAAGGGGAGGAAGGGGATGACCCTCGCGCTCGAAAAGGGACAATTATTTAAGTTTAAAAAGTCAATTATGAGTCGAGGTCCACTGAAGAAAACGACGAAAATTCTCGTAAACCCCTATGCAAGTCACACAGACTCCGCCTCGTAAAAGACTCACCTCCATGAACAAAAAAAAAGAAAGAAAAAGTAATCAAGCAGAAAAGTCGAGTACAAGGTAAGTACTGTCTTCTTTCCTTAATAATTATCATCTTCGAAATATTTTTGTTTTTTGTCTATCAGATTTCTTACGTCGGCATTTTGAATTTATTTCTTAATACTTTATTTTAAACATTGAATTAATTTCAAATAGAACCAATTCCTTATAGATGCCTTCTACCAAATTACAAAGGGAATTATAAAAACGACCCTAATGTACGTGGAATTATCTTTCCCTAAAGATAAAGAATTATCCGATGTTTGGATTCGTACAATCAGTAGAGATCGTTAGATTATTGTTTAAGGTTGACGGACACGCATATCTTAATTAGTTTTGTTTTTTTTTTGTTTTTTTACGAATTGGTCAAAACCAAAATCAAACAAAAGCATTGTTAAACAATTGTCTTGTAAATGGAATGTTTAATGCATTCTGAATGTAAAAATAAAGAAAAAAGTGTGCAAGACAATAAGAAACACTACCTGCCAAAAAAAAAAGTGAAGTTTTGTTGAAATCGGTTGAAAAATGTAGGAAATCCGATCCCATATATAAACGAAAAATCACACACACACAACCAAACAATCTGGATTTTATAAGTATAACTCGAAGTGAGTTGTCCCCCTTTCACTAATGCCTCTTAATCGTGTTTTCAAATTGATTTTGTATAAAAACAATTGTGCCTTTCCAATTCTTGGTGCTGTTAGAACAACCGCAAGGTAATTTTACGTAGTCCTGTGAAGTTTTGTTGAAATCGATTGAAAATTGTAGGAAATCCGATCCAATATATAAACGAACAGACACACACACAATCTGCGTTTTATAATAAGTAAGATTACTCTTTAATAATTTCTTATTAATTAAACTAAAAAAATCGTCCTCTTTGAGATTTTCTGATTTCAGATACTTTATTCTTACAAGTCGATTCCATACCAAAATATTTTTTCTTATACGCCCGACAATAGAATACTATGAAACAAATATAAAAACTACGTCTATATGTTTATATTTCTGAGATAAGGTATTATAAGTATTCACACTATTTGTATTGTTAGGATTCTTGTCTTCACCTTTATTGTCATATTCACGACGTTTCCGCCGTTGTACGCTCCGGCCTTCTTCAGGTGATAATACGCTGGCATTTCAAAACGAACCCTTTATTTCGTTCATCGGGGTAGATTGTTCTAGTGACATAACTTTTCTGGATATCAATGTTTCAGTCAATTTCCTTTCCAAGGTTTTCAAGACAAAGGGTCACTTCAACCAACGCTTTCACCCACTGGGTCATTTTTTTTTTTTCATCTCTTTAAGTTTTAAAAAGCGATTAATGAATATGAAGTTAAATAAATTTGTATATGTCGATGTAAATTGTTTTTTTTTTTTTCTTTTTTTTTTTTGCATCCTTTCCAAATACAAATATTCGAGAGTTTCATTTAAACAAAATCTATTTCTCAAACATAAATGATATACACGAAGCACACAAAACGTCTGTTAATATACCAAAGTTCACTCAATACAAGGCACGAGAGCCCCCCAAAGTAGGGCGTTACTTTTAATTAGTAATGATCAATAGGGAGCACGTTTTAAATAAAAGCAGGGGTGGTAGCAAATGAAGATTATGAGGATACGCAAGATAGATAACCATTGGCTGTTGCATTGGCACGAGATTTTGATTGGTAAAAGTATCAGTTCTTGAAAAAAAAAGGTTTAGTAGACCCTTCTTCTTAAATTTGGAACATGGAGGCAAAATAAGGAGTCAACTCAGTAGAGATATGATAAAATACAATTGCTGTAATGATCTGAACTAGCTGAACTATAGACTAGACATCATCTGAACATTTGCCATGGAAATAGCGATAGATTAGCGAGATGATTCTGAAGTTGCGTCTGTGGGAAACAGTTTAGCGAGTGGAAAATATATATCGCTGTACAAGGCGATTTTTCGCTTGATCATTACTGGAATACGCGGATTACCCCTACCCATACCCCACCAGGTATGACAGAAATACATATTTGGTCTAATACCACATTTGTAAAGACAGAGTATAGCTAAAGGAGACGGTCGCCTCCTAGAGCGAAATGGACATTTATTTTCCCGGAATCTTTGGCAATACATCGTACATATGAGTCCCACTTGTGGCCTGAAATAAACATGAAACACAGCAGACGCTCAATGCAAATGTTCACCTCGATGAGAAAAAAAATCGAAGCCCGACTGATGATGCTAAAAATATACTACCTTTGTTTTTGAGATATTGAAAATTATAAAATCCTTTTAAGCTGTTAAAACTTGGTCAGAATTGAGATCAGCTGTAAAGCACCAGTCGTTTAAATTTTTGGAAGTGGGTTTATAAACTGTGATATCATCACCATAGATGTTATTAATAATCTATGAATGCTCCTAAGGAGACCGTTAATAAAAACCTACATGAATAATTGAACTGAGTTGAGAATTATCTTCTTCTGCCTAAAATAATCAGCTGAGTTAACACTTGCTGTTTTGTTAAAACATTCTATTAGAGTAATTGGCACAAAACGGTTTGCATTCTACTCAGCTAAAATATTAGAGCATAAATTATTACCGTAATTCCACCTTCATCTATAATACGCACCCCTAAAATTATGCTGAAAGTGTGGAAAAATGCTTCTACTCACGCATAATACGCATTTCTTGTTTGGTTATCAAACCCTATAAATTGTACAATTCCAATTTCATAACGGCGAGCGTTTCCTACTCTTATTCAAGCTGTAATTGAAGATATTTATCAAAATTTCCAATCATCATGGTTCTAAAAGGAAACGGAAACACCTATATTCAGATTTCATGTTTTTGTTCGATAAAATGTGCAATCTACCGGATCTTTATGTAATTTTTAACAAAAAATAGTTTTAAACATAGAATAATATTATTCTAATTTAGTTTTATGATAATTCTTATTTTATTTTAGATTTGTAAGTATTGTTAGGTATTATGATTGTGTTTGACATTCTTATAGGGTCGCAATCGCCCAATGTTAGTGTCAAATTGTCGTATGTGTATTCTTTTCGTAAATGAAATCGACTTATGAAACGGCAATTTTTTGAAGATTTTTTGGTAGCTATGCATAATATGCACCCCTAAATTCGTTTATTATTTTTTTAAAATGCTTATTATACATGGGGAATTACAATAATTACAGTTCGCGCCAACGACTTTAGAATTACCAAATTTCTAATAATTTTCGTTAAGAAGATAAATTAGTTGAAGACATTCAAGCGTTAAAATGTTCTCACTGATTTCATTTGGGCTTACATTCGTTTTTTTCCCTGCATTCTGCGATTCTAATTGCTTTAAAAATTACACTCTACATAGAAGGTTTACAAAATATAATTATAACAAATGAACTAATCCGATTTGAAATGTCTTTTCATGAATGGTGTAACATTTTAATGTCTACTTCATATTCAAGCAAAACTTTCAAGCAATATTCTTAAAGACTGAAAAGGAAATATTAGATGCTATGTTCATTCCCTTTATGCGAACGGCTGAATTCTGATCAAATTACTTCAGAAAGTTAATTGAATAATTTTATCATCATTACATTCAAATTGTTGCAGACAAATGCTACAGAAGGAAAGGCGTTGTATATAAGGGTTCTCTATCAATCTTTATAACTAATTTGAAATGTTCTCGAAGTGTATGCTTTACTTTATACCAGGGCTTCTTGAAAAGTTCTAAGTCTGAGAAAAGAAGATTAACCCTTTGATCCCTGACCTACGCTTTACCAGTGGTAGAGAAAAATGACTTAATGCCCATCCACTCGTTGAACGATGGGTAAACACTTCAGTTGTGTTTTGCTATTGGTTTATTATTTTGAAAAGCCGATCAGAAAAGCCGTAATATTTTGATGTCATTGAACCTTATATCAACATTATCCTCGCCTTTTCATTTTGTTTTGGATTAAAAAAAATCGTTTTTACCATAAAACGGTCTCAACTTGTACCTTCAGGGAAGCAATCAGGAAGTTATATATATATATATATATATATATATATATATATATATATATATATATATATATATATATATATTAGGTTGGTGCAAAAATAATGACGTAATAATGTCGTTTTTTGACGTTAATAAATACGTCAAAAAACGACATTACTACGTCATTATTTTTGCACCAACCTAATATATATATATATATATATATATATATATATATATATATATATATATATATTACATACCAATTATTTGTGAATTTTGATTGCGGGGCTCAGGCAGGTTTAAAATTGTCCAGGAACGCGCGGCTCAAAGGGTTAAGCTAATTCTCAGGATAAGATATCTGTTGAATTTCAAGATTTCGTGACAATTTTTTTTCAGTATGCCCTCCGATATTATTTTTCTTTTGGGAAAAATTAAAATTTTGTTCTAAATTGTAATTAGTTACCATTCCGTGGTTTTTCTTCCAACTGCAAGTTTATGGCAATGCTCAGATCGTTTTTTCATTCTGCGACCATTAACGCAAGCATCTTAAATCGAATATTGAACAGTAAGCTTATGATCATATGTAAACTTGAACCAGTTCTCTTTGGGAGACTTTCTAACATCACCTTGGTAATTAGGCTATAATAATTCGAAAGAATTTGTATGGTAATGTCCTAGACGAAACCAGTTTTCTGCAATGAAAATCACCATCATCAAATAGACATCCGAAGTTAAACTGATGAGTCTGTAAGTGACTTTGGTCAGCCATTTTCATTTCTTGATTTGGGCATGTTGACGTGGAATAATGGTTAGTAAGCTTGTCTCTCTAGAACAATTACAAACGCATAGTGAGTTCAAAACTCACTGTGTGCACCACACTTTCGGCCTTGTGCCACATCTAAACTACGGTAGGAAAAAAGGAGAACCTTGATGTGGGGTAATGGTTAGCAAGCTTGTCTCTCTAGAACAATTACAGCTGAATAGTTCGAACCTCACTGAGTGTTCCACACTTTCGGCCTTGTGCCACATCTAAGCAGCGCTTAGAAAAGCATTTGGTTACCTTGGTACAGTGTAATGTCTCACTAAAACATGTACTATTGGATAGTGAGTTTAATGCTCACTGGGTGCTCTATACTTTCGACTTTGTGCCAAATCTAAGCTACGTTTCATTCGTTGATTTATGTAATTCATAAAGAAACATGTGATTAAGGGCATTGAAACGAAATGAACTTATATTGAATAATTTATCTTTTATGCAAAAATTATTGTCACCATTCCTTCCTGAGAATGACGTTAAACTACATCCAGCACCAAGGCTTCTGATCGTAGCGTGTACCAACCTCTTAATTACTGTTGCTCCCATATCCACTGTACCCGAGGTGGTGGCTTCTGTTAAAGTACCAGCTCTCGGAAGAATAATCTGTCCCCTGTGAACTAAAGAAACGGTCCGTTTCGAATTTCCAACAAATATTACCTGAAGAAGACTGGAGCGTGAAACGGCCGAAACCTCGTGAAGGTGACAATAAAGATAGGAACAACGGTAAATAATTACAGTTACCTCAACCAATCTGAGTGGATTTCACATAAAACATTGTAATTAATACATTTTCACCCCTCTAAAGGCTAGAGAGCTCTTATTCTGAGTTGAGAAATAAAATCATGAATTTTGAAGGAAAAAAACACATTTTTTTAATCCTTAAATATTTCAGATTATAAGAATGTATTGATTGATTGATAGATTGATTTCCTTTTTACGGATTAATAGCCTTTTGCTGGACATTTTTCAATTCACATCAAACAAGGTACAAGGGTCACTGGGAGTGAAAAGAGAATGAGAAAACTACAAGATACTGAAAGCCAAATCTTAAACAAAAAAAAACAAGGGATAAACCTCTCCTCCAATTCAAAAAACAAATTATTTTTAGATTTTAAGAAATTTTAGGAGATAATGATGATCTTACTAATAAACATCTGATTAATTAACCGATATTTGTTGGAGGGAAAAAGTGGCTTCATGCCTTTTTCCAAAATATTTGCGCGTAAGTGAATACAACGAACGCTACAGGAATTGAAACTCGGCTCTCCGATTTCCAATTCCGAGTCGTTATCCACTACATCATCCGCATGTCCATATTTATAGAACCAGACATTCACAAACGGTCACCCATCTAGGTATTGATCAAATCCGACGCAGCTTAATTTTGATGATATTACGAGAACCGGTGTTTCAACGAGATATGCATTTAAGCCAAAGATTATATGGAACTTAAAACAGATGATTGCAAAACTACTTGTACCGCTTAACATGGCACCATTAGAAATACTAAGATGTCTTCTGGAATTTGAGATATACTTGCTGTCACTTGATCCCCAGCTCGAACTAAAACATCAGTGTTAATGCCTTTTGTAATTTTCTCATTTATATATGGTCCATTGTATACCGTACAGAATGGAGACGATAAAACTGATCAATTTAGTTTAACGTAAGTGCAGCCACAATAGTCTCCCTGTACATTGTAAAAAAAAAACAGTAAAAATGTCATTAATTTCCACACACTCACAATACTATCTTTGTTTCTTTCTCTGGTTTAAGCAATAAAAATCGTGAGAAGTTATAGAATTCTTATCGTACGTTATAATCCGTCTACTGAAAACTGCTTCAAATGCCTTTGCCAATTTTTTTAATCTCTCTTAAACAGTGAACTCTTATCCTAGCATGACTTCTATCAGTAAGTCATTGTTATCTTCAGAACATTCTTACAATCAAAAATATTTTCTGTTTTAAATGATATGCAAGAGGTTGATAGCACGTAAAAAATCAAATCAATTGATCAATCATATTGAATATTATAAGAACGTATTGTTTATTATATATATATATATATGTCTGTGTATGTGTGATAAACAATACATTCTTAAAATATTTGGCAGCATATACGTATATATATAAATATATATATATATATTATATATATATATATATATATATATATATATATATATATATATAATAAACAACACGTTCTTAAAATATTTGGCAGCATAAATATACATATATATGTGTGT
>OZ010581.1:111435239-111505239 GCA_963932145.1 Acanthosepion lycidas | reverse complement strand
TTCTCTGTCTCGTTACTTTTTGTGTGTATATATATATATATATATATATATATATATATATATATATATATATATATATATATATATATATATATGTCTGGGTGCTTATATATTATAATCTGATTGCGTTTGTTTTACACGTGAGTTTAGGACCCCATTCAAACACTCTTAGGATTAAAATGTATACATTGTCAAAGGACCGGATATAAAATTAGCTAAAGTAACTTCAATGAAGAAATAAATTGAATAACATATATATTTCTTCTTTTCTCCTCAGTAATTTTATAGTTGTAAACTTAATAGCGATTAAATTTTGATTTTGAAATTAGCAGTTTTTACTTTTAATATTAAATTTTATCATATAATTTAGTAATTATTGGTTAGAATAAATTCTTTTTTAATACTACCCATATTTTAAACATCGGAATAGATATTATAACATGACTTCGTTATCAAGCTTTTTGAATTTTCCTATACTTGTATTTTGATTGGTCCATCTAGCTTTTGTAACAACGTTTTCCCCTTGCGAAGGAATGTTAATTAATTTGAAACTTTTAAAACCATTTATTTTACACTCAACATCATCACTTGATAAGACACCGAGCGTGTTGAAACAAAATGGCTATTTTTGTAGTGATTTTATAACATATTTATGTTATAAATTTTTTTAAATAGATAATTATATCTGCTCTACTTTGTATTGAGCACTCTTTTAAGAATAGTAATTGTTGGTTATTGGAATTCATTCCATATACACCAATCATATACTTATATATATATATATATATATATATATATATATATATATATATATATATATATATATCAGGCTGGTGCAAAAATAATGACGTAATAATGTCGTTTTTTGACGTATTTTTTAACGTCAGAAAACGACATTATTACGTTATTATTTTTGTACCAACCTAATATATTTGGTTGGATAAATGTGAGTTTGTGACCCTGGGTTTCACGCTTTTGCGATCGTCAAACCCAGGGACACAAACTCACATCTATCCAACCAAATATGTTAGCTCTATCTCTGATATTCAGCGCTTTCTTATAAGTACCGCGCATATAATATATAAATAATTATATATATATATATATATATATATATATATATATATATATATATATTTATATACACACACTTTTCGCACACATATATATATATATTGGTGTTAATGTGAATAAATCAAATAACTAGATAATATCAACCGTATATACTTGTCGTATGGTGCATACAAAGAGAAGCGAATAAGTATTTACTCAATTTAACAATATAAGGTGTAAACAAAATAGTGCCCAATGTGGTTACATATGTCTAAGAAGTATGTATTAATAAAAATACAAATATATGCGATCGAACGTAAGTATGTGTATATTTACAGACACACACATACACACAGACACACACACACACACACATATATATATATATATATATATATATATATATATATATATATATATATATTTATATATATATATATATATATATTGAGACATGTTTCATTGAATAATTTAGACTAGTTTTGTCTACTTATTTTCCAATATGGATCCTTTCATATTCACGGACAGTCTTTTTAGTGTAATTATTTAAGGAGGAGAGAAATTCACCGTGTTGATACATATTATATTATTCCAGGTACTTTCGACATAACACACTGTCATTTTAACATTCAGATGAACACAGTAATCTTGTCTTTTAAGATTATGAACGCTGCCATATTTGTCTCGAAATAAAGAACATCATGATTATGACATTATTGTGCTATGTCGAAAGAACACGGGCTAAAATATACGCAACATATATATATATAAATATGTATGACTTTGCAAAGATATTTTAAAATTTAAAATACGTAATAATTGCATTAGAATCCATTTCTAGCCATGTAAACGTTTCAATATTCTAAGAATTAAAAAGTGAAAACGAATGGAAATAACTATTATTCCCGTTCGTTTTTGTTTTTTTTAATTTCTATTCTCTTGAATTTATTTTAACATCTATAGTCAATAAAAACGTAACTTTAAAAAAATGAATATTGAAAGCACAAAGCAAATTTAAAAGAAGAAAAATATTAAATGCAATTATTTGTAAAAAAAAAAAAAAAAGCTTAATATTTATACAAATATTCAGAACAAAAATTATAAAAACACAACAGAATAAATTCCCGTAGATATATTTGACGGAAATTTTAAGTACAATTCGGTATGCACCATATAAGTCATCTTTTTCGATGTTTTTACTCGAGAAATTTTTACTCCATTTTACCATTTTATTGACATTAATATGTTTAAAAATTAGATATTCTTTTCTTTATTAATTAAACAAATATACACAAATCGTTTTAAACATGCTGGGGCGGAGAACATTAAAATTTTTAAATATTTAATTTATTTTTCTAAAAATTATTTATACTTTCAAAAATGTTTATATGTTTCTATTATATTATATATATATATATATATATATATATATATATATATATTATTGTAGACCAAATATGAAAGACGGTTTAAAATTTATATTTTTTTTTTTTCAATGAACAATATTCTTTTATGGAATCAATCTTTACTTTTTACTTTAATGACAAAAAAACATTTAAGCGTGAAATACCTATTTTTAAAAATGTAATATGAAACGAAACAAATTATTTTAAATGAAGTAATTATTTTCTAATTTAAAGGAAAATGATTACTAGTGTTAATTTGATAAAATACATACTTACTTTAATAAATAGTGGAATGTCCATCCTATAATTATATTCTATTTAAAAAAAAGTTTCTACGTAATTCCCACCAACCAATCTCATTTTTAAAAAGGGAGACAACTAGTCATATACTTGAGAAATCTTGACTCCCTGAATCTTTGCAATGACATCAGATTGATTATCCAGGCAATGAATCTACATGTTTTTAAATTTCACCATAGCAATGAAACCAGAGCAATGTCGAATATTCCCGTCTATCATATATATATATATATATATATATATATATATATATATATCAAATGGACAAAGTCCGATAATTATTTTAAGACATTTTTATGTTTTTTATAGAGACAAATATTTTAGTAAATACTGAGTGTGAAAGGATAATGAAACAAAATCTTAAGAAGTGAGAAAAATAGAATATTAACCAAGAAGAATGGAGATAATTATTGACATTGTATTTAGATTTTTGAAGATCAAAGTTGACTGGATATTATGTAGTTGGAAGGAAGTTCCACGGGCGAGAAGTGCGATAGAAGAAACCTTTAGAGAATACACGGTTACATCTATCTAACTTAATTGTAAATTGATGAGACCTTGACGCCAATCTAGTAACGCGCTTAAATTCATAAAACTAGGTACCATAGTGAAGAGCTCTTCCGAATAATGATCATGAAACTATTTATAGAAAAGACACAAAGAAGATGCATTACCAAGACTAGTTATACTTCGTATTCCTCTTTAGATTTTATCAAGAATCTCTGAATCTATAGCAGAGGCTCCAGACTATATGAAGCAGCAATATTAAAAGTATGGATGAATGGTAACTTATAAATATGTAAGGTAGATTTTGGAGAAAGAAATTGTCTATCACGACGCAGTGAACCAATTTTCTCAGCTGAAGATCTAGCAGTCTATTTCTTGTAAGCAGAGAATTTTAGGCCGAGAAGTGCAACGTGTCACTTTCCTGGAGGTTAGCATCAGCTATCCTGATGAAAGGCAGAAAATAGTATCGCAAATGATTAATAGAGAGCAGTTGCGTCTTTGAGGTGTTAATGTTAACAGGACACTCTTTGCCACATTTCACAGCAGATTGTAGATTTATTTCGTTTAGATCAACTGCCAATTTACCCTTATGAAACCACTCAGATTATCTTTTGAATAATAAAAACAACAAAATAATAAAGGCACTCTCATAGTACATGGTGTTCATAAACTCACTTTACAATATATATATATATATATATATATATATATATATATATATATATATATATATATATATATATAAATTAAAAAGCCAAAAGTATCTAGATAGGTAACTGCTTGGTAATATTAGATGTTGCATTTTTATGTCAAAATTATTGTCGGTCTAGTTCTTAATCAATGGAAAATAAAACAACGAGCGAAAACTCGAAGGAGGAATTTAATCTGGCACTGGCAAGAATTGCCACAAATAATAATTGGAGAAACCTCAATATGTTTAAATAAAAGATTATAGGATGACAATGAGATATTTAAAAATAAAACAAGAGATTAAACTTATAAATTGCTCAGCATAACGAAACCGACCACACTTTTGATATAAAAAATGCTACGTTAATTAAAATAGAAAAAAAGTCAAATATGTGGAAATTTTAACAAAATGACGAGGCGATATTGAAGATTGTTTAACTAATTTAGTACACCTCTATATGGGGACCATTAGTTGCACAAAGCACATGAAGACGGTACTCGATTTCTTGCCATGGTTGCTGCAGTAAGCCTCGTCAATGGTGGCAATGGCATCAGTGATCATTTACTTTAGATCAGTAATGCCCCGTATCTTTGTTCAATACACGATGTCTTTAACATAGCCCCATAGAAAAAATATCAAGGCCGGTGATAAACCACATCCCCTAGTCACTCCCGATTGGTCAGAGTGACCATGGCGAATTCTGCTTAATGGCACACAACTCCTAAAAATAGATATTTTTTTTAGGAGCTGTGTGCCATTGAGCGAAGTTCGTCATAGTCATTCGGAGCAATCGGGACTGAATGGCGGATGTGGGTGAATCTCAACGCCTCCATCTACTTGAACTTCTCCTTAGTCACCCTGGCAGTGTGTGGCCTGGCATTGCCTTGCTGTAACAAAGCTCAACTGTGATTGGCCTAAACTAGATACTCCTTCTTTTACACGCAGTCTAACTGCTGACGATATTCAGTCATCCTCCCACGAGGGTATCATGTGGCACAAGGACTTTTTAACATGGGCATTCGGAGCCCGTGGGCTCGGGCAAAAAATATGGCCATTGAACCCGTATGCAACGGGTTCAGGGCCGGCCTACCTCCCCGAAAGAGACTCCACCCTTCGGCGTAGCCTCCATCGGCTTCCTCCCGTCCGTAGGAAGAGAGTACAACCGAACAGTCGGTAGTGAACTACGGACAGTCTAACTGCTGACGGCACAGTTTAGCGTTGATGGCGCGAGGTATGGAACAAGTTCGAAATTCCACCAAACAGAAATCAAGATTTGTTGTTTTCCTTCCACTTCCTAAGCGAATCACTACTTTCTTTTTTAGTATTTATTGTTTATCATATATATATATATATATTAAGACATTTTTTTACGTTTATACATTCTTATTTATAGATACAAATATTTAAGTAAATGCTCTGTTTCTAATAAACAGTATTAACAACATTTACCGGCCTGAATGTCTGAGAAATTTTCATAGAAAATATGCGTACTCCGACAGGAATCGAACCTGCATCCTAAACGGAACCGTCATAAAGCCTGACGTGATTTTACCGATTTCGCAACAGAGGAGCGTTTCCGTTAGCAAGGTTGATTTTACTGTTTTTAAATTACAATTTTCCATGATTTTCTCACGTACATTCATATCTGCTCGATGCGTATCAAAATGTAAACAAATGATGTCACACATTATGAAATGGACAAAGTCCAACAATTTTTTAAAGACATTTTTAGGTTTATACATTCATTTTTATAGATACAAATATTTAAGTAAATATTGTTAATATTGTTTCCTTGTGACTTTATTGCACTTGACTTGTATCGATTTTCACCCTGGTCGGGTTGAACCGGCATCACGGACCATCGCTGCGCACGCTCGCCGATCCTGAGCCAGGTCACATGCATGTATTTGAATTATTAAATTATTAATAAAAAGAAAAAGAAAATCTTTTAATCTCATGCCGCCTAACCTAAATATTATATTTTTGTGGATAAAATCCACTCATTTTCTTTATTTTTAATAAGTAGAATGTAAACCACTCCAGAAAAAAAAACGTGAAAGTTATAATCTATTAGTAGTCAAAGAAATGAATACTGATTGAAAACGTTATCAGATGCTCAACTCCAATTTCTGGCAATGTCATTGAATTGTGTGTTAAAGTTGAATTCTGCTCAGACGTATTACAAAGTGAGAAAAAGTTTTGATTTATCATGGTTAAACAGACAATTTTGACGATTCATAAATTGCTGCTCGGAAGCGTGTTTAAGTTAAACATTGTAACCAAAGACAGCAGTTGATATTGGCCTTTTCCCACTGTGATAAACTCTTGGTATAAATTTATTTGAGATCGATTTCAAGAGGAAGAAAGGGCAAAACAAAACAGATTTCCTCGAGGGAATTTTGTGACTTTGACACTACCGTTCTTACTAAGTGGCAATAAGCTTATATATATATATATATATATATATATATATATATATATATATATATATATATATATATATATATATATATATATTGCTTTTATATGTGGAAAGAGTTCAATATCAGTGATAGTGCTGACATATTCATGTTGCATGAGTTTGTGACCCTGCATACACGCATAAATATATACATAAAAATATATATACACATATATATACATACACATACATACATACACACACATATATACATATATATATATATACATACATGCATATATATACATCTACACATACATACATATATACACACATAAATACATATAACGTCCATATACACATACATACACACATATATATACACACACATACCCACATACACATACATAGACACATACATCAATATTTTTAACCTCTTCTCTTCTTCTCCTCCTTTTTACCTTCTTACTTTATACTTTATATATATATATATATATATATATATATATATATATATATATATATATATATATATATATATATATATATATATATATACATATACACATATATATACATATACAAATGTATACATTGTCAAAAGGACCGGATATAAAATTAGTTAAAGTAACTTCAATGAAGAAATAAATTGAATAACATATATATTTCTTCTTTTCTCCTCAGTAATTTTATAGTTGTAAACTTAACAGCGATTAAATTTTGATTTTGAAATTAGCAGTTTTTAATTTTAATATTACATTTTATCATATAATTTAGTAATTAATGGTTAGAATAAATTCTTTTTTAATACTATCCATATTTTAAACATCTGAATAGATATTATAACATGTCTTTGTTGTCAAGCTTTTTGAATTTTCCTATACTTGTATTAGGTTGGTGCAAAAATAATTTCGTTTTCTAACATATGTTACTATGTGAGAAAACGAAATTATTTTTGCACCAACCTAATATTTTGATTGGTCAATCTAGCTTTTGTAACAACGTTTTCCCCTTGTGAAGGATTGTTAATTAATTTGAAACTTTTAAAAGCATTTATTTTACATTCAACATCATCACTTGATAAGACACCGAGGGTGTTGAAACAAAATTGGTATTTTTGTAGTGATTTTATAACATATTTATGTTATATATATATATATATATATATATATATATATATATATATATATATTTTTAAATAAATAATTATATCTGCTCTACTTTGTATTGAGCACTCTTTTAAGAATAGTAATTTTTGGTATTGGATTTCATTCCATATACACCAATCATATACTTGGATATATATATATATATATATATATATATATATATATATATATATATATATAGTTCTCTTATATATATTTTTTTTCTCTGAGATATATATATATATATATATGTATATATTTCTCTTATATATATATATATATATATATATATATGTAAGAGAAATATATACATATATATATATATATATATATCAGAGAAAAAATATATATAAATAAGAGAACTACATATATATATATATATATATATATATATATATATATATATATATATATATATATATATATATATATATATATATATATATATGTAGTTCTCTTATATATATATATATTTTTTTCTCTGATATATATATATATATATATATATATATATATATGTATATATTTCTCTTATATATATATATATATACATATATATATATATATATATGTTTGTGTGTGTGTGTATGAAGATTGGTTGAGAGACATGAACAGGCTGAAATAGATAGCTCAGGAAGAAAGGATATCTGTATGATAGATATGAACCGAATGAAACAGATCGAATTGCGTACGATACATAGTTAGAGAAACGAGTATACAGATAGATAATGAATTACCTGAACCAGCTATTTAGCACGACATTTAATGAACAGACATCAATCTACAGATCGTCATGTTATAACATTCCAATTTAAACATAGAAGTAAGTTCAATTAATCCACGCAGACACACATATACGAAGACGTATTAAACAGAAATTGAAATTAAGAATTCGAAATAAATTAAACATTTTTTTTTAATCTTTATGGCAGGAAATATTATTGCGCAAGTTTCCAAAGTTTCTAATAACATGTTTTGCATAAAGTTACTAAAGTCGTAAATTCGACTTTGCTGTTTTTTAATCATTTCATTCCAAGCACGGTGATAATGCCACTAAGATGCGGATTTACTAACTGCGAAAAAAACTGAAAAAAAGTATCTTGTCTCTTGTACAAACTGAACCAATATATACCTATACATAGCGATTCTATATCAACCTATTTGACCTACGTGCAAAACTAATATATATCAATATTTACGATACCCGTGAAAACAGAATCTATGTGAAAACCAAATGACACTCATGTAAACCAAATCTGTGTCAACCTATTTAGCTCTAATGCAAACCGTACATCTATCAACCGATAGGACTCTCGCCCAATATCAACCTATTTGACTCTCGTGCAAACCAAATCTTTGTCAACCTATTTGATTCTCGTTCAAACGGAACATATATTAACCTAATTAATTCGTGCAAATTGAATCTATATCAAGCTATTTGATTCTCGTTCAAACAGAACATGTATAAACCTAATTGACCCGTGCAAATTGAATCTATGTCAAACTATTTGATCCTGGTTCAAACAGAACATATATTTACCTAATTGACTCGTGTAAATCGAATTTTTGTCAACCTATTTGTTGTTCAAGCCGAATCTATGTCAACATATATTAATCTCGTCCAAAACAAACTTATGTTAACCTGTTTGACTCTCGGAAAAACCTAACCTATTGTATATACTGAATCGATGTCAACCTATTTGACTCAAGTGCCAACCGAACCTCTATCAACCTATACGATTCTCGGGCAAACAGAATTTATCTCAGCCCAACGAATCATGTGTCAAGCTATTTGACTCTAATCAAACCGTACAAATATCAACATAATTGACTGTTGTGCAAACCGAATCTATGTCAACCTATTTGACCCCCGTGAAAAGCAGAACATATGTCAACCTACGTGACTCTCGTGCAAACCGAATATATGTCAACCTATTTGACTCTGGAGCAAACCGAATCTATATCAACCGATTTGAGGCTCGTGCAATCCGAACCTATGTCAACGTATTTGACTCACGTACAAAATGAATCTAATTCAACTTATTTCACTCTCTTGCAAATCAAACAGCTAACAACCTATATGATTGTCGTACAAACGGAATCTACAGCAACCTATTTGACACTATTGCAAACCGAATATATGTCACCATATTTGAAACATGTACAAACCAAATCTATATTAAGCTATGTTTATACCTTTCTTCCTGTTTAGCATATAATTTACCAGTGGATATATTGATTTAACTGTCTTAACGTATTTGGTGATCTGACTTATCATTGCATGCGACTTCTTGGTGAGGCTACGGGGTTGGTAGTTTTCAGATTACTGCAACCGACTGGAAGTAAGGAAACGAAAATCTATTGTAGCGCATTATAAAAGCTGTTCTGATAAAGGATGTCTCATATTATGGCGGCATTCGTAGTACCATGAGCTTCATTGATAACTCTCCCAGTAGTATTTCCTTTGGGCATCCCTGAGATGATATTATGCTTTAGTATGATCCATCTTCTGACAGTTTGTATTGCTATTTTTCTTCTTAAAAACAAATCTTATAACATATACATGGAAAAGAAATACAATTAAACAAAAAAATCACCCTCACCCTAAACATTTTTTATTCCCGTATTCAAGGAATGCGTTCTAATTTATGTAGTGTAGAATCTTTTCTCATGGAACCTTCTCTAGATATCTTCGCACATAGGAATTAAATTCCAACCAATAAAACTTTCATCAGAAGGTTTGTTTTAGAAGCAATCATTACAAGAGAAAATACTACCAACATATTTGCAGACATAGTTGTATACCTACTACATAATAACTGCCTTTACCACTCCTGCAAATTTGAGAAAAAGATTTTCGCGTGCCAGTGGGAAATTATATTTTTTAACTAATGATAACCTTGTATTCAAAACGTTTACACATCTATCAGATCAGATTTCAGACCCCACCCCTTACAGATATAAAAATAGAAGCCTACTGCTTCTTGGTGTTAAAACAATTTTGAAAGCCTGTTCGATCAGCACGTGCGTGCACACACACCCACGCACAGAGTGGAAGAGATGACAGTCAACAGCCGCCAACTAAGCCTTTGTCTACCAACTCGCAAGCACATTAGACTGACGGTTATATATTAAGTCTGTCCACACATCTCTCATCGCCCTTAGAACACTTAATAATTTGATAAAGCACGGAAAATTGATCATTTAATTGTTTCGAAATAACCTTTTGTATGTTTTATTTAAAAGATGTGTTGATGTTAAATGTTTAGAGACCCACCGTTCGATAACAAAAAACCCTAGTTAGACGGACCCCAACAAAACTAAATATCGTGAAATAAAAATTGTCTTGAACAGACACTTTTCTCGAATTTCTTCCATCACCGTTATGTATCTTCCCTGTGACTTTTCTATAAATACTTTCATATTAATTGTTCGGATGAGATTTTCTCTATTGTACCAACACTTTATTCCTTTAAGCGCACTAATCGATTGACGGCAATATTTCATCATCTTACGGCTGAAATAGCATAATGTAACCGTAAATTTTCTCAAATCGGTACTCCTCACTTGTGGAACTCTCTCCCGACAACTTGTTTTCAAATCAAGTTTGATCTTCAAAAATTAAATGCAATGTCAACCGTTATCTTCTGTCTTAATATTTGTTCTTTTATCGCCCTTTAATAAGCTTTTTTCTTCTTTTTCTTACACTCTTTCACACTCAATAATCTCCAATTCTCCTCTTGGTTAAAAAGGTACTAAGATGCATATGCTTGGCTTTGGTGCTTATATCTGGGATAATGTTCAATTGCAAAGAAATTGCATCTACAGTTCTCATATTATTCTTTTCTCTGCTTTAGACTCCAGTGGGTTAGCCAATCTGTATCGGCGACAAATACAAACTAAACCGACCCTCTAATACTTTTACTAAATCAAATGCAACTAAGACAAAAACAGCAAAAGAAATAATCACATAAGCAGATATTATTTTTATATCACAAGTACACACGATATAATAAAGTTGTTTAAAACATTTTAGTGTTCTTGGTTGTGTGATCAAGGGTAATATAAAAGGTGTTATGCTACAGATCTAGTAAGGAATTAAACAGTTTATGTTGATAGTGAAATTAAATGATAGATTTCTTGACTTACTGTAGAGTTGTCTCGCTTTGACTGATATAGTTACGATTTCCTTTATGTTGTTAAGATATTGAGTGAGTTGGTCTCTGAATCTCGCCTTAACTGAATTCGTCACTAGATGAGTTGATGTTGAAAATAAATTGAGTTTCACAAGCCGGGTTGATGTTAATAAAAATTAAATTTTAGCGAGGAAGTTGGGTTTCATCGATTCGTGTGACGATTATTTTAAGGACTCACTAAGTCGTGTCGAAGTTTCATATTTAGGATTTTTCTTGATCACGTTGGGGCTTGAGAACGTTTACATCTTTTGCACCGTTGATCTCTGAATAGGTCAACTCGAGGTCAACTCAAAGTCACCATCTGGATGTAGGCAGAAACATGACATTATTATGTATGGTCCAATCAGAAAGCATTGTTTCGTACTGAACTCTGTAGCCGATTTTAATGGATTCAGCACAAACAGAATACTTAGCTGTGATCATCGTATAACAGGTTTAAAAGAGAGAATATAGAAATCTAATTCTACAAGACTATCTTTATTGTATTCCTTTAGCAATCTGCTTTGCATTTAACGTTCTCTTTCTTCTCAGGACTGTAATGTGTTAGACACATTTTTTGAAAATATAGAAATGGCTCTCTTCGTTCATTCATTCGTTAGTGAACATTTATGTGTTTTGGGATTTTAATGCTCATCACGACAAACGGCTGTTGTTGGTATTAAGATTTTCCATTTCCCTTATGTCATTAGTGACTTTCTGTACTCGTTTCCCTACTAAAACTGATCAACACGCTTCTTTACTTGATTTCTCCCTTACCTCCTCTCCTAGATCGTGTAGCGCCTCGAAACTCTATAGTCGTGGTTTTTCAGCTCACGTCTTAGTATTTTATTTGTACTATCTATTTGAAAGGAACCTCCACTTCAAAAGACATTTCTTCTACCAGTGTACCGATTGGGATTCACTTTGTGACCTTCTTCGAGACTCCACTTAAATTGATATTCTTAAACTTCCTATTGAGAATTGCGTTACAGAGGCTTCTTCTTAAGTTAACCACGGCCTCGGTGCTTTGTAAATTCTGGGAAATACCAGATGAACCTCCAATCTCCACCCTCGTTAATACAGTTCTGTTCAGCAGCTATATCCTGCATCTTAGTCGCTTTATTGCCTTGATTGAGTGGAAATGATTAAAAACATTTCGAATGTCAGTGTGTCACACTTTTTCAACTTTAGTCCAAGAGGCTGTAGCCCTGCATATCATACTATTTTGGAATCAGGCCGACTCTGTGAGCATATAAAAACATTTCGAACCGGATCCGACAATCCTGAAATTTTGGATGTTCAAATTTTCATTACTGCGACTGTTTTCAGCGATTTTTGTAGGTGATTTTTGGCCATCAAGTTTTTGTACGATAATAATTTTTATGACTTGGAAATAAATTTGGGGATAATCGAAATTAATTGCAAAACCCAGCGAAAGTGACCCATGAAATAAAATTGTTTCTACGTAAAGTAAGAACCTACGTTATTTTAATTCTGATCTTGTGTTTTCTCGTCTTCTCTTTCGGAGTAGGGTGGGAATGTTTTACTTTTGAACTTGAAACAATCATTTATTTTCCAGTTATTTACCATCGCCTAAAGAGCCACATTTGGGTGCCAAAACACCCAAGCCCATGTGTAGCGATTTTAACATGTTTCTGTTTAAATCTCTTATAAATAATATATATGTATGTGTGTGTATAAATATAAAAGTGAGCATAGAAGTCAACACTTAGTGGCGGTAGTCTGTTTCATGCTAGATGCAATCCTCAGGCCACGAGTGCTGCTATTTTTCTCGGCTATTTATATATATACGGGTCAGTGGTGCATTGTGGGTAGTCTATTTTGGCGGTTATTTTACCGGAAGTCGTTTATTTTGGGTGTTAACCCTATTAAACAATCAGATATCAGACCTGCGCTAAATTCATAATTACCCCCCCCCCAAAATAATTTGCATAATGACATAAATATGACCTAAAAATGAATCCTAGACAATGTTATTTGTGACAGATATAAAATTAATCTAATCTTTAAGCGAGAGGCAACACTGTATGGTAAACTTAAGATAACTTGTTTAATTTTCCACAGTGTCAAAGATAAAGTAACAATATCATTCTCGGTTACAGAGAGAGGGCATTTGGAGATAATAAGGAAGATCTCAGCAGATCTATCTTCATAGCAATGCCTAAGAAACCAGGCGCAAACGAATGTGAACTCCACCGAACTATCAGTCTAATGAGCCACATAAAAAAACTCATCATCCGTATTCTGAGGAATAGAGCGCGCAACAGAGTCAGGCCAGAGATGAGACAAAAACAGTACGGGTCCGTTAAAGACACCGGAACAAGGAACGCGATATTCATGCTCAGAATGTTATCAGAAAGAGCAATACAAATGCGAAAGGACGTGTAGCTATGTTTCATAGACTACGCTTTCGACAAAGTACGCCACAAGGATCTATTAGAACTGCCCAGGAACCTTGTTATATTCAGGAAAAGATATTAGAATAATCAAGACCCTATACTCGCAGCAAACAGCATGCATGCGCATAGAGAACGAGTTCAGCTAATATACAAAAACAGAAAGGGGCGTAACGCAAGAATGTGTTTTCTCACCGGAACAATTCAACCTATACAGTGAGGCAGTTCTGAGATAATTAGAATATCCTACTGGGATGGCGACCACAATCTTAACAAAATATCCAGATGACACAGTACTGATACTAGACACGGAAAAGAAATTACAAAACCTCCTACAGAAGGGCGAAAAAGAGAGCGAGAAGGGCCTAAACCACAGGACAGAATGCATGGTCATCACTAACAGGATGAGCCCGATATGCGGCACTAAAATCAAGCAGGTGCGGAAGTTTAAATATTTGGGAAGTGTTTTGACAGAGGACGGTAAGTGTGACACAGAGATCAGTAGACTGATTGGGATGGCCAAGGACCTATTCTAAAAGCTGGGCAGAGTATTTCCAGCCAGAGTGATTTCTTTGGTAACAAAGAAAAGAGTATTAAACTGTTACATGATATCTGTTCTCCTTTACAGCAGCGAGTGTTAGATAGTCTCCCCAAAGACGAAGAAAAGAATCGTGGCGACGGATATGTGGTTGTACAGAAGGATGCTGAGGATATCATGGACCGAGCGTGTGAGCAACGATGAAGTATTGAGAATGCAAACAAGGAGGAAAACTTATGCTTAACATCAGGTAGAGGCAGCTGGAATTTCTGGGGCATGTAATGAGAAATGAGGGCCTGGAGTATCTGATAATGGCAGGTCGAATAGAAGGAATGGGAGACAAGGAAAAACGATGCATGATATACCTGGCGGGCTTAAGCAAGTGGGTGACAAAACGTAGCTGAAGAAGGTGTAAGAGGGACGAAATTTATTGAGAACTACAAAGGAGAGGAGGAAATGGAGAGCCATGATCGCCTACGCCCTAAAAGGACACGACTCATAAAAACAAGTGTAATTCCTCTTTTTAAATTTTATGGGGTTTTAAGTTAATTGATAGGTATTTTTTTATTCTTGCTTTATTATATATATATATATATATATATATATATATATATATATATATATATATATGTTACAGTTATTTGTATATATATATATATATATATATATATATATATATATATATATACTAGTGAGTTAGTCCAAATGCCTGGCCTCACTTTATAGTCCACCAATAGAAGGTTAACCAAAACATTCAATCCGTCGTGTATAAAGGCGGCCATTTTTGTTTACCCTACCCAAATGTCCAGTTCAGTTTGTCAGGCTAAGAGAACCAGAAGGACGAACTATGCTCTGCTACTTTTATCGAAATATCCACTGCTAACCTGAACAACGCTTTCCTACTGTCTTCGAAATATTCACTACTTACCTCTGGATTCTATACTCGAAGACGAACTTCATGATGAACAACATTATATATATATATATATATATATATATATATATATATATATATATATATATAATCAAACCTAGAGAGCCCGACAAACCTACCAAGGTTTGACTAGATCTGCTCTACTTTTGTATTGAGCACTTTAAGTTAGTTGATTACTCGTATCGGTTTTTTTTTTTCTTTGGCCTTTGGGCCTGTATGCTGTACGATTATGTTCGACAGACGTTCATGTTCCTAGCTCTTTCTTTTATTAAAATCTTTTTTTCCTCCGAGATTGATTTGACCATTAGCAAATCAATAAACCGAAGGTTTTCCGAGACGAGTGTACTTACCTATATATATATATATATATATATATATATATATATATATATATATATATATATATATATATATATATATCTGTGTCTGTGTGTGTGTGTGTGAAAAAGTTTTTGTGAGACACCAACTAAATAGTATTTTTAAAATAGGGGACATTTTTATTAATCAAAATGTCGGATACAAAGTATCGCCTCGATTAAAAATAAAAATTTTAAGGGAAATTTCATCCGACGTCAAAAGAAAAATCGTCGAAATTACGAAAAACTACCGAAAGGAAACAAAACTTTTTGCAATGGAATTACGAGAGACAAAAGATTGGAGAAGGAAGAAAATTTTAATGTTTCCCAGAATAAAGCAAAAACTCGAGGACGAACGTCAGTCTATGTTTCAGCACACCTTCTGTCTACACAGAGTCGGACGACACGTATTGATAACAAGCACCTCCAAGAAGTTAAGATGCTGTTCTTGTGCAGCACAGAGAAGAAAACGCTGAATATTTGGACCCACAAGTGACAATACTCAATAAATTCTCTCTGATGGCAGAAACATGCGACTGTGAATGCCCGGATGCTATGAAGCATGTCTAGGTATAAAGCCAGACACGTGTTATCCACAACTCTCTCCGTTGGACAGTCTTACCCGCATAGTCGGCCTCATACCGACACTTAAAAGGATACATAAAAAAACTGATTGGTGGATAAGACATCCTTACGGATAGAATGGAAAGCAATTCTAGTAGCAAAAATGTCTCTAACTACAGAATTGAAGCAATGCGAGTCTGTTGAGAAAATCTTATCAATGGATGTTTGACTATACGAACTAATCCAAGGTAATGTCATGTATAGGACAAGAAACCTAGATGGACCAAATGTTTTAATTTCATTGGCGATAAAGATATTAGTAATTTCACTGACATATCATCAATGCAGGCAGTGTTTTCCTAGACTTAGGAGTCAAAGTGTCTCAAATGAAAAGCAGTCCAGTAAAAGTGGTGTTCCTATAAACGCTGGTGAGGAAAGAGGTAGAAGTTCTCTTAACCAGCACGCCCAGAAAAGGTAATATATTATTCTCCAATTCCTTAGTAAAGATGGAGGAGACTATTTAGATGATGAAACATTTGTCTGCTTCGTTGCTTGATGAAGAGGATGAAAAAGTGTTATCAACATAACGGAAGTACTCACAGTTTAAGGAGCTTATCGAATAATTACTTGTTATGAAACCATATATATATATATATATATATATATATATATATATATATATATAGATAGATAGATAGATAGATAGATAGATACACCTAGGTGTATCTAGGTCAGCTCTACAATTGTATTGAGCTCTTTTGTTAGTTAGTTGTCTACTCGTATCGGGGTTTGTTCTTTGGGCTTCAGACCTGCATCTGTGCCGATTTGTTCGACAGTAGTTCATGTTTGTAGCTCTTTCTTTTTTTAAAACTTTTTCCCTCGAGATTGATTTGATTATTTGCAAATCAAAAATTCGAGGGTTTTTCGAAACGAGTCTAGTTATATATATATATGTGCGTGTTTGTGTGTGTGTCTTATCAAGTGATGGCGTTGAATGTAGAACTACATATAGATTCGACATTCAACACCATCACTTGATAAGACACCAACATTGTTGAAACAAAATGGCTATTTTTGTAGTGATGTTATAACGTGTTTAGGTTATAATTTTTAATATATAAAATTTGAAATCTATCTATCTATCTATATATATATATATATATATATATATATATATAGATATATATATATATATATATATATATATATATATATATATATATATATATATATATCGTTGGATTGATGTGACATGAATCCAAATAAATATGTTAGCTCTATCTATGGTATTGAAACGCTTTCTAATAAATACCGCGCATATAATATATAAATAATAATATATATATAATATATTACACATATACTTATTTCCACACATTTTTCACACACACACTCTCTCTCTCACACACACACACACACACACACACATATATATATATATATATATATATATATATATATATATATATATATATATATATATATATATATATATATGTTAAGAATTTATTGATTTATTTTTAATGTGACATTAATTACAGAAACATTATATTTGCTGAATACTCGTGTTAGAGTAGCCGTTCCATTTTATAAGCAATCTACGCTCTCGAAAAAATCTAAAAATCAAAATATCGGAGAACACATTTTCTTTAAGTTGTCTAGAGTGCACAAACTGCTAGACATAATATATAGTTTAAAAATGGTGCTTCTAATAAAACATGAGTATCACATAAAAGTAACATTTGTATTATATATATATATATATGTGTGTGTGTGTGAACATAGAATGGAAAAGTTAGAGACAGTTAAAGACTGAACAAACAGTAATATACTCTCCGGTGTGTGGGCTCCTTGCTACTCATTAAAAGCTGTATTTAACGAACAATTAAACGACAGTTTAAATTTGTAGACGTGATGAAATATCAAAGCGTATGTTTTTCAAAGAAATCAATAATAATAAAAATGCCTCTGGGTATTATTCTGAAATAAGTGTGAGAAACTAATCGTGAATAGTCAATCATTTTGAAATTATTGTTAAAAATTAAAATTGTACAATTTCCTGACATTTTCCCCCTACGCTTCACACTTGGCACAGCCATATTTTCTCCCAGTCTCGTGTCAAGTTTACTCGTTAAGTCTCTAATGAATGTGCAATCAGAAAATTTGATTTTTGCTTCACCTCCTCAAATGTTGGTGAATTCCTTTTTAGTATTCGGTATTCTGTGGTGATTGAGTGTCTGTGACATTTTTAAAAAAATAATTTCTCCCCAAGCAAGGTAATAAAGCAACTAAGACGTAAGGGTTTATTGAGATTAAAAGAATTATGCTATTGAGGATAAAAGACAATACAAACCGGATTCAAGAGAGCTCAAGGTAACAACTGATGTTTCATTTAAATGTTAGTACAATGAGGTTGACAGTTACTCGAAAACCGGAAAGATAGTTCCAAACGCTAAAAGTACGGGAGAAGAAGCTGTTAGCACAGAACTTGCGGCTACATAGCACAATTTCAACAGTCACATGATAAACACTGTCTGGTGATACAGTCTTCTTCTTGTATATGCCGTTTCCTTTCAGGACTGGGTGATCATGGCTCTCCATAAATCCCTGTCCTTTTTAGGTCATAATAAATATTGTCTTTTTGTTATCTCTAAATAAACGTTGTTTCGCCATCCATTTACTCAAGTTCGCTAGATAGGATATGCGTTGTTTTCACCTCTTCCTCTTGCCTTCATTTTGTTCTGTGAGTATAAATATCCCCAAGCTCACTTTACTCATTATATGACCTTGAAATTCCAAATATCTATCTAACTATCTATCTATCTATCTATTTCTGATGTTACGTATAAGTGTTCTTTTTGTTTCGATTTTCTCTAAAACTCCGGCATGCTTAGCATCCTTCTGTTAGAACCACATTTCTCTTGCCTCGGACCTTCTCTTCATCTCTGACGAGTAAATACATGAAGTCGGGGTATCAAAGAGGAAAACTCATCAGAATGATTGCCTTGAAAATATTTGTAGAAAAAGCACAGGGAAGTTACATTACGGCGGCGAGAAAGTGGTTGAGGCCGAGATGCCAACTCGCACATCTAATATTTCAGACTTTTCTTTGGCTTTTGTCCAGTATTTCATCATGCATAGCAGAAGGGTAGTGTCCCCCGGTAAAAATAAAATTAAATATACCAACAAAAATAAAAAGAATTAAAATAATGTATTTGCGTTTTTTTTCTAAAACACTTATTTCTTTCTTTCTCTCTTTTTCTCGAAACTTCTCTATATATAATTCTCTCTCAACTAATGAGAAAGCAACCCTCAAAAAAAAAAAGAAGAGGAAGAAGAAATGACTAAGCCTGGCCACAAAATGGCGGAAGTTTTCTGGTCTAGCTATTTGTGACTCGAAAACTACCAAAATAAGAGTCTCCACGCATAACATCCGCTATAAAAAGGAAATGAACGCCGGAAAATAAAATAATTAGGGCCAATAAAAAAAGAAAAAATAACAACGATACTTTTTTTTTTTAAATGTTGTGTTATGAACATGTGTGAAACTCCTGAAATAAAGTCCACTACAATTATGTCAGTCGGAGAATGAGTTTACAAAAAATAAATTTAACAGAAAAACAGCAAGAAACTGGTATACATGTAAAACAGGTATATGTATTACACAACAAAAAGGGTTTACAGAAGACATGATTAGTGTTTGTATGAACGTGTTTTAAAGTATGTTCGTACGTACGTATGCGTGTGTGGGCATAGTGTTTATGGCGTCTTCCCAAGGAAACGCATAGCGCTCCCCACAAAGGGGAAAACGCAATCCTCTCCGAGAGATTTACATGGTCGCAGTGTCCGTTGAAAAACGCGAGAAAAAGATAGAGAAAGAGAGAGAGAGAGGGAGAGTACAAAGTATTCTCGTGTATTTATACTTTAGCGATAGCGACCCCTAGGAACAATTCGGACAATCAGGAAAGTAAGGGGGAGTCAACTCCGACAATACTTTTGATGTTAACAGAAACCAAGCTTTGCTCCATTAGTCTGAGTACCTTATTAAAAGCAGATAAACTGACAACCCTGAGGCAAAGAAGAGACGGGATCGTCGAAGAAACCAGCCATGCGTGTTGCCTAAAACGGTCACTTAAGAGCCTAAGAAGAATCACTTATTGACCCGACACATATTTTGAAGATGACAACTACTAGTTAAGATCTGACTTCTAACTATGAACTACCGAACCGAAACGGATTTTCTTCCGACTACTGCCAAGATTTGATTTATAAACAAACTTCCATCATCATCATTCGACCATAGTCAGGATCATCGACCTAAAACGAACGATCCTTTCCTTAGCTATATAGTAGGGCTACCTACAGTTTTGAATTCAGAGTTACATTCTCCTAGAACGGTTACAACCCAAGGCTATGGAACCATATCTATCCTGCTATTTAACTATAGCTGGGAAGATTATTCATACCTTTCCCAAGGGTATTATCACGTAAGTGAATATAATGGATCCGACTGAAATTCGAACTCGGCTGTCCAATTCCTCAATCCGCTATCCATTATTTACCGTGCCTAAACTAACTTTAGCTACCGCAAATTATAAAGGATTTACTCAGTCTAAATCAAAGAAATAAATATATATTATTTATTTTAAACCTTTAATGCAGTTGGTTTTATGTCCGAACTTTCCGAAAAATAATACACGTCTTCTCTGGTACCTCTCTCTAAAGAAGTACCAAACCAGATGTGGAAGCAATATTCAGTGCATGGAGGGATGGTACTCGTGTAAATCTGCACGAAATGTCCAGTTTTATCAACGTCCACGAAAACTCATGCTATGACATGATCCGGATTTTGTCCACCTCGAATGCGAATTTTTAATTCCTCCATGTCATTTATTGAACGATGTGAGAAAGCTATTCATGGGAGAGTGATTAGAACGTTTTCTTTCCAACCACAAGACCCGGATTGAAATCTTGCCATCGTCAATTAGACTAGAAGGTTATTGTCATGGGTCCTTACCTATAACTACAGAATTAACTCTTCTTAACACTATGTATACTACACCTCTCAAGAGAGAGGGTCGTATCGAGTCGAGCCGATAGTAGTTGACTCCAAACCAGACTGACAGTCATACTAAAACCTTCCACATCTTGTATTATTTTTTTCGTGTAATATAGCTTCGTTATTTCTACTCTTGTGTTCGTGTTGTTCTTCCTTGGTTCTAACCCTCGCCATAACAGTTATCGATCTGTGAAAACGATCCCAGCGTCCGTCGCAATTGGACAGGGCGTGAAGACCATACACCGGTGTGGCAAATGCTTTCAAGTTGGGTAGACGGTGCTGTTCATCAGCCGTTGATGGTTGCGCCGGCAAGAAATCCTAAGTAATCGTGGCTGAGGTTTTGTGCCTACTGGCTTTGTTCAAGCTGCTGATTCGGGCACATTATGTGCTATCTCTCTCTGTTCTGGAACTGTAATCAAGGTAGAATCAGCATAGTTTCAGCTGTGCTTTGGGATTTGTTAAACAAAGACAATTGTCGCTTAGCCGGCGTCAGCAAGGGCGATTAATTGCAATCCTAGCAGGTGTGTCTGCTCGGAATACGCGAGTAGGTGGCCATTATAATGGTACAAAATTCATGATCGACAATATTTCTTGGTTCTCAAGCAAGATCTTCTATCTTTCTTTTGATGCTCTTGTCACTGATCTCTTGTCATATCCACAATATGACAGTTTCTCTCTGAAATGAGTAGTGACTTCGATTCTCACTGGGTGCCTCATACTTTCGCACTTGTGTCACATCTAAGCTACGCTTAGATAATTACTATTGTTTTACCAATCAGTTTTTCCCGAACTAAATGGTGACGTAGTTGGTCAACTCAAAACTCCAGCATTCTTATTTATTTTCCAGCCGGATTTACTAATGCAGTCATGTGGATTAACAGGAATCTCCGTTAATCCCCCGACATCTAGGAATCCTGGGTATATCGATAAACTACAACCGTCAGCAAGGCTTCTGCTCGGGAGATTCGAGGTTTTCATGAATCACCTCTTAAGTGTAGCTGTCTCCATGTTCAGCCTGAACTGAGGTGGTAGCACCTGTCAGGATCCCAGATATTAGCAGATACTGGACCTCTCAAAAAAACACTGCGAAAGTATAAAAATACATTTTTATAGTAAAAATATCAGTAATAAATTTTTATATTAAAAAGAACCAAAAAACATATTTAGAGTAAAATGTCCACGAATACATTTTTGAAATAAAATAAAATAACCAATAATGAATTTTATCTGTAGTTAAAGGTATACAATTGCGTCCAAAATATATTTAGTTGAAGTCATAAAATTGTGTTCAGGTTAATTAGATTTCGATATTAAATAACCCATAGTGGTTGATATGCTATTAGACAAAACAATCTACCAACCGACCCCTAGACGTGCCCTTTAGAGACTCTCTTTTTTGTGCAAGCATAATAATTATTTCTAATTTTTTCTCCTTCGGTTCTTATGCGGTTCTAAATCGACCAGTTACGCTGAGCAGCATCGATTTTTCTACAGCAATAAAAGCGAAAACTGATTTTGTACCCATTCTCAGAATAGTCCTTGCATTTTAATCTTTGTTTTATATGTGAAGAGCATAACTTATATTCATGTTCATTCTATTACAATGCCCGTATCAACTGAGGTGACAAGCATCGGAAGCATTCTTTTATGATTCCATCCTTTACCAAGATCTACTTCTTAGTAGAACCCGAAATAAATCTTTTCAAAACGAAAACTACGATAGGAAATTAGAATGAATTAGAAGACACATACTCATGATTCATTCATAAAGGAAATAATTCTATGGAATTGATAAATTATAAGCATTTCATATACATAGCAAGGCGGGAGTGTCACTAGCACGCAAGGAGTTACAGAGGATTGAGAACCAGAGTAAAGAGGCCTGTTTGAGAAGAACAGACGGTTACATGTAACCGATTTCACAGTGAAACGATGGGACTGAGATGCCAGCCTGGTAGCTCGCTTAAATTCATGTAGTCCGGGAACCAGCGAAAGCAGCTCATCGGAACAGGTGCCGTGAAAATGTTTGTAAAAGAGACAGATGGACGCCACAGCACGTCTGTAGGATAGCGATTGTAGACTAGAAGCTAGATGAGGATCTATTATAATGCATATTCTTCTCTGGATTTTGTTGACGATCTCGAGATGTACAGCAGGAGCACCAGACCACAAATCACAGCAATATTCCATGCAAGGATTGATTGTTGTGTTATAGATTTGAAGGATTGACTCAAACGCGAAAAACATTCTAGCGCGAAACAGAGAGCCAAATTTATGGAAATTTAGACAATGACGACATTCTCGACTTTTGTCGATAAAATATATTCACTAACCCTCTACTTGAGTATATCATGAGATTTGTATCAGTTGAACAAGAGTAAAAAAAAAGACGTTGATGTAATTTAAAACCTCATTTTAATTTTTTACTTTCTTTCCTTCGAGCATCCATAACATCCCCATCATTTGCATAGTTCTCAAGGAATCCCCGTTCCAACCCAGTCAGATCTACTTTTATGCTCTTAATAAGCTAATTCATTGCATTTGCTTTTATCATCAATTTGTCTCTCTTTTCCTGCTCATTTCAACATTTACGGTCATACAGATTTATCAATATGCCGAATTTAACATATACTTTGAAAACATTTCTCTGTGGCTGCCAATTATTAGAAATAACATGGTCTCTTCAACTTGTCCCACGCGCATCCAGCTCTGTCCGTTGATGTCTCTATGTTGTCCTGAAGTAATTTTTCAAGAGTTCAAGCATTTACAATAAAGATCCACCATGCCATGTACACAGGAGCAAAGCCTTATCATCTTCGTATTCCGTCAGTAAGAAAGACATTTTACTCAGTTTTTCCCCAAGAATCCCTACTTGGTGTTTGACTCCCGCGAGAATGCTTCCTTGAACATAGGAATCTTAAACCCTTCAAGTTCAGGTTCAACTGTAATCTATCCTACAAATACTCATGATATGCATTTAGATGCTTTTTGTTACGACTTCATTTATGATCCCTCTATATTGAATGCCTCTTAAGCCTTAAGGTTAATAATTTATTAACAATCGGAAATAAAATTGTTTCTAGAATTTCCATAAAATTTATTATTTTACCTATTTATTACGTGACACCAACCGTACTGCGTTTTGAAATTAATACATAATGATAACAAATGTTGGAACCCGTCCTGGGTATGACGATAAACTGCATCCGCGTCCTGGGTAAGACGATAAACTATGTCCAACAGCAAAGCCTCTGATCAGGAGGTTTTGAAGAGCGTGGAACCACCTCTTAATTGCTGGTGTTCCCAGGCCCACCCTACCCCGGGGTGGTAGCATCTGTTATGGTCCCAGCTATGGGCAAATAGTTAACCCAGAAACTGAGGTAAAAATCATTATAAAAGTGTAAAAATGGGTTTTAACACCAGAAATACTTTGTAAAAGTTATTACCAGAAATAAATTTTCAGCTATACGTTTTTTGAAAAAATAATATTACCAGCTATACGTTTCTGAAAAGATAACATTACCAGCTATACATTTTTGAAAAAATAATATTACCAGCTATACATTTTTGAAAAAAATAATATTAGCAGCTATACGTTTTTGAAAAAGTAATGTTACCAGCTACACATTTTTGAGGAAAAAAAAATATTAACAGAAATAGATTTTTGACAAAACAAAAATATTACCAGGAAAAAAAAGGTTGTCGGCATTAAATGACCCATCGGGGTTGATATGCCGTAAAACGAAACAAAGCGGACCAAATGTTGGAACAAACTTCTCTCCGGTAAAATTATATTTTCCGTCACTCATTTTTGACGTAGATTTTCAATTCTCGAACACGAAATAGGCGGCATTAGAATTTAGCCGGCGAGAAACGAAATCCCTGTAGAACGAAAAGGGACATGTAATTCTGCTTGTCGAAGCTGTTCATTTTGGATGAATGACTCGATCTTCTCCCGAATGCACCCGATCTCCTCTGCTTCAAGCCGAACGTTCCCAGATTATATCTGCCAGCTCGGCCTGAGGAAGCTCTTCTCATAAACTTGCCCCAAGCCCATCCCCACCTTGAGGCCTCTCTCGTCATTTCGCATTTGTCATCAACATTGTGCTTAGCGAATCTTCATCATCACGCTTACGTCACCAACATGTATTCAATGAAATTGCATAGCAACCTTCTGACAGTGGGATCACATCTCTCTTGGCTATCATGCTATAAGGATTGTAGCCAATGTATTTTAACGATTTCTATCCATTACCTAGTTTTCGTTTGGGAAAGCAACAGCCCTGCTGCAATTAAAATAAAAGATTTAACCACAACTCGAATAAAACTTGCCAGAAAGAAAACATTCAAGCTATGACGATAAAATTCGTTTTATTAACAATGTAAAACATTGCTACTGATTCCCCACAAAAAGTTGTTTCTTAAATAAATTGGCAAGTTCTGGGTCATTTTGGTACATCATAAAAGTAAATAAGTTCATTTATTATTAACTATTCTTCTTTACACTATTTACATTATTCGGACAATTGTCCTCATCTTTGTCGCCATATTTATTACAACGTTTCGTCCGTTGTAAGCTCCGCCCTTCTTTAGGTGGTTGAAATGTCTAACTGAATCCTTTATTTCGCTCACTGGGGTAGACTGTTCTAGTTCCACGTGCCATGTTTAATGGATGTCAGTTTAATGGATCTCCTGTTAATCCCCCTCTGAAAGTTCTCCGCTGCCTTAGCCGGGTATTGAACTCACACTATTTGGGTCCTGTCACTGGATCTAACCAACACCTTTATCCACTTTGCCATGTGTTCTTGACGATTATTTGTGTATGAATTTCTTCTTTACCGAAAAACGGAAGCGATCATGGCTCTCAACACTTTCTTAACCCTTGAAATTCTAAACAAATTTTGAAACGTTAAATCCCACTTTGTTCTCGCTCTAACATCTTTTCACGCAATGCCGCCAGTTAGGTCAATCGATGTTCCCATCTTCACCTCTTTGCTTATGTCCTGACATAGACCCTCTTTCCATCGAGATATGTCCCAGAAATTTCAGCTGTTTATTTCTTATTTTAAGTATAAATTTCGTTATTGTTCCATTTGTCTTTACAAATTTATGTTCCGTTATTTTGTTCACAGCATCCATGGAACCGTTTCTCTCTCACTTCGAGTTTCGTTTTATCTGTAAAGAAATTGTCCAGCATTTACAGCAATTTAGCAGGACATGTACACATAGCAGTTCAGCATTCTTTGCATTGCTTACCTTCTGAATGGCATATTTATTTATTCCATTTCGCCTGAAGATGGCTGCATTAAACTTTCTGCCGTCTGTTAATATTAAGTAAATTTGTCCGTTTCACACGTCCTTTTGAATAGGGTTAGAAGGTTGTGTCGTATTTATTGCTTGACACTGTGTTTCCCGTTCCTTCTAAAGTCTAATTCAAATCTACAGTTCTAATGTCTCCGCCTACATTCTAAAAGGATATTTGACTCTGTGTGATTAGATAGATTTGTCTGTCGTCTGGTTCCCACTCCTCCCTGTTCTCTTGAATGCGTGTAGTGTTTTTCACCTTGTTTCCTGTTTAGGATTGCATTTCGGTTCCTTGTAAAGTCTAGGTGAACTGTATACTTCTAAAGTTTCCTCCTAATCTCTGAAATTTGATTTACTATTTATTTTTGTTCATTTTTTGACTCAATAGGAGTAAATAGATTCGTCTATCATCCGGTTCACACTCGTCCCTGTACTTCTGAACAGAAGTAGTGGTCTATCCCTTGTTTCCTGTTTAGGACTGTGTTTCCGCTTTCAAGTCTACCTCAACTATATACACTTTCACCTCCAGTAAGCTCTTTAGTTTGATTGAGATTATCGGCTTCTTAGACAGAAATGATTTTGAAAACAAATGTTTTTATATGATGCGTTTTCGTTTGTAATATTTGTGTTGGTAGTCGAAAGCGGGATAAATTCTATTCCGTTTGATATGTCCCGGAAAGGCATATATTTTAACGTAGCTACGTGGTTTTGGTTACTATAACCAAGTAGAATACAGTAGCAGTAATCGACTGGTACGCCTCGTAGTCGCAGGTAAGAAGTGTTGATCAATGGTGTAGTCCAATGGGCGTCGTTATAGACTTAGCTCTCAGACTGAGGCTCTGACTCTCCTACACGTCCGTCTGTATTTATGACGGACACCAGCCAATTACATTCCAGTGAGGAGGAACACAGGTGTACGCCTATTCCATTATATCACCGTTTTTATTTGTTTTGTTTTTTTAAGTTATTGTTAACCCAACAGAACGCCGAAGACACAAACAAGGATCACGATTACTCAATGATGTTGTTTACAAAAGTAGGAGGGAAAAGAAATGAAGCAATGAGAAGGATTCGCCCCTGTGTACGTGTGAATTTCTGAACTGGTGGAACTGAGAATAGTAAACCATTTGAATATTTACCATTGAAATGGTTACAGAATAGCGTTATGTATCCGACGGTTGGCTTATGCGAAAGCCGGTGTCGATTTAAAAAAAATATTTCATCGTCTACAAGGTCACGTAAACGAATTATGTCAAAACTGGAAAGTGAGTATTGTATTCTTACGTTCATTTTCACGCAATTGGCTGTACGTCAGCATGGTTAATGTTAATCTCCAAGACATAAATTCATTGCGCCTAACGTTTTTCACTGTCATTTATAAGACTGATTATATATTATAATATATATTATATTATATAATCAATTACCGAGTTTGCTGCTAGAAATGTTGTGTCACTGTATCAATTGCCAGACAATGACTCAGCAGAATCTTGCACATTTACAGATCTAACATTCAATATGTTGCCATATTCTGTCTGGCCCGCGTCCTGGGTATGACGATAAACTACATCCGCGTCCTGGGTATGACGATAAACTACGTCCAACAACAAGGCTTCAGATAATGTTTTCGGAAAAATAATGTTGCCAGCTATACGTTTTTTAAACAATAATGTTGCCAGCTATACGTTTTTTGGAAAAAATAATGTTGCCAGCTATACGTTTTTGAAACAATAATGTTGCCAGCTATGCGTTTTTGAAACAATAATGTTGCCAGCTATGCGTTTTAGAGAAGATAATGTTGCTAGCTATAAGTTTAATAGCACTGTATATTTAATATATGTATAGGTATATGTGCATGTATATGTGTATATGTATATATATGTGTGTATGTGTATGTATGTATATATATATATATATATATATATATATATATATATATATATATATATATACCTTAATTTGGCATTAAATGACCCACAGTGTTTGATATGCCATAAAACCCAACCAACCAAAATCTGTCTGGCGCTTCTGCAAAAATAGGCTGGACTCTCTATCGTTGAAAGTCATAAAAAGGACAACTCTGTGTGCTGAAGTGTATATAACTATAGATAATGAGCATGATAAAAAAAGTATCTGCAATGTCGGTGGTCCTAACTTGGCATCTCGAATTAAGTCAAGTTCGTTGACCACGATAACGTCGCTTCCTTGCGCCTTTTCTATAAAATACTTTTTCAAAGCAATTGTTCTTTTGATATTTCATAAATAATTACTCGACTTCACGATTTTAAGTGCAGTATTAGATTGGCAGAAAGGTCTCATCGTTTAACTGCTGAAATTCCTAGATTTAACCGTAAGTTCTATGCTAACGGTTTCTACTCTCACATTTCCCGCCTGTGGAAATCCCTTCCAGATTGTCACTCTTCTGTCAATCTTGAGAAATTTAAATGCAGCGTCAATCCTCATCTAGGATCCACCTGACCCCTCTTTTGTTTTATAGTACTTTCTCTACTGCAATTTTTTTCTCAGTTTCCGTCATTCTCAGTAATCCCTGCATCTTAGTGGTTTTAACGTCTTTCTTGCGGACAAAGGAGTGAAAAATTGATGTGAATCCATGTTTTCTCCATCCAGGTAATGGTCAAGTATAAATAAAGCCTGGCGTCTCTTGACATAAAGGCAAATTTCAAATCATCGTTTTCGAGCATGTCCATCTGGTCAAGCTCATTTGTTTTTCTTTCACGCCCAAAGTCAAAATGCAGCCTATGTTGCAAATAAAATTTATATCACGGCTAACTGTTCACGCATGCGCCCCACCAAGACAAGACACTTTAGTACACAGTGTTGTCCCTTTTATTATTTTCAACGCCAGAGAGTCCAGGCTATTTTGCTATTGTTTCTTTATCTGAGGGGGAGGAGGAGATGAATGATACATACATTTCCCAAGTGAATATTGCGGTCAACCGGCATTCGATCTGAAGTCGTCAATTTCTTCTTCTTTACACGCCACCTTCACATCTCGTGTAAAAAGTAATACATTTATGTTATCCAAACAATTTGCTGAAGTGCTAAACTATTCACATGCGCCAAATTTTGTGATTTTATAATACTAGCGAAAAAAAAAACATTCCGTTAACAAAAGATAATTTTCGTCGCTTTCGAGAAATTTTTCAGCTGCCAGTTAGAACAACTGAATACAGCAGTTGCGTAAAAGAGCCTTACATGTAGTATTCACTCAGGATAATGCGAGACTGCATAGTTCCTTAGTAGCCACGTAATAATTATTTTATACAGGATAGCTCAACGCTGAATATGTTGACCAATAAAATCCATTTCGAAAATATACGTAATAAGGACGTCGCATGTTTTTGATAACAAACTCTATGCTGTAATGTAAGATCGCAGATGAAAGCGGAAAAAAATTTTTGTTTAGCGATACATCAACACCTTATGGATCATTTACTGCCGAAATTAAATTTTTCTTGGGAGTATTAGTAAGTTTTTTTACAAAAAAGAACGGAGTATCTGACCGAGGTGGTAGCAGCAGGTAAGGAAATTCCGCGTAGAACAGGATTCATCATTGCGAAGGACATGTCCTAGTGATAGAACGTACAACAAAGGCGAAAGGGGACAAACATGACGAATACAGCAAGACATTACAAAAGAGTTCGATCGAACATCATCCATTTCTACCAGCGCACAGGAGGACACATACAGAAGCTGGGTCTAGAGGCGAATGTAAAGCCCCAAACCAGCGGCGAAAAGGACAGCCTCCCATCGGAATTTGGTTAAAGGTAGGTGACTTTTGCGCATATCTCTCGAGTTGGAGAGGCCGATTTAGTGTCACTTTAGCGCCGGTTAGGCGTTAGGATATTGCTATAACTGGTTTGAAAACTGTCCAAAATTAGGCTAGCTTAGGGTTGTTTGTTTGTCTTTAATGTCTTCTTTCAAAGTTTACTTAGCAAGAAGATGTAAGCTCATTGGCCTCTTTATTTCTGCTCCCAACGTTCCCTCGCCCGTTGTGACCCGCGATGTCACTTTTCGGATCCGGGACGCCTTTTGTATTTGGTGTGCAATTTTAGTATTTATTTTTGTGCTTCGATGAGTTGAATGACAAATTAATGTTTTGATTATTCAACTTTTGCATTAATTTCGTCCAATTTAGTGATGTTTTCACCACAATTAAAGATGGGGGCGGGTGTTATTAGTAATACTATTTTATTTAGTTTCTTTTTAAATAGTTTTTCACATATTGTAAATACACATTGTGGTTTTGGTTTTTTAAATTGTTGTGCCATTACCACCACCCATCCCACAAAAAATGTACATATAGGGACGAGTTAGGGCTTGATAGAGTTTCTGGGGTGTTATTATGGATATATTTAGAACGGTGTGTAAGAATGTGTTGTTAAGGTGTAAGAAATGTTGTGGTATGTTTGGGTCAGTGATTTTGGCGACCTAAGTTTAATTAAAAGACAGAAGATCAGCCTTTCCCCATCCCCCCTTTGGCCTTGTGTCACATTTGTATTTTCACTCAAAATAAATATGGAAGTCAACACACTACACTACACTACACTGTGCTGCCAATGTTATTACATACTTTATTAACAAGTTGTTTATCAAACTTTCAAGAAAGTGAAATTAAATTTGATTCAAAATTTCAAGATGGTGATTATTTTCAAATATGTTCTGATTCAACAAATGCACAGTTTAAATCAATCGTACTAAATTGAAATTTCCTAGTCAGTTTTCTATAGGAACTAATTTAAAATCCCATACGGAGAATTTAAACAGCTCGTCATTTAGTGAAATGGGTTACAATTCTAAGTGATAATGTTGCGTAATAAATAGTCTTCCATGAAGGGGGAATTTTGCAAGAAAGCAGTAGTTATTCACATGGAAAAAATGGCCAGTGTTCAAATTCTGTCCAACAGTCTTCATATTGTAAACTATCGCATTTAGAAAAGAAAAGAATGTGTCTCTTGCTCTTCAATAATTATTTTATACAGGATCTTTCAAAATCATGCAGATAATTGGAGCTGAATTAGCATATAGAACCCCGTTTCAGAATTGTAGACAAATGCTAATAGATTTAAATACTGTTTGCCCTAAACCTTAAATAGCATTACCAGATGAAGACCTCCGTATCAATTTTAACAAACTCGTTCAGAAATGTCTGACCTGGCAGCTATGTGGAACCACATTTTCTGCTAAATGATTATAAATTGGTTCTAGCACATGAAGCCTGTAAGTCTGAAAGGGTAGCGTGATTTAACCAAACTCAGGAACTGGCATTACAAAACCACAAACAAAGAACTGTACCAGATAACAGAAACCACATTACTTGTGGACTTTCAAAAGCAGCAACAATTAAAATGGATAGCACATGTGCCTCAAAGACAAAATTAAAACATCTTGAAGATTCTGAAGTCGCGATCGCCTTCGAACAAAACGTTACAAAGAGAACTCCTATTCATACTAGAAAGAGCGATAGGAGATGCTGGACTAAACCTATTTTCCTGAAAAGGAAACTGTTTTAATAGAATGATTTCAAAAAATTTTTCCGGCAGTAGAAATGGCTTCTCTGTCAAAGAAGGACGAATAAGGAAACGGCTATTATTACCGTTAGGTTTGCCCTTATCTACTTCCCCATATGATGCAAAAATAACTTGATTCGTTTAATAAATATTTATTTTGAAAAATTTGTGTTGCATGTAATGTTAACCCTACAGAATCCGTGTGGAGTTAAGCGCCATAGCCACACGACGTTAAGTGGTTTTGCTATTGTTTTATGCGTTAGAGTTTGCAGCCTCCATGCCCAGCCGGTTTTGGCTTCAGAATTTTCGTTCTAGAATTGTTGACAACTAATGCTAAAAAGTCTAGACTGTCTTAGACTTTATCACTGGTGGTGGAACTACTGACTGTTTGATTCCATTTCTCGCAAATAACTTGTGATAAATCGAATCAAACCGTCTCGGCTGGGTTTCGAACTCAGCAAGGTGCAGGTAACGGATGCTCCGTGTATTCATAAAATAATGTATATCCACCTATCAAACGAATCTGTAGTTCATCGAGAAACCATTGTTGGTTTTTCCTGATATATCTTTAAGAAAAAGTGAAGCTTATTTGTCCATAGCCATCTATTCTCTATAGAGCGTGCCACAGATTGATTCAAGGATCAGGGCGTAATCACTTACATGGCATATAGTGAGCGATAATTTTCAGTCTTTCCAATTATTTGAGGCAAAATTCAAAATTGTTTAGCAGATTCCAGTATTTAATGTCTAAAGAACAAGTATAATTTCGTCAGAAAAGATTAATGAAATCCCTATATTTTTTAATCCCTTTCACCCCAAGCAAAGTAATAAAGCCACAAAGACGCTGGGGGTTAGTTACTGGGCGTGGAGGAGTTAGAAAGAGGAATATTGCTAAGGAGCGAGAACAGAGGAAGAGTATTTAGGAAGACAGTAGATAGCGATTGACATTGCATTTAATTTTTTGCACATTAAACCTGGCTGGAAAGCCTTTCGCCGGAAGTGCGAGAAAAGAAACTGTTAGTGTAGAATTTACGGTCAAGTCTAGCCAGCTCAACTGTAAATTGCTGATATCTTAAATTCAAAGAGCCTAGGTACCATTGCGAAGAGCTCATTTGAGCAATTATCATTAAAATATTTATAGAAAAGGCAAAAGAATGCAACCTTACGGCGGTGGGAAAGGGATTGAACCCGAGATGCCAGATAGGGGCCAATAATATTGCTCATTCTTCTTTGGATTAAATCACGGGGCGTTAAAAAGATAGCAGAAATATCGGACTATATGTGGCAGGAATTTTCTAAGCCTAGACAATGGCAGCGAAAGCTGGACCATCTCCACGCAGATGAAGAAGAGACTTGTGGCAGCAGAAATGTAATTCTACAGACGGAATCTTGCTCTGTCATATACTGTATACACACCCATGCAAATATCAAATATACACACGTTCCTTTACATACAGGTACCCATATATACAGCTTTAATATTACCTTCAAATATTACCCCATACTAACTTAACTAAAATTTAAGTAAAAGAGATTACCTATCTAGAAACAGTCACGAGTTAAATTCATAAACAAAATTCAAACGTATAGAGATGTCAACTTAATAATCAATAATTTTTTTAAGAGTTTAAAAAAAGATTACTAGAAGTAAACTTATATTTTAAAATAAAATTTTGTATTTTCTATGAATATTTTTCTAATCAACTATTTCATAGAAAATCCACAAAATTTTAAAAATTTAAATCACTAACAAACATCAAATTAAATTATTTGTTGACAGTCTAGAGACATTCAAATTTATATCAAACATTATAATCTTTATGAACCCCCAAAATAACACTTTCAAAGTAAAGCAAAATAACAGCGTCTGTTCCTAGCTTTTTTTACAAAGAAAATTAGTGACATCTTCTCTTCTCTCTTAACTTCCTTCTCTCTTTTTCTCTCTATGAGTTTTTTCTTCTCTACCCCTTCGATTTCAATATATAACTTCCGTTAAGTTAACCGTTTAAATGTGTCAATGTCTGCTAACTCACTCATATCTTCTCTCTCTCCCCTCACTTCTTCACTACGTTAATTTACATATGTTTAATACGGCCGTCAAAAATCTGTAAATTTTCTTTTCATTTTTTGTTTGGAAGTAAAGTCTGATGGTCCGCAGTCCTTTTAAAAAGGGTATCGTGAAATAATTTATTACATAGAACCTTAAAGTGGTCTGTTTTTATTTAAATTATTTGCTCTGGATTTACATTGAGCTCTCTGGATTATATCCTCCTTAGGTTTACCTATACGGATTACCTAGTTTTTCATAAACTAACTAACTATATATATATATATATATATATATATATATATATATATATATATATATTACATGAATCATTCATACAAAAGACATTTTAGTGAAGATAATGATATAAATGGCGAGAATACACCTTCGCAAACAAATTTATTAAAATTACATTAACCCACGAACCTCTAGATGAATGTTGTGATCCCTGGTTTTAATAAATTCAACTTGTATAATGTCTTCTTTTTTTTTGCAAGTCCTTTCATCTGTTCATACAGACATCATTAGGAATGGAAAATGATTTGTTTTTGTTTTTTTTAATACATCCAGGTAATAACAGGACACGAAAAATTAGATGTGGATCGAAATATGTTTTTGACAAATGTGTTATTATTAACTGGAAGATATTTTGGTGTGTGCAGTCGCAACGCTAAGTTTGAATTTTTTGAAAATGTAAAAGAGAGTGCGTTTTTTACTAATATGGTAATTGGAGAATTCTTTTGTTGGAGGAGTTTTTTTTAGTAGATGTGGCATGAACTAAATTGTTCAATAAATCGAGCAATGTCGCAGCTATTATCCCAAAAGTTACACGTCGGATCAGATCTTTTTAAATCAAATATGGGGTGCAGTTCAATTTATATTACATGAATAATCATACAAAAACAGATTAGTGAAGTTAATGATAGAAATGGTGAGAATACATTTTCGCAAACAAATTTATTAAAATTACATTAACCCACGAACCTCTAGTTGAATGTTGTGATCCCTGTTTCTGTATATATATATATATATATATATATATATATATATATATATATATATATATATATATATATATATATATATGTTTATAATTAAGTAAATCAAATGATCCGATATAAGCAACCGTATATTCGCGTGTGGGCGTGCATACACAAGCAAGCAAATAAATAATCATGAAATTTATTCATGAGGTGTAAACATAATAATGCTTGATGGATTCAGACAAAGCAAATATATATATATTAATGAATACCCATATACCTATACCTAGGTTTTGGGATGTGACTTAAATTTCGCTGATTTCCAGCTCATCAGGCACAAGGTGTATTTTATGATCTTATAAAAACACACACATATCATATGGTAAGAACGCTGCTTATAGTCCAAAATGAAAATAAAATATTGAAAATATTCAAGAAATGAAGTGAAGTTAGTGTTCATTTTCAAAAAAAGGGGGAGGATGTTATAAAATATAAAATTAAATAAATAAAGGAAAAAACAGAAATTTAAATTTTAAAATTATTACTGGACGCAGCTCTGTTGCAGATAACGCTTGCCAGGTCAAATGGAGATAAACGGACTGAGACCTAAAACTAAATAAAAGAAACAATTAAAATTTAAGAAACATTAAATGAAAAATCAGGAATTTAACGTCATTTCCAATATTTCAAGAGAAAGGATTTTCTGTGATTACAGGCTATCATTAGCTCGTTCCGTTTATTAAGCATTTTATCATTGTTAATATTATTAAGGATTTTTTTTTCTAATAGGCACAGATTGCAACTCCTCCTACCGGAAAATGGTTTGGTTTGGGCTACGAATTCCCAATTTACATGTGGTGTGTAGGCCTATGTTTTGTTACTCCAGTAAAACTTAGAGGGTGCTGTGGCGTTTGCAAAATTTTTGGTGCTAAGTTTTATGGCAGATCCGAAACAAAATTTAATCTGTTCATTTTTCTTGACGCTAGCCTTATATATAACTCTTTTATACATGCATTTACCGTTCATGGTACAGCTATTATCTTTACGACAATTACATTTTTGATCATCAGAGCTATCATTGCTGCTAGTGCTGCTTAGGTATTTGTTAAGGCTTACACTATTATGCTGGGCTAAATATTCCTCAAGATTTTTAGTGCAGCTGTACCTAACTTTAACGTTGTTCTTGTTAAAGATTTTTCTGAGTAAGGGATTATGACTAAAATATTTATGTACTAATTTAAGAAAGATACGACCAGTGTTGGTCCTGACATTACAGTTGAAGTGGCGGTTGAACCAAATAATGTTGCGCTTTCTATTCTTACATTTACTATTGGTATTCATACTAATGTTAGGAATGTACTTCAGTTCAATATTATGCTTACTTTTATTTAATGCATCAATGTATTTGGTTTTGTATTTGTCAAAGATGTATTTAATGCTGGAATTAGTGGAGAGTCTATATTATAGAGATCTGCGGTGGTTATTAAGGATACACGACGGGTTGTATGATTCTTAACTAATATATGTATGATTATAAAGTTTCTTGTTATAAGGCGTGTATACTCCTCTGGATAGATCGAATGTAGCGTCGTGGAAATTAACCAGTCCGTCATCCCTGTACAGTCCGATGTTCATCACTATCAAAAATATATCTGAGCCTTCATTGAAGTAGAACGCCGACTAGCTCACAAGTTTTCGCAGAGTCGAACGCATCTATCGCTATAGAGAATTTGGGATTGCCTTTTTTGGTCTATGAGGCACCATCGTGGCATAGGATGAGTTTCTAGGCCTGTATGATTATGGTGAAATCCTATTCAGCTATGGTGCAATAATTCTTAGCCAGGTTTATCGCGGCCGGTAGATCGACGGGTAAAAGCTGTATATGTCAAATTGCATAAAAGTACACTCGCTTTTCCTTTTAATATTAGCGAAACTATTTATGCCATTGTTGGTATTTCTCCACTGGTTGACCACTGCTGCATTCCTGGTGTAATTACAGGTTCGTGCAAGTATAGCTTTGGTAATCTTGCTTATATATATATATATATATATATATATATGTGTGTGTGTGTGTGTGTGTGTGTGTGTGTGTGTTTGTGTGTTTGTGAAAAGTGTGTATATAAATATAAATAATATATATATATATATATATATAATTATTTATATTATATGCGCGGGACTTATTAGAAAGCGCTCAATATCACAGATAGAGCTAGCTTTTGCGATCGTCAGACAAACTCTTGTTTGTCTGACGATCGCAAAAGCGTGAAACCAAGGGTCACAAACTCACATCAATTCAACCAAATTATATATATATATATATATATATATATATATATATATATATATATATATATAATTCTCTGTCTTCAGTTAGTCCGTTCTTCTGTCACACCCCAAATAGCCATAAATTGTCCGATCGAAGCCAAATTTTGGAGATAAGGAAAAACATGTAAGGGGGTAAAAGAATCCAGTTTCCAGTCCGCCCTGCGTTTTCCTGAAATATAAAGCTCCAGAAAATAAATATTTACGCATGGCCAGTTGTATATTGCAGTAAGAAATCGCAAGAATTTATAATTCGCTATGAAAATAAAAAAAAAATTTCCTAAAGAATATTGTTTATCAGGAAGCCATATAAAACTGAAATTATTAAACCCCAAATTTGGGTTTTATCGAAGTATTTTTCCAAACAAATCAGATTCAAGTTTCATTGATTGCTTTGCGAAATTGAACAAAAGGTAGAATTTGTAAATCTCGACAAAAAATGTTAGCTATTAATTTAACATTACTAAACAACGTGAAGGTTTCAACATGTGGGATCATGTTGCAAAAAATTAAAGTATATATATATATATATATATATATATATATATATATATATATATATATATATATATTATAAATTAATTGATTTAAAAGATGTTTTTTCGCTACACTGTTCTAACCATGTTTCAATAATAGAAGCTGAAAGCTCCGAATTTAATTTTGTAATTAAATTAAAGACATTAGTTCCATTTCATCCTCGAGCGAATTTTGGAGTAACTTGGAGTAATTACTAGGTTTTAAAGATACAGCAAAAATCATAATTCACGTTTCGAAGGTTACAGAGAAATCCACTTCAACCAGACTTTGCGTGTTCATTATGTCTGTATTTCGATGTATCAGTCATTAATTACGTTTTGGTAGGGGTAGGGATGTATTCAATGAAATCTCACATCCGTTAAATGTATGTCGTCTGGATTTTTTTTTTAATTTTATTGTTAACGGCAAAAATTCTTACGGCATTGTTCTTTCTTTTTGTATATATATATATATATATATATATATATATATATATATATATATATATATCCAAGTATATGATTGGTGTATATGGAATGAATTCCAATAACCAACAATTACTATTCTTAAAAGAGTGCTCAATACAAAGTAGAGCAGATATAATTATTTATTTAAAAAGAATTTATAACATAAATATGTTATAAAATGTCTACAAAAATAGCCATTTTGTTTCAACACCCTCGGTGTCTTATCAAGTGTTGATAAGACACCGAGGGTGTTGAAACAAAATGGCTATTTTTGTAGTGATTTTATAACATATTTATGTTATAATTTTTTTTTAAATAAATAATTATATATATATATATATATATATATATATATCTCCAAATATATAATTGATATCTTCCTATATTGCAATGAATACTGGGCAGTGTCACCGCAAATGAAGAACAGACTTGAAGCAGCATAAATGTGCTTCTACATAAATATTCTGAGGATACCGTGGACTAAACACGTGAGCAAAGGCGAATATTTAGAGAAAATGTAAACAAAAAGATCACTTATACTTAGCACAAAGACGGTTTAAATTTCTAGGGCACATAATGAGGAAAGAAGGCTTGGAAAAAATGATACTTACAGTACATATTGAAGGCAAGTAGGTAAAAGAAAAGAGACGCATAACCTACCTAGATGTGTAGATGCTTGGCAGAACAGGTTTTAGGAAATATTGCAAAAATACCAGATTTATTAAGCGCTATAAAATTCAGGTAATCGTGAAGAGCTATAAACGTCAACGCCCTGAAGAGAGACGGTATGTAGGCGAATATTTTCAGCTACCTTATATATCTGGCTTGGTGCTCCTGCTAATTATATCAACGTTCTTAATAAACTCCAAAAAAAGGATCTTCAATATAATCGATGTGGACTTAGCATCTCGACTTCAGTCACTTTTTCACCGGCACGACGTGGCTTTCCTTTATCCATTTTTACAATTATTTCATGATAACCACTCTGGCGAGCTTTCCCCACCTGGTTCCCCGACTATATGGATTTAAACGTGCTACTAGATTGGCGTTTAGGTCTCAAATTTTTACTGTTGAAACAGGTAAATGCAACCGCCACTTCTACTCTAGCAATTTCTTTTCTTGAACTTCCCACCTGTATAACTCCCTTCCGCTTAGTTGTTTTTTTCTGATAACTACAACCTTCAAAAATATAAATGCATCGCTAATAACCATCTTCTGTCTCTTGAACCTCGTTTAATTTTTGCCATTTCCTCCCTTTCCTCAGTTCTCTCTTCTTTCAATTCCTGTAACCCCGCGACGTACTAGTGGCTTTCCCGACTTGCTTGGAATGACACGATTGAAAAAATATCTTTTTTTTTTAGGAATTTACGTGATTACAATTATATTTGTAGACTTTTCCTGTTATTTATTATAAATGTAAAGTTTATTGAAGCGATGTTTAGCCAGGGACGGGAGTATCTCGTATTCGCTCACGTTTCTCATCTGTGTCCTTGCGCCAAATTAGGTGCGGCTATTATTAAATTCAACGTTCTCTCTTCCGTTTCTGCTTCGTTCTCAAAGCTAACATCCTAAAAACGTCACCACCAACACGTCCATGACGGCAACCCACGCATTACAATCGGTATTTTTAACTGCTAAACGTCTTCTCCCGTGACCCGCACACAAGTGTTCGAAATCGGCCGATTCGGATCAAACGCAATGAAGGGGAAGCCGAAAGACCGAGTTCAAACATCATTATTTCACATGAAAGAAAACTGAATCTTTTCAGGCAGCCACTTAAAATGGGCGGGAAAAATGAAACTGGGAACCGAGATCAGTTCAATAATCCTCTTTTATATTGATTAATTTGTATGATGATAAACAACTCGTCTAAAAGCATCTGTATCTCAGTTACATTCATGGCTCTGCTGTTTTCTCCCCAACTACGCCGCCGACTTTTTTTTTATTATTATGGTCAATCATGTACAAACATTTTTTTTTAATTGGGGTCACATCATTTTGGATTTTAGTACGATCAACAAATAAAATAATTCTTTCGAGTAATATGAACATCGATAGTAGTAATATCAAAAAATAAAAAAAATAAAAAATCATAACAAAATTTGTTATGAATTTCAAAATATTAATTAAACCCAAATTTTTCGTCCTGGGTAAGACGTTAAACTACATCCGTGTCCTGGGTAAGACGATAAACTATATCCAGCAGCAAGGCCTCTGATCAGGAGGTTTTGGGGAGTGTGGAACCACCTCTTCATTACTGATGTTCCCAGATCGACTCTGACCCAGCAAATAGTTAACTATTACTAGCAATCCATTTTTGAAAAAAAATATTACCAGTAATACAATTTTGAAGGAAAAATATTACCAGAAACAGATTTTTGACAAAACAAAATATTTCCAGCAATAAAAAATATCGGCATTAAATAAACTATCATGTGGCCTTCGTCCTCTTAAATAGCGTGGGTGATACACCCATGGGCGCATGGTCTGAAATAAGAGAGGTCTACTGCTCCGTGACGAGTCCCAGTCTTGTTTTTTTTTTTTTTTTTTTTGTATTAAGCCCGAGGAGTCCTATAATTACCTAACAATTCAACCTATATTTTTTATTATAAAAAACATCATTAATAATTTTTATTTAGTAATTACTTTCATCTTCATTTTTAAGACATCGAGAGAGTCAACAAAATTTGCTTGCAGCAAACCTAGCAATTGATTCACTATAATCATTTCATTGTCAGTCATCATTATTAGAGGGTTTTTTTTGTTCTTGTTTTTTATATCTGTCTATATCTCTGATATGAGGTATTATGGTTACATGCATTATTTACGTTATTCGGACTTTTATCCTCATATTCATTGCCATATTCACAACGTTTCGGCCGTTGTACGCTCCGGCCTTCTTCAAGTTACTGGAATTTCGAAACGAACCCCTTACTTCATCCACCTAAAAACTCGCACATGGCCCAGTAGATAAAGGCGTTGGTTAGATCCAGTGACTAGAGTCAAAGTGTTGTGAAGTGGTGAACCCAAAAACTTGGAGACTTCAGTTAAAGGGAAATAAATGAGACACCCAAAAGAGACGTGGAACGTGGAACTAGAACAATCTACTCCGGTGGACGATATAAAGGGTTCGTACCGAAATTCTAAACACCTGAAGGCCGGAGCGTACAACGGCCGAAACGTTGTGAATATGCCAATGAACAATGAAGATGAAGATAACAGTGGGAATAATATTAATAATGTAAGTAATTATATATATATATATATATATATATATATATATATAATTACTTACATTATTGATATATATATATATAATTACTTACACACACACACACACACACACACATATATATATATATATATATATATATATATATATATATATATATATATATATATTGTCAAAATGTTTGAAGCGCGGTCATTTGTTTGACAACTGTTTTTTTTGTGTGGGCAGCCTTTTTGCTCTAGTTTCTTTCCTCGAGACGACATGAGGTGAATTTTCGTATCGACCAGGCTGGTTTAGAATTCAGATTTTTTTTCTTCTCTTAGACCGATTGAAACCCAAGGCTGTAGGACCCTGTCTACCCTGCTATCCACCCATAGCTGTTAAGAGAGAAGAAATTCATACGAGGTAATTCAAAAAGAATGAACCGATGTCATGATGCATTGCTTCGGTTCTCAAGCATCGTCATGGAATGAGTCATTTGAAAGAGGAGTTTTCTAAGTTTTGAATGGATGCCATAGGGGCTCTGTAGTCGCGTCGTATCTCCGGCAATGGTAAGTTGTTTTTTTACCACGTTAAGAAGTGTCCTCAGCAAAAGCCGTTCTGCGTACTCGAGTTCGCGAAATCAAATATGGTTGCCACGATGCACCGTGCTTATTGAAGGCAATTCGACATTAATCCGCCCTCTCCTAAGTACACTCGACTGTGGTTTAAACAGTTTCAAGAGATTGGATATCTGCGTAAAGGAAAACGTCCAGGACGATCACGAGGAACGAGTGGCCATAATCCGTGCTACGTTTGAGGGCAGTCCGTGGAAGTTCACAAATTGAGCTAGCAGTGGGCTTGCGATCTCTCAATCCACTATCTGACGTGTGGTAAGACGTCTATAATTGAAACTTTACAGCTCACGCCTCGTTCAGGTACTTATCAAGATCTTATTCTTTGTGCTTGGCCTGCGAGATCTCACTGTGTGTGATTTTTTTCTTGTGGGGATGCTCAAAAGAACGCGTTTATGTACCACGGCTACCCACTAACCTCGATGATCTTAAACATTGAATAACAACAGCAATCAACTTATTATATCATGATATGCTGACAAGCATCTGAGATGAATTCTCTTATCGGTTTGATGTTGTCCGTGCTGTAGGTGGTGGCCATATTGAGCAAGAAATAAAAGTTGACTAAGTCCATTTAACTCAAATGACCACGTTCCTCTTAGCTGTGGCCTGGCATTAAACTGATAACTCTTTGTGTCTATTCTCTGCATCTAACCAAGGTTTTTATCCTCTGGGCCATGAAGAAAGACGGAGCGACAATGGCCAAAGCGTTGTGAATATGCCAATGAAGATTAGGATAACAGTTCGAGTAATGCAAATACATACATATATGTGTGTGTGTGTGCGCGCGCGCGTGTGTGTGTATGTGACAACGTCCAAAACGTTGTGAATATGCCAATGAAGATGAGAATAACAGTCCGAGTAATATATATATATATATATATATATATATATATATATATATATATATATATATATATGAAACCCAGTCGCCAATCTAGTACTGCGCTTTTACCTCATTAAGTCGGCGTAATAAAAATAAAATTGGTCAGCACAATTGCAATGAAAATATTTCGAGAAAAGATACAAAGAACTTACTGTACAGTGGTGGGAAAGTGAATGAAGCCGAGATGCCAGGTCAGGACTGAAAGCATTGCATATTCTTCTTTGCATTTTATCAATATACTCTAAATACGTAACAGAAGCACCGAACTAAATATGAAAGCAATATTCAATGTACATATGAATGATAGACTATTAAATATATAATATAGATTCTGGCGAGAAAAAATTGTCTCGCACGAGAGTATGAAGGAAACTTTCTCCCGACAAACTTAGAAGTTGATTCTTTATATTGCTTCCACTTCATGTCAGCGGCAAACTTTGGCCCAGGATATCGCCAGGAATCAGGCCGCTGCAGGTTAGCATCTGTCATAATGATGGAAGTCCAAAAGATTCTCTCAGAAAATTAAAAAAGGGCAGTTTTGTTTTGGATGCGTTAAACGTAACAAACCTTTTCTTGTCTCCGATTGTAGGTCAACATGAGCCAATATAATGCAAAACGCGTGCTAGATATAAATGTTAGATGCAAAGCAGCAGAGTCGACTAAAAACACTGAAACCTGTTAGCACCGTTGTTTTTACCTTCTCAAATTAGGGCATTTTAGCAGAAAAATCAAAATTGTGCCAATAAATTTGTCACCTGAGATAACTATTATTAAACACTATTATAAAAATGCCATTAATGTTGAATTTATCTTTATCTTATTAGACTAGATTTTTTTGCAACATTGACAGTTTCAATATTGTTGAAGTTATCGCAAACATTTATTTTTTTTTTTTTGCTGAGATTTAAAAAAAAATGTAGATCTCCTTCAATTTCGCAAACAAATCGATGAAATTTGAATAAACTGATTTGTTTGGAATAATACTTTGACAAAACCCTACTTTACGGTTTAATAATGTCTTTAATTTGATAGGACTTCATAGTAAACAATTATTCTTACGGTTTTCTTCTTTTTCCTTTTTAACAGGAATGTATAAATTCTCAGGATTTCTTACTCGTGAACATACAACTGGGCACGTGTACTATTTCTTTCTGGAGCCAAATTCCAACTTTTTGAAGCGGCTTTGTGATTTGTTTATAATTCTTGTAAATACAGGCCGAACTAAAATCTGGATTGGTGAATATAAAAACTTTAAGAAATATATGCAATAAAAACAATATTACCTTTCGAATACATAAGTATTTATTATTTAAATCATTAAATGATTTCTTAATAGTGAGAGTATTCTATATGTTAAATAATATAACTTTTAATTTTTCCAAAAAAATGAATGAAAATTTATTGACGAACCCTAGTAAAACCAACTCTACTTTGTACCCCTTACCCGTTTGCACTTCTCCCCAAAATTTAGTTTCGATCGATAAATGTATGGCTATTTTAGAGGGAGTGACGGATGGACTAACGAAAGTCACAGAATTTTATATACAGATGAAACATTTTTAATTATTATCATTATTTATTTTAGTAGTATATACTTTCATTTTCTTTATAATTGAAGAAGCATTGTCGGCCATTGTTAGTATTTTACTAAGAATTACATTTTCTATAAAATTAAAGTAAGTCAAAGACTGTTCTTACTTTTTGAAAAGCGTATACTTTAATCTTGATACTTTCCTCTTCGTACTGATAATCATATATTTGCTGACGACTTCATCGACTTTACAAACTTCCCAGAAGGTCTGCTCAGGGATATCTATATAACTACTTGACCAGTGAAGCTGAATATTCAACTAGGCAATATAAAATTGTGGTTAAGCAGATTCCTTGATAAGAAACGGATAACAGTCACAGCTGGAAATTCTTGACTACATATCAGCTTATAAAGAAATATAATGAATCCATGTTAAAGATAGACACGTGAAAATCGGTTATCTGTTATTTCGAAAGTTAATGAAGGTTCACAAAGTGTCTAAAAATATTAACAGAAATGTGGAGAAAAAACGTTGAAGAATTCAACAAGTCACTGAGAGCAGTTTCTTCTATGTGTCGTGTCCCTTCAGGAAGAGATCGATCATGGCTCTCCACAATTTTCTGTTCTTTGTAGCATGTAGTAAAGTTTATGTTTTTCCTCTCTCTCTTAATTCGTGTTCTGTCAACAATTTACATTAGGTAGGTTATATGCGCTGCTTTCATTTCTACATCTTGCCAACATTATGTCCTGTTCGTGTAAAATTTTCTAAGTCGTCTTTCCTCATTATATCACCTAGTGATTTCAGCTGTATAATTAACATTTAGTTTTTATTTTCTCTTAATTTTCGTCGTTGTTACTTTGGTATTCTCAGCAAGTTTTTTCAGTACTGTGACAATATTGTCCAACTTTCACTGTTATATAGAAGAACCGCTATCGCGTAACAGTCCAGTACTTTTTTCTTTATTTCTAATGAAATTTCCTTTTCTCTTTTAGTTTTGAAAGGCATATTTCGCTTCCCGAAATGCGCATTCGAACTTCGTCGTCTTATTTTCCGTCTCCTGTTAAAACACTTCCCAAGTATTTAAATTTTTTACCTTTTTGATTTTGCTATCTCTAATTCGTAATTTCCCTCTTGGCCTGTTCGTTTTAATGACAATCATATATTCTGTTTTCTTGAAATTAATGTTTTCTGCTTTCTTATCACTTTCCTTTACTATCTTCTGTCGGAGTTCTTGTAGTTTTCTTTCGGTGTCTGCTATCAGCACTGTCATCTGTATATTTAATGGTGTTAAGAATGTAGACGCCAATAATGAATACCAATTGGACATCTTACTTTCCCAGTTGCTCGTTAAGCCGATCGTCCGTTGGAATCTGCATTCATTTACACCAGGCTTCTTAGACAGTGCTATAAAAAACGGGTCTATTTAGGTCTTCCGGTATCTCACCACTGTTGTATATTTCATACATTTATTATGTTTGTAATTTTACCAATTCCAAAATCATTGAAAGTTACCACATCTCATTTCATTTCATACTGCCGCTGAATTGTACTTGTTCAATTTGGTTTTCCTTATTTTCTTTTTATGTTATATCAACCTCAGTGGGTTATTTAATGCAGATAAGATTTTTATGAAAGGAATTTGTATTAATATATATATTTTAAATATATTGCCGATAATATTTTTTTCTTTCAAAAATGTATTACTGGTACTTTTTTTCTTTCAAAAATGTATTACTGGTACTTTTTTCTTTCAAAAATGTATTACTGGTACTTTTTTCTTTTAAAAATGTTTTACTGTTAATTTTTTTCTTTGAAAAATATATTTCCGGTAATTTTATTTTTCTTTGAAAAATGTATTGCTGGTATATTTTTTTTTTTCTTTGAAAAATGTATTACCGATATTTTTTTTCTTTCAGAAAATTGGTAATTTTTTTCTTTGAAAAATGTAGTCCCGGTAATTGTTTTCAAAAATATATTGCTGGTAATATTATTTTTTCAAAAATTAATTGCTGGAAGTTTTACTATAAAAATATATCTTTGTTCTTTCTTAGTGCTTTGACCCCATTTTAGTGGTTAGCTATTTGCTCATATCTAGGATCCTGACAGGTGCTAACACCCCAGGGTCAGAGTGAAACTGGGAACAACATTAATTAAGCGTTAGTTCCACGCTCCTCAAAACCTACCGATCAGAGGTCTAGCTGCTGGATGTAGTTTATCATCATACCAGGTTTTGGTCAGTGCTAATTTCACTTCAGATCTTCAGATTTCTGGCCCTTCGATTATTTCTAGTGTATTGTGGGTTGCCTTCTTTTATCGTAAAAATATCCTATGTATTTGTTATATCTCTGAAATTTAATTTACTTTCTCTATTCCGTTCCTCGATTTTTATGCATCTTGTTAATGAGCATGTCTTTTTGTCTTAAGTCTCTTATTTTACTGCGCATTAACTAAAATATTATTTACGACTTTGTAGTGTGAAAGTTAAACAACAGCCAAGCAATATATACTCACTGAGGGAGATGGAACGTATATTTTTAGATCTGCTTTAAAACGAAAGTTGCACGAGCTGTATATGACATCTGACAGTCTCTCCGACATATTTCAATCAGTACGGTACATCAAACACGATTTGGCGGGATATCTAATCCGTCGCTCGGACAACGGCTGGACTATGAGTTGCAGAATGGACATCAGACACGTGTGTGATTAAAGACACAGTGGAGTGAGGGCTAATTATCTATCGAGATCCAATGTTTGCACACTGCTACGAATAGACATCTGTTGAACGATAATGTATAACATAGACATAGTTTAAGCTGTATGAGACATACGACAACATAAATATATGCAAAGTTCAAACAAGACGCAAAAGTCTTTGTAGAAAAATACTTTTAAATATATATATATATATATATATATATATATATATATATATATATATATATAAAAGTGAACATAGAAGTCAACACTTAGAGGCGACAGTCTGTTTCATGCTATATGCAATCGTCAGGACTTCTATATTCACTTTTATATTTACACACGCTCTATCACTGATACTGAGCACTTTATCCCATAAATATAGCGCATCTTAAGACTATATTTCTTCATATATATATATATATATATATATATATATATATATATATATATATATATATGAAGAAATTATTAATACAATGTTTGCATATATGTACTTGCAAAAGACCGGGTACAGTATAAATATAGTACTTATCTGTCTGATTTTGAAGAGCCTGAAATTGTACGTCTTCTTACTATAACTTCAAGGAGCAAAAAGAGAAACCTTGACTTTCCCCGCCTAACAATGTATCGTGCGGGTCTCGTCAGATCACGTGACAGTTTATAATTAATATTTATAACTAATATTCACGATTTTTGTTTTGGCCACGTGGAAATAATTTTTTGAAGTCGCGTTGGGTTGGCCCTCCCTCCATCGGAAAAAAAAGTAATATGACCATGATGATGCTGGAATTAATGTCTTCATCATAATTGTTATAGTCATAAATTTCCGGCCGTTTTACTCTCAGTCCCTCCGCAAATATATGATATATTCGGGAATGTCAGAGAGTAAGAGACACTTCAACTGAATTGTAAATTATTGGAACAAAAATGTTGGGAGAATCAAAAATTGTCGGTTTATCAACTTTAATTAAAAAAGTAAAAATTATTAAAGGGAGGTAACAAATCATTTTTAATATTTGTGATAATGTCGTTTTTTGACGTATTTTTAACGTCACAAAACGACATTATTACGTCATTATTTTTGCACCAACCTAATAGTATAATTTTAGTGTTTCCTTTTTTCAGATGTACGCTAGATTAAAAAATGTTTTTTAAACTTTTAAAATAAATTAAATAAATGCTCAAATACCAAATTGTATATTATCAGTCCACCTATAATACAACAGTGAATGCTAGACAATCTCCTCACAGATGAAGAAGATACTAGAAACAACAGAAATATGGCTCTACAGAAGAATGCTGAGAATACCATGGAGCGAAGTTTTAGAGAAAATGGAGAAAAAAAGCACATTTATAATTAACATCCGAAAGAGTCAGCTGATATTCTAGGACATATAATGAGGAGAGAAAGTTTGAAAAATTTGATACTCACAGAACACAATTGAAGGCAACAGGCACAAAAGAAAACAATGCATAAACCAGCTAGGGAGACAAAATTTATTAATAACTAGAATGGTAAGAAAATTGTGGAGAGCCATGATCGCCAATGTCCTGAAGGGACATCTGATAAAGAAGAAGAAGAAGAAGAAGAACGTACCCAACAACCTACCTAAAAAGCTAATGCAAATGAACAGTAGAAGAATAGAAGGGGAAATGAGCTATGACGGGGATATTTTTACCCCCCCCCCACACACACGAGGTTTACATGTGGCACAAGGCCGGTTTAACGTGGGATCTCCGAGCCCGTAGGCTCAGCCAAAAATAATGTCTCTTTGAACCCGCATAAACGGGTTCAGGGGCAGTCAACCTCCCCGAACGAGACTCTGCCCTTCGGCGGAGCCTCATCCGGGTTCCTCTCCGCCCGAAGGCAGAGAGTTCGACTGTTTAGCTGCAACAAGTCAACTGTAGACAGCTCCCTGCAGACGGCTCGCATCCTGAAAGGAAACTTTACCTAATAAAAAACTTAATCACTATTGGGAAATAGGAAACAAGTGAAGTTTGTTGACAAAAGCCATAAATCAAAAAGCCGGTCAGTCGCAGTCAACGGCCTCTCAACAGAAAATTGCGTAAAAAAAAAACCCGTACATTGGAAATAATTAACAACAGAAAGGTAAAGATAGAAAAGAAACAAATTTAATATCAACTCAAATCCGTGTCGGGAATCCCCACAATTCGCCGAGGAATAGAAAACTGCAAAAAATACTGACAACAGAAGCAAAGTTGGGATCCAGCCAAAAAAAAAAAAAAGTACCAGTTCAAAGCTGACGTTATCAGCTGAAGGAAGAATGAGTTCTGACAATTTCCGACTCAATGTTTCACATCGCTATTTAACAACGAGACCAATCTCAATTATCCCTCCAAGCTTAGCACAAGGATTTATCCGAAAATCTAATAATAAGGGAAAGGTTAAACCAACAGTTCTCAACCATCTGATGTAAATAAAAGGGAAAAAATTGCCGTTGTTAAAATCTCAAACAAGAACCCTTAAGGTCGAGGAGAACGATTGATTGCTTTGCATTGCATCTGAACTCAACTCATCTCATCTCTTCTGTGGATCCGTCTACACAGTCTGGGGATAAAAGCTTGTTGAGACAGGAGACTTACCCGGTGAGTGGTAAACGAAATATATAATGCGTTAGAATAGATACTTCGCTTCAGTAAGAAAATGCAAAGTCAAATCACGAGGAGCAATCGAATAAAAGGAATTAACTGATACGTAATACTTTGCAATATATTCAGTGCAAGGAAAACCAAGTGCACCGGAAAGACTGAATTCTAAAAAGGGGGTGAAACGATGTAAACGACAACGTGTGTCCTACCAGTTAGGCCAAGCGAAACACTTTAAAGAAATAGTTTCACTGACGTAAGAAGGGTGTTCGAGATATACACACATAGGGTACGATGGATAAATTGTCTCTATTATTTATATTATAATTTTGCGCAAGCACGTTGTTTGCTTTTTATTTTGTCGACTACACAGTATAGTAGTGTCAGTTGGACACCGTCGGTGAGAAAAACAGCTCCATGGCGCAATTCACTCCGCCAGAAACTTGGAAATGGCATAATGTACTGCTTGGCATTTGCTCAGGAAACTCCAATAAGAACTTTTCAGAATGTTTGGGTTTCAATCTAAGAAATGTGGCAGACGATTCTGAAGAAGTTGGATGGTATATCTAATCAACATCATGGTGTTTGGAGTGATCACTCGCTATGGCGACCTTATGTCTCCATTCATCTTCCAACAGGGGGCCAGACTCAACCAAAGTTTTACATCGTTCGTTGAGTAGGTAGTGCTGCACTGGGTCAATAGTGTGGCTGCTGGAAGACCCTATGACTGGCAACAGGACTCTGCACCATGCCACAGAGCAGAACCCAGTCATGGCCATCAGACAGTTTCTGCGACCACATCATCCATTACATCTGGCCACATAACTCCCCAGGTTGCAAATCCTTTGATTATTATGCGTTGGTGTATTTGGGCGAGAAACAAAAAACTCTTTGTAACACCAAGACGAACTGAAGGCAAGGATTATGGCAACATTCACCAAAATAAATAAGGAGACTGTTCAGAAGAGTTGCAGGAGATTCTGAAGTTGTCTAGAGGCCCTGATTGAAGCAAATGTCGATTTCATTGAATAAATTTACTGTTTGGTATTTCACGATATTTTTGTGTAATTTTGGTAAATATATCACTTAAAAAAAGACATTCGTGTGTGTATAAATATATGTGTGTATGAATGTGTGCGTAAGAATATGAATATATGTGTGTGTGTGTTTGTGTGTTAGTATGAATATACAGTTGTGGAGAGAATTATCTACCCCACTAAATATTTGTATATTCTCTAAGGAAATGCAAATACCTACATGTACTTATTCAATCTACTTATTAATTCTAGATTTAGTTTTGAATAATTCGTATAATTTTTAGAAGTTTTGATTTCTTACAGTTATACGTTTTTCTGAAATTTGATGCAATGCAAAATTATTGCATCCCCCTCCTTATGGAAATTATGATATAATATTGCTCTATGGTAATTGTATTTTTTTCTTAATTTGATATTTAATACAAACATCCTTTGAAAACGACCCGATTCTATAACATTCTAAATGTGTGACTGCCATATACCACGATAAGTCATTCCTTCTAGTGAAGACGTCTTAATTTGACAAAAAGCCTTGAATGAAATTAGTTGATGCGTGCAAAGAAGGTGATGGATATACAAGTTGAAAATGTTTAAATGTTCCTAGATCGACAATTCGTAACATTATCAAGTGCAACGAGGTTCATTATGTTGAAAATAAATGAGAGAGAATCGAAATGAAAATGGTTAGAGATGTATCGAAAAATCCTCACTTAACCAAAAAAGGGCATTGTCAATGATTTAAAGATATTAGGGTTGAATGTATCGACGAAGACAGTCACAAGATGCTTTAATCGTGTAGGACTTCGATCTTGTCTCCCACGAAAACTCCCTTCCTTAACTTGAAGATTAGGTAACGCTAGATGACATCTAGAACATGGGAGTAAATATTGAAACTGTGTTTTATAGTCAGATGGAATCAAAAATAAGTATTATGTCACATGAACTACCGTCATATATCGAAGAAAGTGAATGAAGCTCACAAGTCAAAAATTAGCCACCCCACAATTAACAAAGTGGTGACAGCAATTTGCTCTTGGGAATTTTTTGCTTCTAAACCAGGAGAACAACTGAGAGTATAGGGTGTCACGGATAAAAAGTTTGGTTATTCATTAAAATAATATAAACCAAGGTGCAAGAAAGCTTTTTGTGAAGGGGGCGACACTGAACGTCCTAATATAACAGTGAGCTGAATCACACGGCACGAAATCTTAAAAAAATACTTAAATGACAAAAAAATGAATTTATTGGCTTACCACGCACAAAGTCCTAACTTAAACATCATTGAGAATTTATGAGCATATTAGAAAAAAATTAAGAGGAAGAAGTCCTTCGGGGAACTAGAAGCTATTGCCAAGGAAGAATGGATCAAAATAATTATCAGTGCGTAGAGTGAAATTGTAAAGAACTATGAAAGATGATTAACGGCAATAATCAAGAATAAAGGTTACACAATTGATTATTGGGGCAAAAAGGCCAATATTTATTTCCTAGGTTAAACGTTTTAAGGGTGTTTTTTATATTATTGTTTGAAATTAAAATAAAAAGTATTTTGAGGGAAACATTACACAATGTTTTAAATCCATTATTTCATGAGCTTTTTTAAAAAATGCACATGAATTTTCCATGGAAATTTGAGGGATTACAGCTTTTTTTTAATTATGGAAGTGGATGAATAATTCTGGGCACAACTGTTTATATATATATATATATATATATATATATATATATATATATATATATATATATATATATATATATATATACACACACACACACCCACATACACACACTCATATATATATATATATATATATATATATATATATATATATATATATATATATATATATGTGTGTGTGTGTGTATGTGTGTGTGCGAAGAAACGATTTATATAAAGAATTGAATAGCAGTGTTAATGTGATTAATGGCAAAATCACTTCTCTAACAAGACTTAATGAGATATTAACTTATTATAAATTCCTTGAATAATAAGATCCTTATATTCGAATTGTTGTCAGATGAAAGACATATTGCAAGTACTTTCGACAATTTCAAATTGTCATCTTCAGGCTCCAAATTTCCCATACACAGGCAAACACTAAGACGAAATATATCCAGACCGAAATATTTTTTTTTAATTATGCTATATATTGACAGTTGAATATATGTTCTGGAGCGCGTGATGACGCGACACAAGAGTTCTTGTTCAAATCGATCAATTAATCTTTTTTTTTTTTGAATTTGGAAAAGTTATAAATCCACGTAAATTTCTTATATGTGTTTATCTGTTAAAGTGAAATGGACTCAATATAATCCAATTAGTATAGAAAAATGTCTTTGTAGTTTTCTACAGAATTTAAGATTCTGATTGTGTGCTGCGGATCTGATGCCGTAAATATATTGTAGTGTGCAGGTTATATTTTTTAATCATAATGAAAAAGTTTACACAAAGAATTAAATAGCAATGTTAATATGATTAATGGCGAAATCTCTGCCTCTGTCACTCCCTCGACATGAATTGGAAACCTGATCTCCCCTTAACTATGCGAGCATCAAAGCCTGCACAACATAGTATTCTAAAACAGTCACCCATCTAGGTACTGACCCGCTTCAACTTTGCTTAACCTTTTGCGACGGAAATGGGTGTTTCAGCGTAGGCATCTCTATCAAATTCATAATGTTTTTATCAGCGTGCTGTCTTCTATCTCTTGTCTATATCACGAAAAATAATCTTATCATTTTCACGATGAATTTTTTGATTATTATCTTGAATTTTTACTTTCGACTATAACATTTTTTTCTCGTATCCGGGTGGTATATATATATATATATATATATATATATATATATATATATATATATATATATATTAAATAAAAACAGACCACTTTAAGATTCCATGTAATAAATTATTTCACCACGGCCCTTTTAAAGGACTGCGGATCATCAGACTTTACTTCCAAACAAAAAATGAAAAGAAAATTTAATCATTTTTGACGGGCCGTATTAAACATATGTAAATTAACGAAGTGAGGAAGTGAGGGGGTAGAGAGAGAAGACATGAGTGAGTTAGCAGATATTGACACATTTAAAAGGTTAACTTAACAGACTTTATATATTGATATTGAAGGTGTAGAGAAGAAAAAAACCCATAGAGAGAAAAAGAGAGAAGGAAATTATGAGAGCAGGTGTCACTAATTTTCTTTGTAAAAAAAGACTAGAAACAGACGCTGTTATTTTGTTTTACTTTGAAAGTATTATTTTGGGGGTTCATAATGATTATAATGTTTGCTATAAATTTGAATGTCTCTAAACTGACTAAAATATTTTAATTTGATGTTTGTTAGTGATTTAAATTTTTTAAAATTTTGGGGATTTTCTATGAAATAATCAATTAGAAAAATATTCATAGAAAGTACATTAAAAGAATAACATTTTATTTTAAAATATAAGTTTACTTCTAGTAATCTTTTTTTTAATCTCTTTAAAAAAATTTTTTATTGATTATTAAGTTGACATCTCTATTCGTTTGAATTTTGTTCATGAATTTAACTCGTGACTGTTTCCAGATAGGTAATCTCTTTTACTTAAATTTAAGTTAAGTTTATATGGGGTAATATTTGAAGGTAATATTAAAGATCTTGCTCTGTCATATACTGTATACACACCCATGCAAATATCACATATACACACGTTCCTTTACATGTGCAATCACTCATACAGGTACCCATGTACCGATATACACAGGTAAATTTATGTATTAACACCTACCTAAATATCAAAAATTTTTCCAGTTTAAATATTTTATTATCAATAATGATTACTAAAGGGAAATATATTTCAATTTAAATTAAATTATCAATTTAAAAACTGTCCTCCATATTATAAAGAATTTTAAATTCATACTTCCAATTGTAGAATATTAAATGAGAAAATGAGATAAAACACTAATAACAGGACTGTAAGTCCTTCTTTTATAATATTCTATGTATCCATATATATACACATGGTGACAATATTCATACTCTGGTTTCTACTATTAACGTCTATTTAAAAAAACATGAAGGCAAAGCTGAATAAGTTTAGAAAAGACAGAACAGTAGAGAGGAATCTTGAATCAGATCAAAACAGAAAGAGGGATCATCACTTAAGCTTACAGCTAAAGAGATCAATTAGAAAAGAATCAACTCAATCCATATTATGTTTGACACTTGAGAGAGGAGATTGACCTACGACAATTAAAAAAAGCAGTGAAAAAGACGTGGAAATTAAATTATACATGAAACCTGTGAGGGACTTCGAACTCCAGGGGAGAAAGTTAAAAGGTTATATATATTCCATGATTATTTTCTAATTTTCACAGATTTCACGCATAATTTCATATATATATATATATATATATATATATATATATATATATATATATATATATATATATATATATATATATATATATATATATATATATATATATATATTGAGGAGGCACGGGGAAGTAATGGATAGCGGCTTGGATTGAAAAATCGGAGAGCCGAGTTCGACTTCCAGTCGAATTAATTACTTACGTGCTAATACCCTTGCAAATCTTCTTCTTCACTCTGCAGCTATGGGTAAATAGCAGATCAGACTGGGTTCTATGGCAACTGGTCAAGGAGAAGGACAACTCTGAATTCAAAACCTGCGGAGTAGTGCACCGAGTCTCTATTCGGCCCTTCAAAAAGAGTGGATGGTTCTGTACAAAACCTTCACCACTCTAATGTCATATCCTAGTGTCGGGCTTTCGGTTCCAAGGAACTGATCTGCTTGACCCTCATCCGTCGAATTCTACAGGTGAGTCGAATATATATATATATATATATATATATATATATATATATATATATATATATATATATATATATATATATGAAATTTAAATACTGCATGAGGTTCCGATCCTTATCTATGATTAATTTATGATGAACAGTTCATTTTCGTTCATGATCGATTTAATCGTGATAATGCTATTGAGCTTGGAGTGTAATTACACATTCTTATTGCTCGACGTAGATTGCAATAGTGTTATAAATACCTCGGAAAATTCCAGTAAGATATCTTTAATCATTTCTAAGATAAACCGTTTCAGAGTTTAATCTTACAAAGGGACAATTTGAACAATTTTTCCGTTATTTCGGATATATACATATATATATATATATATATATATATATATATATATATATATATATATATATATATGAATAAAAATGACAATAGGAAAACTGGTAATTGCTGACGCGTTTCGTCCAATGTAGACTTTATCAAAGCAAAATATGAAAATGAAATTAAATGAACAAAGTAACTAATAAAAACAAAAACAGAATGTGCCTAGCAACTGGAATGTAGAGAAACGCTATTTTCATATTTTTAACTGAAAAATAACGTCAGTAATTGTCACGTGTGGAGAATATTGTCATTATAACTGTGTTGATTTATTCAACCATTTTCTTTTGATTTTATGAATCTGTTGTGTATATTTGTTTGTAAGAGCATTAATTTTGTTAGGAAAGGTGAAATAGGGAAAAAACCTATTTGGGTAATTTACTATGGCGGCACTCTCCAGAATTTTCCTTCTGAGTGAGTTATTTTCTTTTTCAGCAATTACCAGTTTTCCTATTGTCATTTTTATTCATAAATATTGTCTCTCTACTGGTTAATTCGGATAAATTTTCATATATATATATATATATATATATATATATATATATATATATACAGACCAACCTCCGTTCTAGAAAGTCTCACATGTCGAATAAATCGCTTTCGGAAAAGAAAAATCGAGATGACAATAGTTCGGTTATTGAACAAAATTTCTGTTCTCGAACAACATACTTTGACTTTATCTCTACATTGATTGCCATTAGAAAAATAGTTTCGGCTTACAAACATTTCGGTTTACGAACGGCCTTCAGAAACGAATTAAATTCGTGAACCCAGTTTCCTATATATATATATTATATATATATATATATATATATATATATATATATATATATATATATATATACTGTCATTCTTCCACAGACAGAATGTTTCGCTGTTTAACACTTCATCCCTGTGTCTACACATCAGATTGCCTCGAAACCCGGCTGATTTGGTATCAGTCGGAGACTCTACCTCTAAGCCATTGGCGCAGGGCATGGCCGAAGTTGAATTTAGACGTATTTATCTTTAGATAAACACGCCAGTAACTGGGAGAACTTAATTCGTCTCAGGGATGCGTCTTGCATCAGCAGTAGTAATAGTCACTGTTTACAAATTCACTTTTCTCCCCCGAGATCTCAATCGAAATAATGTTTTTCAATAGAAATAGCATGTATATATTGTCATCCCCAGTCAGAGTGTTTCACACACACACACACATACACACACACACACACACGCACACACACACACGCACACACACACATATATATATATATATATATATATATATATATATATATATATATAGGAATAGATATTGAAATAACTTCCTGATCTGTTTGACCCTACGCAAAACCAGACATATTTCGAGGCGGGAAAAGTTCAGGTTTAGGTAGTATATTCGTCAGTGATGTGATCTATGATATATTGAAAAGAGTAATATCCTACTAAGAAAGTTTCAGACCCAGTGAGGATCTAACTCTTTAGTCGTCGCTCGCACAAATTATATACGAACAATGGCTACAGAATGAGTGCCACCGTCATTCTATATCGAATAAAGGCCGCCAAATCTTAATCGTTTAGGCCGGAAATTTCCGCATTCATTTTGTAATGTCATCTTTCTGTATTGCAGTTAATATCTGCTAGCCTCCTATGATTATATTCTCGTCTGCTTTCTTTTTTATTTTCTTATGCTATTACGGAAAGTAATTGTTCCAAATTTCTACTCTCTTTCACGTGGATGTTCATATCATTTGTAGATCTTTCATGATACGCATGTCTTTTTCAAAGTCCGATTATCGATTTTGCTATTTGTTTGACTTCTGTCTGCTAATCGTACGTCTGGTCACCAGGCGGCCTTCAACTTTAATGGAACTGGTGTGATTTTTTCTTCTGTCAGCATTTGTATGTGTATATGCGTATAACCTTACACACGGGCGCATATCTTTACAAGAGTCTGATCAAAGCATAAATGGTATATTGCTGCCGTTTCTGGGCTGGAGATGGCCTGTCATTTCTGGCCAGCCTTGGCAGATTTCAAAGTAGCCATGCGGGTGATGATTTATTTTGACCCCTGCAAATCACTTTCTCAGAGAGGAAACATTGCAAGCCTCTATTTATTTATTCTTTGTTTCGACGTTTAAAATCTGACCATTCACCAGACATGGGGCAAGTTGCCGTCATTAATCTGTCCTACCGAGTAATTTTCCGACCGACCTTCTCTCATCCTCTCTCTCTCGTCTCTATCTCAACATTTCTCTCACCCTCCCTCGTCCACTCTCTCACCGCTCATTCCATCTATATATAATATATATATATATATATATATATATATATATATATATATATATAGTGAATGTACAAAAATAACATCTTTGAAAGAAATATATTTACGAACGTACAAGTATTTGTGCGTGTGTATACATTTTCCTACCCATTGCTCTCTATATACTACAACTACGCTATCCCGTAGACTTACCTGTCACCTTCTGATCTTAGTTCTATTTAAACAACATTTCTTTAAAAGAAAAAAAAACATAGCCATGTACATAATATTATACAGATTTCAGTTGATAATACAACAATACTCGCACATACGCACAATAAAAAGAACCTTCAGATATTCGAGGCCATCTACATTAAAATGAAGTAACCCACACCGAACAAAATTACATTTCAAACTAGTCACAACATATTATATTGCATTTAGACATTAGTTCTGTTGCAATACTTTGGTCCCCCGCATGGTATGACGTCTTAAAACCGCATCTTGTATTTACGACCTGTGTCTGCATATTCTCCGACTGTTATTGTTGCATTGCAAACTTCTATGTCAACATAACGGAAAATCATCTTTGATTGTGAATATCTTTGTTTAGATGCCTGCATAACCCCTCTGACGATACTTCGTGTGAGCCAAAAGCTTAGATCAAGGAACAAATAAATAGTAGTAAACCATAAAATCCAAAATTACCTCATAGAACCTGTATCCTATACAGAATATAGCCTGACGTGCTTTTACTGATTTCGCCACAGAGGAGCGTTTCGGTTAGCAAGGTCGATTATACTGTTTTCTCATTCCGACACGACCCAGTCTGTATACCGAGGTTGAATATGGCTGACGAAGTTTTCTTGGCTTGAAATAGGTTTATACCCCATATGAGGTAATTTTAGATTTTATTGTTTACTATTACTATATATGATGGATTCTCCCGTCGAGTTTGACATATGAGGTTCCGACAACGACGAACTAATTATCTGCATGTCTATGACGGGCATGACTTTTGAAACCGGCTCGAAAATTGCACAAAAGAACACAAACAGTACAGGAGAATGTATTGTATCCAAGTGCAGCAGGAACACTGTTAGATGTTTTATTTTGCTTTCTCGTTTCATGTAGTCGACTGAGGGTTACTTCTCAGTGCAGCTATATCAAGGTTGTACTTCTTTAGCCCCAATGTGACCAAAGCTGTTTTTTCTTTCTGCTGCTGAGTTGTTGTCCTGGAGAGTTCGTACATTCCAAGTGCCAAGATGTGTTTGATGTTGTTTCGGAGAGATTTTCGCAGTAGCCGGATATGTGTGGAACTAATTAGATGTAGTTGTCAGAAAACTAATACAATGATTTCTTTCAAGTGGTGAAGACTTCTGTCGGACTATCCACACTTTTTTGGATCTGTATACATACATATATATATATATATACATAGTAGAAAAAATCAGGCGTGGTTGACCACATATGGAGAGAGAAGGGAGATCACCGCCCTCTGTAGGATCATGTTGAGATCATAGACAAGGAACACCATTGGAAAATTCGTAAACTCAGCACATATGCTTGGCCACAAAAATCTCCTGAGCCGACCAAGCATAGAAATAAATACAATATGAGAACCAGTAATAAGGAGTGCCAAAGAAAAGCAATGATAACAAAGTTGCAATATGAGCTCTGGTAAAAACATGAGATGATAAAAGCAAAATTGCAATATGAGCACCGGTAAAAATTGTTGCTGAAGACATTAGGTTTATAATACCCAGAAATTCATACCCAGATGACCTCAAGGACAAATGGCACAGTGGATAAAGGCGTTGGTTACATCCAGTGACAGGATCCAAAGAGTGTGAGTTCAGAAATTTTAGAGGGAAATTAGCAGAAGATAACTGCTAACTGACATCCATCAAACATGACACGTGGAACTAGAACAGTCTACCACAGTGAGCGAAATAAATGGTTCAGTTCGAAATTCCAACCAACAACGCCCGAAACGTTGTGATATATATATATATATATATATATATATATATATATATATATATATATATATATATATATATATATATAGGAAAGAACAATGGGATTTATAATTCAGAGTTCTTCGCTTGATAACGGGACGGAACTTTGTATTTTAAGTTTAATTTTTATAATTGAATTTGAAGTTTCAGATTTGCAACATGAGAATTCCGCTGTTTCGATGATTATATATTTTTAAAGAAACAATATATATATATATATAGATAGATAGATAGATAGATAGATAACAAGACTCGTTTCGAAAAACCCTTGAATTTTTGATTTGCCAATAATCAAATCAATCTCGAGGGAAAAAGGTTTTAAAAAAAGAAAGAGCTACAAACATGAACTATTGCCGAAAAAAATCGCACAGATGCAGGTCTGAAGCCCAAAGAAAAAACCCCGATACGAGTAAACAACTAACTAACAAAAGAGCTCAATACAACCGTAGAGCAGACTTAGATACACCTTGTGAACCAGACAAACCTACCTAGGTTTCGCCTAAACGGATCGTCAGGGAAAGTTCAGCTATATATATATATATATACATATATATATATATATATATATATATATATATATATAGAGAGAGAGAGAGAGAGAGAGATTAAGGCATGAGTTGTTAAAGCCTACGAAACGTTTCAATTTAATAATCTTTCTTTCTGTTTTTCCATGCTTTCTCGTAAATATTTTTGAGTCTAAGTTATTAAAATAAGACCATAGTACATGGTCTTTTGCCGAACGCTTTTAGGTATCATCAACCACCATCATGGCTGTATGTTTTGATTTGAAATAGGTTGCTTATTATTTTAGTTTTATAGATAATATTTTGGGTATTGAGACAATGTGCTTGGATTAGTTCATTGTTAATAAGAGGGAGTTGATGTTTATTATTTCGAGGATTAGTCAATAAATATGTTTAAGATGTTTGAGCCAGACTTAAACGCTATCTTATTTATGATGTTTTTTTTATTTTTTTAAACTAGGATGGCTTCAAGTATTTGTAATTGTTTTTTGCATTTACTTTTATAGGGGATTTTGGTGTTGTTAATTAAGATGTTTCTTATTTCGGATGCTTTGAATGCGTTACTAATGGTGCAGTGTACTGTTACAAAATACACACACTCACACATACACACATATATATATATATATATGAGAAATATATGTATGCGATTATATACGTATGCGTAAAAGAAAAGACACTCTAATGTGTATATGTATATGCGTGTACATATATATATATATATATATATATATATATATATATATAAAAGTAAACATAGAAATCAACACTTAGAGGCGACATTGTGTTTCATGATAGATGCACTCGTCAGGCCACGATTGCATATAGCATGAAACAGACTGTCGCCTCTAAGTGTTGATTTCTATGTTCACTTTTATATTTACACACGCTCTATCTCTGATATTGAGCACTTTATTCCATAAATATAGCACATCTTAAGACTATATTTCTTCATATATATATACATATATATGTATATATATATATATATATATGTGTGTGTGTGTGTGTATATATATATGTGTGCATATATATATATATATATATATATATATATATATATATATATATATATATACATACATACATACAAGTATGGGTAAAAGAAAATGTTCTGTAATGTATATATGTATATGCATCTATGCGCATGTACAGATATATATTATTGGGCGTGTATATATGTGCAAGTCGACAGAAAAGGGGATCTCATTCAGCTAATTGGTTGATGTAAGCAGTTATAATAGATCGGGTCGCTTATCATTCGACACCGAACAGATTACTCTATATCAAGACAATATATCGCTTTGTTCATTCTTGCCTATGTATGCATTTGGACAGATCCTGTACTCGCATCGACTTGCCATTAAAGCTTACGCATTTAGGTGACTGAGATTTTGTCTGGCGTCTACCCATTGATTTGTCTGGCTGGGTTAGACCGGCCAGTGGGATAATTTCCCGCCAGCATCGCTCTGCAGGTCATATGACACGCAAGTTGCTTCGCCATATTAAGGTACTTAATCAGGTAGAGGCCATGAAGTTATACAATACAAACTCGTCTTCATTATTTGCTTAGATTTCAGGACTTATTTCGGACGAAGAAGGTTTTAGCAGGTCCTAATATATGACATATGTCCATGCATCTAATTTTAAACAGAAAACTATTTGTGGTAATTGTACCATAGTCTACTTTAAGATCCTTCCATGGCATATCCTACATATATTACTTCCTCCTTTCTACCAGAGAAAGAAGTTCCTAAAATGTTCTTTTCTCTAGCTGATATATATATATATATATATATATATATATATATATATATATATATATATATATATATATATATATATATGTGTGTGTGTGTGTGTGTGTGATAGAAATTATTTGGATGATTTGATAATTATAATTAAGTAATTCATCGAGTCTAGAAGAAACCTCAACAGAATACAGAAAGCACTGGACGACCGTTTCGTTCTATATTTGGGACTCATCAGCAGTGCGCATGCACTACCGAGAAATGAAACCCTGACAGTTAGGTTATCATGCAAACGTCATACCAACTGTTCCAACGGGTCTCGGTGACAAAGAGGTGGTAAATCAGACTCAATATAGCATCGCTCGCTCATATATTCCGTGGTGGAAGTCTGCTGAGTTTCTCTATAACGATAAGACTGTGTCCCCAGGAGCTACGACTACTATCACCAAGCCGCTCAAACTTGAGCATTAGAAGCCGGGTCAAGCAATGATATACAAGTGATAGAAATACATCCATACATATATATATATATATATATATATATATATATATATATATATATATATATATATATATATATATATTCTTACGATTGGAATTAAGATACCATAAGTTAATGAACATTTTCACCTACAAATTTTAAATTTAAAATTCACTGGATTTTCTAAACTTTTTAGGATGTCACTTTGTAGAAGGGAAGTGGTAAGTTGGGGGAGGAAAGAGGGAAGGTCGGAGAGAATAGATTGGAAGAGATGACACTTCACGTTGGATCAAACTTTAGACGTGTGACCATTAAGACGTAATCGTCTTTAACTAATGGTATCTTAATTCCAATTGTAAGACAAATTTTGCTCTGTTTAATGAAAATAAACATTGAACGGTCTTTGCGAGTCAGTTTTAACATTTAATATTTAAAATTCAATATTGTGTCAATAGGACTCAGGTTATACCAACTGATTACTACCTATATATATATATATATATATATATATATATATATATATATATAGAGAGAGAGAGAGAGAGAGAGAGATAGATAGATAATGTAAAAGGCTCAAACACTAATATTCCATGGTTATAATTTATTACATTGGAATCGTAATCACGATCCAATTCATCAGACCTACAAATTCCATGGAACATCACTGTTTGAGCCTTTTTTATTATATTCTTACTCTGTCCTGGACATTGTGATCTACCTGGATTCTATCCTCTTGGAAATTCATATATATTACACATGATTAGCATGGCCTGAACTTGACAAAAGATTGAAAAAAATGAAAAAATAGCTCTTAGAGTCATTGAAAAAAATAATGGTATCTATTATCAAATTAATACTTTGAGAAACTTATGCATCGAATGCTAAAAATTCGTGTTACTGTAATCAAGGGGAAATGAGGATATTTTGACGAGAGCAATATTTAATCATAACTTATTTTTTTCCTTTTTTCATACCGACATTTTTTTTTAATTTTCTCTTATTTACAGTACAACACAAGTACATTTCGGGCCAAATTAATAAAATTTCCAGGGGTTGACTGAAACTTTTGAACTGTAGAGCATATATATATATATATATATATATATATATATATATATATATATATGCATGAGAGGTTTGCGGATGTGATGGTACCATATTACAAAAACCACAGTGTTACTCAGTGAAAAATATTCTTCTTCATTTTCTGTAAGTTCTTCCCTGTTTGTTTACAAAGTTAAATCAATATGATGCGTGGATACGGGATGTTTTGTTTTTTTTGTTTTTTTTTTTAATAGGAGTAGTAGATAGATTCTCCTATCGCCTGGTCCATACTCCTTTGCCTTCTCTCGAACAGAAGTAGAAGCTCATCTCTTGTTTCCTGTTCAGGAATAAATGTTTACTGTAAAAATGTAAGTAGACAAACGACCCATTGAAAAAGTCAGAGAGAAAATCTTACTGAAGAATTTGAAAAAAAAATTTTTTCCAGTCAAATGAAATGAGTCGGTGATCAAAATTCATGGCTGACTTTCAAGACGAAACGGAACGTACCATTCGCAACATTAGAACAAATTAGGTTGGTGCAAAATAATATCGGTTTTTTATGTATTTTTAACGTCAAAAACCGACATTATTTTTGCACCAACCTAATAATGAAAGGTTGGGCAGACTCGAAAGAAATGGTGTAATAGAAAAAATTAACCCAGAGGTGTATGTAAAGGAAATAAATAATAAAATTCGTGTTTGCGCGGATTTCTCGACAGAATTAAACAGTTGATTAGAAATACGTAACTACCTATTACCAAATAGGTAAGAATATTGTTAAAGCTGGATCTCTGGAGGCGTATTTACAAATTCATATTAAAAATGAATGTTTTGAATTAACGAACATATTAGGTTGGTGCAAAAATAATATCGTTTTTTGACGTAGTTTTTAACGTCAAAAAACGATTTTATTTTTGCACCAACCTAATAAATACGCACAGAGGGTGATACCAGTTTAACCGACTTCCATTTTGTAGAAAGGTGGCACCAGCGCAGGGGCAGATCTGGACGACATTTGGATCAAAAGTGTATCGAAAAAAAAAAAAAAAAAAAAAAAAAAAACCGTGTTGGGAATATGAAAACAATTTAAGAGAATTAACAATACGGATTCAAGCTTAGTGAAGAAAAATCAAATATTTTTGCAGAAAATTGGTCAAACCTTGGTCAAATTATTGTTAAAAATGCTGGGCAACTAGATCCATCGAGGGCACCTACAATTAAAAAAAAAACCTACGCCAAAAATGTGACTAGGTTTTAAAAGCTTTTTTAGAACTGGCTAATTACCGTGAAATTTATGTACATAATATGCATAATTTGAGGGCTTCATTAACGATCTACTTAAAAAAAGGAGTAAAGTGGAATTGGAATTATAAATGTCAAAATTCGTTTGAAGAAATAAAAAAATAAATTACGTCTTATTTATCATTAGTACACTACGACCCAAAAAACAGGAATTTTAATGGCGTCAGATGTTAGAAAGTACGTTATTGAAGCGGTCATCTTACACAAATACGATGGCGATAAAATGAAAGCCTTCGCCCATACGATCACGATTGCATCCACAAGCAAAGAAAAATTACAGCCAGATAGAATACGATGATCTAGCAATTATATTCACCGTGAAGAAATTTCATTTATGGAAGAAATTTCACGTTGCAAAGAGACCACAGACATTTGTTAACAATACATCGGTCAAAGAAAGATATACCTACTCATGCAGCTAGACTTCAACTGTGGGGTACCATCCTGTTAAACTATGATTTTACGATAGAGTACCAACCGTTTATAAAATTAGGAAATGCGGATGGAGTATCTAGATTAATACCTAAAAATGCAGAACCATAAGATGACACGGTCAGTGCAGCATTAAAAAGCGAAATAGAAAAAAGAGATCCAATATAATATGAGAGGTATTAGTGATCCTCGATTAAATAAAAGAAAAAGACGTTTTTATTGCGAAAATAAAAAGCAATTGAAAGAAAGGAACAAAGACTAAAACTCAAACTCGATGGTGTAGCAATGTCAAAGCGTTGTAATACCAAGTGTATTACAGAAACAAATATTAAAGGATTTACATTTCGGACAGGCTGATATTTCTAGAATGAAAGCTGTGATGAGAAGTTTCGTATATTCGACGAGAATAGACCAAGACATTGAAAGAAAAGTGGAAGCATGTAGAGGTTGTTCTCTTGCAGCAAAAATACCTATCACAAAGAGAGACATGTCGTGATCAAGACGACATTTACATTTTGCAAGTCCTATCAATGAATTACATCATCTTGTGATAGTAGATATTTTCACAAAATGGACAGAAATTTATAAGTGCATAAATCGAACATCCCCAGTGGCAGTGAATTCCTTGCATGAATTGTTTGTGATATATGGCATACCAGATACCATAGTATCTGATAACGGAACGCAATTCACGGTTAAAGAATTTCAAGATTTTTGTAGGATTTTCTCCGTTGAATCATCTTAGTACCCCGCCGTTTTATTCAAGTTCTAACGAGCAAGCTGAACGGTTTGTGGGAACGTTCAAAAAAGCGTTCAAGAAAACAAGTCTTGAGAAATTAAATGAGAAAGCACTTCAAAATTTTCTGAGAATTTACCGGGCAACACCTAACTTCCTCAGGCGGTGGAATTGACGTTTGTCAGAAGAATAAAATTGGTGTTCGGCAAGTTGCTACCAAGTCGAAAAACACGAACGGTTAACAAAAGAGGCATCAAAAGTTTCAAGATCAGACATAAAGTTTTCTTTAAATCATATCAAGATGGGAAGACGACATAACGTCAGCAAGAATCGGTAAATTGATTTACGCGGCAAAAGAGAAAAAGTTCGTACATAAAAGGCACCATAATCAGCTGAAAAAAGATTCAGCTATGAAAGACCTGTAATATTGGGAGTACCAATAAAAAATGCTATATGACGCTTTCGATGTGTCAAGAACCTGCAAGTCATATTCCTGAAAAAGAAAGCTTACTTAAGAACTGAAAGTTGATCCGAGACGGAAACGCTACTAATGCGAGTACCTTGGTGAACTCTCCAGAACGAAGAGGGGTGTGATGATATTTATCAACACCCCCACGTGGAGTTAAATGTGGCACAAGGCCGGTTTAAACGAAGAGGGGTGTGATACCAATGGTAATAAAATAAAATGTTTATAAAAGTATTTATGTCAGAAGGGAGGGTGTTGCAGGTTAATGAGCACACCCTCAGTGATTATATGAACTAGTCCACTACTATAATGAGCTCCAGGTCAGAGGTAAGACGGGGTAGATATTTGGAGATGTTACGGCAAGTAACCGAAAAAAAAAAAAAAAAAAAAAAAAAAAAAAAAAAAACAAACAAACAAACAAACAAACAAACAAACAAACAAACAAACAAACAAACAAACAAACAAACAAACAACAACAACAACAACAACAACAACAACAACAACAACAACAACAACAACAACAACAACAACAACAACAACAACAACAACAACAACAACAACAACAACAACAACAACAACAACAACAACAACAACAACAACAACAACAACAACAACAACAACAACAACAACAACAACAACAACAACAACAACAACAACAACAACAACAACAACAACAACAACAACAACAACAACAACAACAACAACAACAACAACAACAACAACAACAACAACAACAACAACAACAACAACAACAACAACAACAACAACAACAACAACAACAACAACAACAACAACAACAACAACAACAACAACAACAACAACAACAACAACAACAACAACAACAACAACAACAACAACAACAACAACAACAACAACAACAACAACAACAACAAGAAGAAGAAGAAGAAGAAGAAGAAGAAGAAGAAGAAGAAGAAGAAGACGACGTATACAGAATCATTATACGAAGTACATTATATAATAAGCAACACTGGGTTATAAAAATAGCAGTCGAATAGTAGCGTTATAATAGATAGACAGATATTAGGTTGGCGCAAAAATAATGTCTTTTTCTCACATATGTTACTATGTGAGAAAACGACATTATTTTTGCACCAACCTAATAGATATATAGATAAAGCAAGAACTATTTTTGTAATCATTTCAATCCTAGCAAGGTGATTAAGTCGCAAAGAGTAACTAGGAAGAAAGCATTTGAGTGAAAAGAAAGGACAATAAAAAAAAAACACTTCAAAAAGATAGAAGATGGCGATTGCCGTAACATTTACATTGTTAATAGGTTGTATTTGGCAGGGAAGCAAGATATCGGAAAAGAGTTTCACATGTGACAATTACGAGAAAATATTGAAACAATGAAATCTAATAGGCACCAAACTTAAAGCTTAAGTTCGAGGTACCAAGGAAATGAGACCATGATAAAAACTGACATGAATACATTTATAGAAAAGAATTAATATCAGTCGATAAAATTCCCAGAATAGGTCCCTATAAATTAACGTTCTTCAATAGTGCAGACACGTAGAGATCTGTATGTGTCTACACTATTTTCATCAGCTATAGCGCCAGTTTTGACGCCTGCTACAGATGCAATACGGCCGCGACAAACAACTGCGTGTTCGTTTAACTTTCTTTCTTTCGTTCGTTCGTTCTTTCTTTCTTTCATTCTTTCTTTCTTTCTTTCTTTCTTCTGTGTTCTCTTTACATTCGTCATTCATTTATGTCCTCCATTGTTTTTCTTGTTTGTTTGTTTTTTCTTTCCTTTTTTTCTCACTTTTCCAATCCAAATTTCGTTTCTTTAAACATGATTTATAGCTTCTATATTCATTCGTTTGACCTTTCATTTTTCTTTCTTTCACGTTTCCTTCATACTTACCTTCCTTCTTCTTCACGCTCTAGTAACTTTCTTTAATCATTTGTGTATTCCTTATTTTTTTTCATTTATTATATTTCATTCTTTTTTTTATTTTTATTTTATCATTTGTTTTATCTTTCTTTTTTTTTTTTTTTTGCTTTTTACTTTCTTTTTTATTTATTTCCAATTTTCTGTTCACTTTTCAATCTTCTTTTTCCTTTCTTTCACGTGCTTCATATTTTTGCTTTATGGTGTCATGCGTTTTAACCTTTCTTAACATCTTTTTTTTTTTTCCTTTCATTCTTTCTTTCTTTACAGGTTATTTACGGAGATAAGTATCTATAAATAAACAATCAATTCTGACAGGTTTCCATATAAAAGTTCAAATCAGTTGAGCATGACGATTAAGAATTCATTCAAACTTTACCAATCCCATTTTCTGTGTGTTGTTTAATAAAGAAACTGTTTAATACTGAGGTCAAAAATTACAACAAACATTTTATTGTTTTATGAGAAAAAAAATTAAAACAGGATAGAATTTACTTTCACTCAATTTGTATTCTTAAAAACGAAATGAGAAATAAATTATGTAT
>OZ010581.1:111320239-111430239 GCA_963932145.1 Acanthosepion lycidas | reverse complement strand
CCAAAGCAAGGCGATAAAGATACAATGGGTTACTGAATGTAAATTAATATAAGAAAAAGAAAAACATTATTAAGGAACGAAAATTAATTATTAAGAATTTAGAAAACAATAGATAATGATTTACGTTAAATATAAACTTTTGAAGATCAAAGTTGACTGGAAAGCAATAAGCCTGGAGAGAGATTCACAAGCGAGTAGTGCGAGAGAAGAAAATATTAGTATAGAACTTACGGTTACCTCTATGCATTTCAGCTGTAAAATGATATGATGACAAATACTTTCAGCCCATCTAGTACTGCGCTTAAATTCATAAGATCCCTAGACTTTATGTATTTAAGAGAAGGCTGACTTAAAATTTTGACTATTGTTAAAACATACAATGTAAGAGATATCGTTTACAGAATGCCGACATTGAAATGACGGATACGAATTGAAAATTTTCAAGTAGCAAAGATCGGCATGTTGAAAAATCATCCAAAACATTTTTATTCAATTTTTGAAAATATTTCATTGAATTTTCGTGGTATTATATCACGTAGTGCATCTTATTATAAAAGTATAGACATAGTACATAAGACATATATCTGCTCGATGCGTATCCAAGTGTAAACAAATGACATAACACATTATGAAATGGACAAAGTCCGACCATTATTTTAAGAGATTTTTTTATGTTTATACGTTCTTTTTATCGAGCAGATATGAATGTACGTGAGAAAATCATGGAGAATTGTAGTTTAAAAACAGTAAAATCGACCTTTCGAACCGAAATGCTCCTCTGTGGCTCAATCGGTTAAAGAACGTCAGGCTATATGACCGTTCCGTATATGATACAGGTTCGATTCCTGTCGGAGGACGCGTATTTTCTATTAAAATTTCTTGGACATTCAGGCCGGTAAATGCCATTAATATTGTTTATTATAAACAGGGCATTTACTTAAATATTTGTATCTATAAAAAGAACTAATAAACATAAAAATTGTCTTAATATATATGTATATAAATATATATCTATATATCTATATCTATATATATATATATATATATATAAAGACATGCATATTTCAAAGAAAGTTGTCAGGATTTTGGAACCACTTTTTAATGAAAGACAGTTACACGGAACGAAATAGTTGATAGTTTTTAGAATAAACCTCTTGGTGAAAAAAAAACTCCTTGAACAAGCTTTATAATGACGATCAGCGAGAAATAACGAAACGGTAACAGTCGTTCATTTTCGAATGCCGAAAATAGATTTCAATCCATTATTCAATAGATTATTTAATTTCTGTAAGTTCAGCTATTGTTTGCACTGCATCTTTGTACATTTCTGTTTTAGTTTCCGTCATCAAAGCACCTGTGAAGCGTTTTTTGTTTTTTGTGTTTACATAATTTTGAAGCACCTTTCTCGAACGTTCGTCATCTTCCGGAACTTTACGAGGTCGTTCATCCTCCTACACGTGTTGCAAGAAATAGGAATCAAATTAAACCTTTCCGAAACAGAAAATAAAATCTGAAATTCTAATGATACTTCTAATGCCACGAACCCTGAATCCAACATAAAATTTCAGTGTGTGATATTAGTAACTAATAATATACATTTAACATTTTCGCAAATAATTATTAAAGTATAGACAGGCCGAAAATACTACCAACATATGCCATCCTTACATTAGATTAGCTAGAGGAAAACCTCTATAAAGAGATAGAACATATGGTGAAAATATAAAAACCCACTTCACTAAATCTTGGAAACGATACTTAGATGATTGCTTCATTTTCTGGAAATCCTCATAGGGTGATATTAACCAATTCCACACTCTACTTCAAAATTTACACCGAAAAATCAAATTCACCCAAGAATATAATTTCAACGAATTACCATTTTTAGATATACTCATTAAAAATAAAAAATAACCACATAATCACAGATATCTACGAGCTCGGGAAACCCACGTTAAACTCGGCCTTGCGCCACATGCAACCGTCGTTCTAAATACCAAATCAAGCCGAGCTTCTCGGCTTCTCGGCTTGACGGTCGAATTCTCTGCCTCTGACCAGAGAGGAACGCGGACGAGGCTCCGCCGAAGGGAAGTGTCTCGTTCGGGGATATTGACTAACACGATCCTGTTTATACGGTTGTACGGGCATTTTTGGGCCGAGCTTACGGGCTCGGGAAACCCACGTTAAACTCGGCCTTGTGCCACATGCAACCCTCGTGGGGGTGGCTAGATACCGAATCAAGCCGAGCTTCTCGGCTTGACGGTCGAACTCTCTGCCTCCGAGCAGAGAGTTACCCGGATGAGGCTCCGCCGAACGGTAGAACCTCGTTCGGAGAGGTTGACCAACCCGATTCTGTTTTTACAGTTTCTACGGGAATTTTTTGGACGAGAATACGGGCTCGGAAAACCCACATAAAACTCGGCCTTGTGCCACATCTTTCCTTCGTGGGGGGCAAGTAAATATCGAATCGAGTCGAGCCGATAGTAGTTCACTCCAAAACAGACTGACAGTCATACTAACACCTTCCACATCTTGTATTATTATTTCGTGAAATATACCTTCGTTATTTCTACTCTTGTGTTCGTCTTGTTCTTCCTTGGTCCTAACCTGGACCATAGCATAAATACAAAATAAAATGCGTTCTAAACTCCCATGTAATATCTAATATGGCAATAAATACTGGGAAATCCTCTCGCTGATGAAGCTGAGACTTGAAGCGAGAGAAAATACGAAATTAAGGAGACCATGGACAGAAAATATCTGTAACGATGATGTTTTAAAGATAATAATAATAAGAAAAGTTATACTTACAATCATAAAGCGAAAGCTGCAATGTATGAGGAAAGACGGCCTAGTGAACTTGCCATTCACAAGATGTTCAGAAGGCAAAAGAAACAGAATTGAAATCCTCGAGATTTCTGCTATTCAATGGCAGAAGATGGACATATGGTAAAGCTTCAAGAGCTTACGTAAAGCAATAAGGTGGAGGAATTTCTGGCGCGACGTGATCTTCCGCGATCTACACAAATAAAGTATGCCCACGAGGCAACGGTTTTGACATGATTAACCGTAGAATGAAACTAATCTTATGTTTGTGAGCGTACCTTCATTTATACGGCGAATAATAGTGATTTTATACATGAAGCCTCACATGTCTGTAAATGTTAAGAACATTCGTAAGAAAGCCCTCTGCTAATGTGGACAACACAAGATTTAGGGTTTCTCTAGCAAAGAGGAATGTTGATGGCTTCACATCAAATTGACTGTTTATCTGCATCAGCCATCAAATTCATACTTGTGATCGTATAAGCATTGCACCGACCCAGTTTGTTTTCCTCGGTGAAATTTAAGTTCAATGTTCCCGGGTGCGAAAATATGTTTTCCTTCGGGGATAATTGGTCATGCAGATTAAATATTCCATGAATTTCTTTCTGAATTTCTAGACTGAAGACATATCTATGTTATTTATATTATGACTAATATCCTCATCACTGTTGGTATTATCATTGAAGTCCATAAATTATATAAGGCATTGGCTCGAGAATTCAGGGACATAGTAATTGTAAGTTCAAGGTCTGGGCTGGGCAGCAAAGACTTAGACTTAATGAAAAATGGGGGGAAATAACTGATCAGGAAGAAAGAAGAACAAGACGGAATATCCGTAGACATTGTCAGCGGAACGGGACTAATCAACACCTGTATTCTAAATAAATGGATTAGTTCCAAATTGCAGTGAAAATTATAACTAAATATTAAATGATGCTCGTCCCTTTTAAATGAAGGGTAGTAAGAACAGTAGCAGGCAGGCAATATGAACATTGGGGTTAAAACTCCAAATTTTAACTCTATGATCGTCCGGTCGGATAATGGCTTCAGTCATAACAGGGCTATCTATACCTAGGTATGATGAAGAACATGACGAGACATTCCAATATATGGTATACCAAAAAAGATCAGTGTATCCCTCTAGATCAGTGCTTCTCAACCTTTTTCAACCCATGGACCATTCTATCTTCAACAAATTCAAATGGACCACTCCTATTTTTACTTCCTACTTTAAAATAAATATAGCACTGCATAATATCTACGTAACTTCGAAATTTTCAAACATAATACTGTGTAATTAAACATAATATTATATTTTTTAATTCTTCAAAGTATGAATAATTTAGATACATTTTTATGAAATGGCTACACATTTTTTATGCCTACGAACTCTCTGTGGGCCACTAGAAATGTTATGCGGACCACCGGTGGTCCACTTAAACCACGTTGAGAATCACTGCTCTAGATTAAATAAATTCCCTGAAGGTTACCCTAATTAACAGACATTTGAAAAAGGCCGAAAGTCAAAACGCCCGAAAGATTTTTATAACAGATGAGGTCTTTATTTTGAATGTCAATAATGTAAATAATCTATAAATTCTATCCATTTCTCCGAAATAACTTGTTGCGGCTTATCAACCTTTTTGCGAGTTAATTAAGTCCAGCAAATATTTTTAGACTGCAATGATGTTTTGGAGATAATCATGATTTAGCTATACGTTCTGCTAATTAAACCATAAATGGGAGAGAAAAAACGTGAATTCATACGTTTCCCAGTGGTATTTGAGCGGGAATTAACAAAACCGACTGGAATTAGAACTTGGCTCTCTCATTTGCCATCAAACCTGATTGATCAAGATCTTTTCTACGATTTTTTCTACGATTTTTACTGACCATTGTACTAAATTCTTCGGTAAACTCCAAAATATTACGCTGCATCTTGAATTATTTGCACTTTCATAACTTACCATCTATCTGCATGGTAACAAAGAGAAAAACATCTTGGGCTGTTCGAAGTCCACTGTACCATATGATATTTAAACTTATGTCAGCTTCACTATTTAGCTCATCACACTCCGAGGTGATGTTGAACGTTGCTGAATAAGCTAAAACATCTAACGTGATCCTAGGGACCCGTCTATATCTTTTAGCTAGATTTCACAAAATCTAAAGCTCCAGGGTAGAGGTTTCGACTCAACACGGTGATGTTGAATGAGGTTAATGGTAGTAACAGAAAAGAGAGTGCCAGTGGGTGGAGATTATGAAAATAAATCTAATAGATATCAAAAGACGCTTGACTTAAAGAGGTCAACACTAATATTCGCGGAAGCAGCGACGTTCTTCTCACTTCCATAAAATTGCATTTCTTCGGGTAAAAAAAAAAGCTATTTAAGCGAAACATCTTTCTTACATTCGGATCCCTGCGGCATTAAGAGCTATTCGACTCAGTTAAGGTAGCATGTTGCGTCCTAGCTCTAAACGTCTGAATTTCTGAAACTAAATATTAGAGCTCATCTGAACATTTGCCAGAGAAATATAGATAGAGTAGTGTTATATAGGAATAAAGTATCGTGGCGGAGACTTGAGTTTGAACATAGGTCGCCAATGAGCAAACACAGGCGATCCTATTATTGAATTAAGTAGACTATGGAACCACAGAGGAAACGTATATATGGGAGGTAGCGTGTGTTTAATTGATCTCTATTTCTAGTCTATCCTTTATTATTATTCTGATCGCTATTTCTAGTCTATCCTCTATCCTCTTTTCTATACTATACTCTAATCGGATCTATACGGTGGTTACTATTCAAGCGAGTATTATCGAGCAAGCACTTTTAGTTCGAGTGATATTCGAAGGGGTCTAACACCAGTATTGTTCAACAGCGTACTATAGTTGTACCTGCGATTGCAAAGTCTCTACTACAATGAGCATTACGAAAGTGACAACGAGTGTACATTGACATCACAAAAAGTAGAGAAATTAGAAGTTTCCAGGGAGGAAAGATAATCCATCCTCCCACAAGGCCGTAAAACAATAAGACAAATAATAGGAAATCAAACAACGACTTTCCTCCCTTCGGTTTAAACTGATTCTTTTTTAAGCATTCAACCCCAAGCAAGCCACTATCACGCAAGGAGTTACAGAGAGTTGGAGCGAGAGCAAAGAGGAGTGATAGAGGAAAGGATGAAGAGAAGGATAGGGAATAGATCCAGGCATCTGGAGACGTCGATTGACATTACATTTGAATAGTTGGAGATTATAGCTATCAGGGAAACAAGAAAAAGGGGATGGAGTTCCACTGGCGAGAAGTGCGAGATATGAAGCTATTGGCGTAGAAGAGAGGGCTACATTTAACAGTTTTGACAGTGAAAGGGTAAGAACGATATGCCAGCCTCGTTGAACGCTTAAATTCATGAAGACTGGGAACCAGCGAAAGCAGATCGTCGGAGCAGTTACCGTGAAAGTAATTATAAAAAAGACAGAGGGAGGCAACGGCACGTCTGTGAGAGAACGACTGCAGAGGTGATGCCAGAACTGGGCCAGTTACATTGCATATCCGTCTTTGGATTTCATCAAGGACCTTTGCTAACCACGTACCAATATGATACCGAATCTTGAATAATCTACAACTTTTTTTCTGAGCACCCACCTATATGATAATGAATCGCGTAGTATATTTGTTATATGATGTTCATCCTAGTCTGTACGGAAAAAAACTTGTATCTAACGAAAGCAGTTCGATTTTGATTACTTTTTAGTTCTTTTCGTGACTTTGCAAACACCAAATTTTAGATAATACAACTTTGTCTACACTGTCTAAACTAGCTGAAAATACTTGTTTTCAAGCGAAAACATCTCGATTTTGACTACCTAGTTTTAGTTGTTTTCGTGCCTCTGCAAACACCAAATTTTAGTTACTATAATTTTGTGCAAGCTGATTGGAAGATCTATTTTTTGTTTTCCTTGATATTTGATAAAGGATTAATCATTATGATTATATGATTAATCATATATATCATACATCATATATAATATGAGTGATCATATACTTGTTTTACTAATTCTTCACCAATATGATAGCCAAACATTTATTTATATATGCTTCAAACTTATCGCCAAATGAAGGGCCATCTATTAATCACGAAATACCCTTTTATACTGCATGAAATCTTGACTTATCTTAGTTTTATGCGAACTAAAGTCCTGTTTCACTTCAAATCGTGAATTATCTTTTTGGCGATACACCGCTATAAAGTCTAGCCAATCATCTTCATTTTATATTTTCTACATACAATGTGTGAAAGCACGGGCAATACCCTACCCTTGCCAGCTGCCAAGCAAGGGATGTAACACAGTTCCCGTGGCTAAGACAGTACTATCATCCCTGGCGACACCAGCAACCCTACATGATATTGTTTTGTTTTGTTTTTTTTCGTGCAGACGTGTCTCTTCGATCTTTTTTCAGCTGCATCAGAATTTCAACGTTTTTTAAAGCGTTTGCTTTTGATCGTTAGCCAATACACAACGCGCTCGTAAATACTGCTACCAATGACATAGAATGGAAGGTAAACAGATGTGTTTCACGTCGGAATTTGCATTGTGTTGCGAGCATGGTTTTAATTAACATTGTTTATTTTGGGTCTTGATCAGATCCAACTTGATTCCTGATGAGCTGTGGTCTAAAGACGATGTGAGGCGCACTTCAGGCTCCGGCCAGTGATTCCCACCTTCAAAAGGATGGACAAGATTGACCGTTCAAGGAATCCATAGGTACCACATAGCATGCCCAACTATTTTCCACTCAGTCGGATTGCAGCGATTCGTAACGGTTTTTCTTTCGCTCGAGCAGCTCATCCCTGTTCTTCTCTCAATTTTTTAAGTTAAAACAGATGGGTTTTTTAATTATTATATCAATTCACATAACTAAATTTCAAATACATTACAATACTGATATCAGATACGCATAGCATGTCTGCAATCACCCGTGTCGTGATCATTTTTAATAAGCGTTTCGAAATGTTCACTTCTGAACCATGCGAAAATTTTCACAAACAGTATTCTCAGCTATAACACTATTTCCATAAATGGCTCACATGTTTTTTGCTGTTTACGTAGATTTTTTTTTCTTTTCCGAGCATAGAAAATTGGACTGAAATTACGAAAATGCATTCTATTATAATCCACTTTCACTTTAAACATTTTTCTATATAAAGTATTTCAGTCCCGTGTGAAACGAAATCACGTATTCAAACGCTAAATATTAGCAAACACTGCGAATGGTTATTCTAACCTGGTATTTTCTTAACAGGGAATGGTATTCAATGATACTAGTAAACAAACAATATATTGCTGGCACATACACGATATTAATTGGGAATGATTCAGAAATTATTTAGAAAGAAATTGTTCCCTGAGTGTTGAGTGGATAAACATTTGATCTTGCGTTAGGACAGAATAGGGGTCATATGGCAAGCAGATGTGACTGCCTCCTTGGGAAGAAGATCTTTTGATTGCACAAAATGAAAGGGTTATGTGTTGCCATCAATGTTTTTCATCATAGCCGAATGATAAATGAAAATTTGTCATCTACCCACACAAATACCTGGGGCCTGATATTAAACCTGATCTTGTGTCATAATTCATCAAAATGAAAGGCAAATTAATATATATACTAACATCCAAATATTTCATGTAACTATTATCTTGTCTTGCTTCTAGAAGTAGACAGTTAGGAGTTCCATACAGCCTACCTAAATATGTTATATGCAATTAAAAGGAGTTTCATACAGTCTACACAAATGTTATATGAGCTTAAAAGAAGGATTTTAAGAGTTCTATACAGCCCACCTAAAAATGTTATATGTGATTAAAAAGAGGTTCTATATAGCCTACCTAAATATGTTATATGAGAAAAAAATAAATGAGTTCCATCAATCGTGCCTAAGTATGTCACATGAGATTAAATAAAGTTTTCAGAACTTCCATACAGCATACATAAATATTTTATATGAGATTTAAAGAAAGCTTTTAGGACTTCCAGACTACCTAAATATATTATATACAATTAAAAGAAGGTATAAACGTGTTCCATATAGCCTACCTAAATATTAGGCTGGTGCAAAAATAATGTTGTTTTCTCACATATGTTACTATGTGACAAAACAACATTATTTTTGCACCAACCTAATATGATATATGAAATTAAAAGAATGTGTTCCATACAGCCTGTTTGAATATGTTATATGAGATAAAAAGCATGGTATATGAGTTTAAAAGTAGGCATAAATAAGTTCCATACAGTCTACCTAAACATTATACATCCAATTAAAAGATGGCGTTCCTTACAGCCTATCTAAATATGCTATATGAGATTAAAAGAAGGCTTTTAGGAGTTCCATACAGCCTACCTAAATAAGAAATATGCAATAAAAAAAAATAGGAGTTCCATTGTGTCTATCTAAATATGTTATATGAGGTAAAATAAGGATTTTAGTAGTTCTATCTAAATATGCTCTGTGCAATTAAAAGAAGGCTTTTAGGAGTTCCATACAGGCTACATAAATATGTTATATGTTATTATAAGAAGGCGTATAGGGCTTTCATACAGCCTACCTAAATGTGTCAAAAACGCTTTTAGGAGTTCAATACAAGCTACCTAAATATGTTATATTCAATGAAAAGAAGGTTTATAGGAGTTTCATAGAGCCTACCTAAATATTTTATATTATATTAAAAAATGCTGATCAGCGTCCCATACAGAATACTAAGATATGTTATACGAGATTACAAGAAGGCTTTTAGAAAATCCATACAGCCTACCTTAATATGTTATATGAGATTACAAAACGTCTTTTAGGTGATTCATAAAGACTACTAATATATAATATAAAAGTAAAAGAAGGTGTTCTATACAGACTCCCTAAATATGTTACATGAGATAAAAATATGTTTTTGTGTGTTCCATACAGCTTACCGAAATATCTTATATGAGATTAAAATAAGGCTTGTAAGACTTCCATACGGCCTATCTAAATCTGCTATATGTGATTAAAAGAAGGCTTATCGACGTTCCTCACAAACTAACTAAATATGTTATATCTTTTTAAAAGATGGAGTTCTATAGAGCCTACCCAAATATATAACATGAAATTAAAATAAGGCTTAAAGAACTTTCATACAGCTTGCCTAAATATGTAATATGAGATTAAAAGAAGACTTTTAGGAGTTCCATACAACCTACCTAAAGATGCTATATCATATTAAATGAGGAATTGCCTACGGTCTACCTAAATATGATATATGATTAAAAAAGAAGTTCTATACTGCCTAACTAAATATTTTACATGATATTAAAAGAAGGAATTTAGGATTTCTATACAGCCTACCTAAATATGTTATATGAGATTAAAAGATGGCTTAAAGTAGTTCCATACATGCTGCCAAAATATGTCATACAAGATTATAAGAAGGCTTATAGAAGTTTCATACAGACTACCTAAATATGTTATATATGATTAAAAGTCTCCTAGGATTTCCTTAGAGCTTACCTAAATATGTTACAAGATATAAAAAAGCTTTTAGGAATACAATACAGCCAACCTAAATAGGTTATATGGGATTAAAAGAAGGTTTGTAAGAGTTCCATAGAGTTTATCTAAATATTTTATATGAGATTAAGAGAAGGCTTTTATGAGATCTATACAGACTACCAAAACATGTTGCATGAGATTAAAATAAGCTTTTAAGGAATTCCATACAACCTAAGTAAATTTGTTATATGCAGTTATTAATAATGACGTGATAATGTCGTTTTTGACGTATTTTTTAACGTCAAAAAACGACATTATTACGTCATTATTTTTGCACCAACCTAATAAAAGAAGGCTTATAGAAGTTCTATACAACTTAAATATGTTATATGAGATTTAAAAAAATCTTCTAGGAGTGCCATACAGGCTACATAAATATGTTATATGTTATTAAAAAAAGTCTTTTAGGAGTTCCATAGAGCCTACCTAAATATGTTATATATGAATAAAAGGAGTGCAGAAAACAGAAATACAAATAGAGTTATATTTATTTTAAAGTGAACACTAACTTATGGACACCCTGTATGTATATATATATGTATATATATATGTGTGTATGTGTGTGTGTGTGTGGGTGTGATTAACCAGTATACAAACAAATGCGATCATAGCAATAGCACTTTTGGAAAACTCTTTGACAGATTAGTTTTACCGCAACTTCACTCCTTTGCTGATTACATCTATCCAGAATACCAATGTAAATTTAGAACTAAGAGATATACAGTTGACATGATCTGCACTGTGCCCCAAGTTTCCATATGCCCTCCATCATTAACAATACAAAGGGTAATACGATTTTGCAGTTCACAGACAACTGATTTACAGTAATGCCTGAAATCATATTAGTTATTTTAGCTCTACTTAAATCTAGTTACATTAAACTTTATAACATTTTTTACAGATTATTTCTATCACAAATACAAAGGAAGTTACAATTTTTTAAAGTGAACACGAATTTTATGGACACCCTGTATTAAAAAAGAGTCAGGGGACTTGAACTAACAAAAATACAACTCCAGTAAAGAAAAAATGAAAAAAATATTATAATCAGCTGACCAGATTTCATTCCTTACGCGTCGGATTTCAATTGAGAAAACAAAATACTGTCCACAACGATAAAAAGATTTATTAATTTTTTTTTTTTACTGCTTATCGACCCTTTGGTGGTTATTTAAAACCAGAAAATATTGTTAGATTTTTGGGGTGATGTTTTGGGGTGGAGATAAAAATAATTTACGAATACATGTCCTACTAATTAACCCATACCTGGGAGAGAATTGGAGGATTCATAGCTTTTCCAATGGTATCTGCACATTAGTGAATATCACGGGCCCGATTAGCACCGGAACTTGTTTCTCCGATTTTCAATTCTGAGCCTATATCATTACACCCACTGAACATCCAAGGTCACAACATTCCAAACCGGTCACCCACCCATGTACTGACAAGTCTCAATGTCGTTTAATTTTGGGGATCATATTGGAAACTGTGTTTCTACGTGACATGGTCATAATCCACGACTAAAATGTCTGGAATTAAGAAAAACACAATTGACACATGTATATTCATACCATAAACACATCATACTGAGAATTAACAACCATTTTTTCTATTTAAATTATTTACATTATTTGGACTGTTATGCTCATCTTCATTACCATATTCACAAAGTTTCGGACGATGTACACTCTGGTCTTCTCGCACATAGCCCAAGAGATAAAGGCATTGCTTAGATCCAGTGACAAGTGTTGTGAGTTCAATACCAGGCTACAACAGTGGTGAACCAAAAAGAGTGGAAATTAAATGAAAATAACTGAGATATCCGAAACAGGCGTGACACGTGGAACTAGAACAATATACCCCGGTGAATGAAATAAAGGGTTCGATTCAAATTTCCATTCACCTGGATAAGGCCGGAGCGTGCAACGTCCAAAACGTTGTGAATATGCCAATGAAGATGAGGATAATAGTCGAACAATGTAAATAATTATAATACCCCATCAGAGAGATATAAGCAGAAACTATTTTTCTGCTTATACAAAGAAGGCTGTCACTGTTCAATAAAAACTGTCTCAAGATCTTTTAGGTGAAATTCAGTATGCGCCTTACTCTCCGCAGAGGATAAATTTACGGAAGCTCGATGCGTTTGTCAGTTTTTAACGAGAGGTTTGGAGAGTGTATATCTGGTTGTAATGAAACGCATAAGCAAATTTTTCAAACAGAGCTTTCTTAATGTACGCTGTCACATGTTGGCTTGTGCTGACAATGTCCTCAGCATTGCACTAGTGTTTAAAGTGATAAACAATGAAGATACGGGGACCATCTTCAAGAAAATGACGTTAACAATGGCTGAAAATAGAACACGATACGTGAATAGGCAGATATTTATTTAGAAAATCTCATACCAGCCTCTCTAATTCACAGTGATCACTGATCTTGCTTTGTATCACTTTTCCACCGACGTCGCATATACTTTCATAGCATTTTCTATAAATAATTTCAGGTTAACTTTTTTTCTGATGAGCTTTCTGCGTCGATAGCTTAGTGAATGCGAAATAATAAAAAAAAAAACTCCTCTTACCCACTCCCTTCAAAGTCGGGTGAGATGAAGAAAATGACGGAAAGAGATTCGCGAGCCTATGTGAAATTTTCATTAGACAAATGAAAAACTTGACTTCACAGAGCAGTTGTTTTTGATTAAACACAACTCAGCTTCGACAACCAACATATTCTCCATATCCCCCCCTTTTGAATTTTTCCACTTTCCAAAAATCAAAAGCCACTTGAAAGGGACAAGATTTCAAGACGTTGAGGAAATCTAGGCGAATTCGTCTAGGATGCTGCTTGCTATCTCCAAGTTCCAGGAGTGCTTCCATCAATGGAAACGACGCTGGTTAATATATTGTCTTCAGACGTGGACTACTTCGAAGAAGATTAAATGCCGAATTGATATGAGTTGTAGTCTTATTATTATAGCACCAATTCCGAGATTTTTTAATCAAACCTCTAATATAGAGATTATTTTCATAATTCAAAAATGATAGTATCGTTCAGTTCATTTCGTTGCTGAACGAAGGGCATAAATAGACGAGATGATCACTTCCAAAGTTTTCTTCATCCTGTGATATTTCGACAATGGGGTCACATTTTCGACAGGGGTAATACCAGGCTACTATAATTTACCTTCTGTAACCCGAAATATATTACAGTTTTTGTCATAAAGCAAGAAAATGAGTAACTACCTACACCGAGGTTCGACAATCTGGACTTATGAAGGTGTATAAATAGCGGTGTCAGGCTACTGACTGCAATGATTATTGAGTGGCTATGGAGCGGAACTATCCAGTCGAATTAGTATGAATTATTTATGCCCCTTTATTATATGTTGTCATATAGGAAGAAAAGGTTATATACCGAAAATGGTTAATAATCTTTGGTTGACTGTTACTTCTTTCTTCTTGTTAAGTATTTATTTAGGGTTGTAATTAAATACTGTTTTATATTAACATTGAAATCTATACTTCATTATTAACGGCCATCGTACGTCACAGATGTTTTAAATAACCCGCAAAATATTTATAAATTGCCATCGACAACGTTTTTTTGTTTTTTTTCTGAATAATGTCAGAGCGATCAAGCAAAATCCAATCAGCCGCTAAGCCAAACCTCAAACCTACCCCATGCCAGAGGTAAAATCAATTGAAATGCTATCAATGAACACCGGGTCCGATACTCTACATTCTTGGGTCTATTTTGCGTTTAAAATTCATACTGTTATGATAATAGAAGTTCAAATTCATGAATGAAACCCATTAAGAAAAGAAACATATGAATCCTTTTTTTTTATTGACGAAGAGAAAAAAACCAGAACAGTTTACTTAGTAAGAGTCGCTCGATATGCAGCTACAAGAAAAAAAAAAGTTTATTAAATCAAGATAAAATATCCGCTTTGCAGCCAATCAGCCTAAAATATGTAAATTCAATCTGGTTCTTGTTGCCAAATAAAAGGAGAAAGCAAACAATATCCACTGCTTTAGGGGTCGATTTTCAGAATCAGATAACAAACCCAGAAATGCAAATGTTGATTCGTAAGGTCGAAAAACATTTCCGACTAAGGATTTTACAGAAATAATCTCCCTAATTCTTTATTTCACGAAATATATTAAATTTATATCGAAATACACCATGACATTCGAGCATATTCGGGGAAAGCATTAGTCTAACAAGTCAGTATAGTGAGAAAATACATTTTGCAAGAACGAAGAGTAAAAATCAACCCATGAGATTCTACTGTATTCATGGCAAACCTATTTATTTTTCGGTAAAATATTTGAAATAACGTTGTCTTACATAGATCTGCTCTGGATCTTGTGGTAAATAGGTCATTTCTTTAAAATCTTAATATCAAAATGCCAGCTATATTTCAAATATTAAGAATGACAGGATTTTTTAGCTTTCGGCGGCAGCCTATCTATCGAAAGAACAATTTAGAATTCACAAGTGTTCGAAAGGACAATGAAAACTTACTCCACTATCGTCTACAATAATCATTGAAATTCACAGACACTACAGAAAACGAACAAAAATAAGATGATAGTTGCAATCATCTTGGTTCTGAAGAGAATAAGCTTTCAAGGTGAAAAGTAACGTCAATTATATTAGTTCATATATAAAGATAACGTTAATTGCAATATTTACAGTTTCCTTATATGGAAATATTCAGCATACATTGTTTGTTTGTTTTGTTTTACGGCATATCAACCTTAATGGGTTATTTAATGCCGACAAAATTGTTATTGCTGGTAATATTTTGTTTGCCAAAAATCTATTTCTGGTAATCATTTTTTCCTTCAAAAATGTATTGTTGACAATAATTTAAAAAAAAAAGTATTGCTGGCAATATTTTTTCTCAAATATATAGCTGTTAATATTTTGTTTTCAAAAAAAGTATGGTTGGTAATATTTTTTTCAAAAATATATTGTTGGTAATAGTTTCTTTTCTTCAAACATTTATTGCTGATAATAATTTTTTACAAAGTATTTCTGGGATTAAAAACTATTTTTACAATTTCATAGTGATTTGATTCCAGTTTCGGGGTTAACTTTTCCCATAGCTGGGACCCTGATAGGGGCTACAAGCCCTGGTCAGGGTGGACTTGGTAACACACGCAATTAAGAGTTGGTTCCACGCTCCTCAAAACTTCCGGATCAGAGGCCTTGCTGCTGGACGGAGTTTACCGTCTTACGCAGGACGTGGATGTATTCATTGACCGAGCTGCCAGTGCTACTTAGGTTTCAATATATCTAATCTATTAAAACAATTTTTGTGAGAGAATTGGTGTCTAAATTCCACAAATTGTTAACACATATTCCTGTATGGATGGAAGCTTCATTCTTAATATTTTGTTCGAAGCAGTGTTGGACGTCCGCATCTGGATTATGTCATTATGTTCTCTTTGAGTTACACGTGCCTTCCATTTTAGTTGTTGCTAGTCAAATGATGTGGTTTCTGATACTTGTTCTTTGTTTGCGAATCTGTAGCGCCAGTTCACGAGATTCAAAAAAAGGATTGTTCTCAGCAAGACCTACAGGCTTAATTTGCTTGAAGGCATTTTAACCTTTTAGCTCTTATCACTCCTTACACTCTTGATAGAGTAGTGTAAAATGTCAACATCTGGATTATTGTATGATTTTCTATTGAGTTGCATATGCCATCCCTTTTAGTTGTTGCAGCTGTTGTAGGTCCCCAAGTGACGTGCTTTCTGTTATTTGGTAGTTTGCATAAATTATTTCTTTTCGATTCTAGAAATGTCCTTCTTATTCTACGCCTGCTCCTGCCGTTGTCTCATTATCAGAGATAATATCCTTTCATGCGTAAAAAAGAAGAAAAAAGCCGAGAGGGAAGCCTGGAATTAATTGGTTACCTGTATTCTGTTTAAAATTAAAGGTAGACAGTTGTAGTGATTGCTGATCACAGCCGTCTTAGGATTGCTTAACGGCATCGAAAATAGAAATGCTGAAACGAATTCAAATTCCTTCTGGGTAAATTGTTTTTTGGTTCTTCTCTTCGTACTAATGCCTTTAGGAACGACAAGAATCCACTACTACTGTACTGTCCAACAACATTTGGTAAATGGCAGAATAAATTGGAATTTTATCTACTCAGTCTCCCCTAGTCGATAGGTAAAAGAGTAGAATGGTCATTCTCGCCTCGAAATAGTAGCCGATCTTTGAAATGGATGCAAAACCAAGAGTAAAGTTTTGACGAGAAACTGATTCCACTTGTATTCTTTAAGAGGGTCATGATTCTTTTCGAAACATATTTCCCTTTGCTCTCTCTTTATTTTCTTTTTTTTTTTTTGTCATTTCATCCCAAGGGTGGCGGAAAATGTCACTAGTAGGCAGGACGTTACAGGGGGTGAAAGAGAAACTGAGATTAAAGAAGATTGAGCAAAGGGCAAATGATGAACGGGATTCAAAAAGGCTGATGATGGGGATTGATGTTGCATTTAAATTTTTGATGATTGTCGTTATCAGAGAAGTAGATAAACGAAAGGTAGTTCGACAGGCGTAAAGTGCGAGAAAGGAGACTCTTATAGTAGAAGTGACGGTTGAATTTAGCTGTTTAATAATTAAAGTTTCGAACCTAGTAGCCAATGTAAATTCATATAGCCGAAGCACCATGGTAAAAGAAAATCGACAGAGCCGTTGCCATGGAATTATTTGTAGAAAAGACAAAGGGAAGCAACAAACCTGATTGGTCATGAACGATTACATTACAGATCCTTCTTTGGATTTTGTCAAGAATTCCAGGATGGATAGCAGGAGCACCAGACCAGATATAGCAACAGTATTCAATGCACGGACGAATAGTAGATTGGTAAATTTGCAAGATGGAGGCTGACGAGAAATATGACCTGGAATTACACAGTGACCCAACATTCCTTGCAGTAGATGCAGCTATTGATTCAATGTAGTCGCTCCACTTCAAGTGATTTGAAAACATGAGATGCAATGTATTGCTTTCCTGGAGTCTAGCGTCAGCCATGCTGATGGTAGGCAGAAAAGGTTCCCTATGGTGGTTAAATGAAAGCGGTTTTAATTTGGAGATGTTAAAATTTACAAACCATTTCTTTCCCCAGTTAACCACTGATTGGAGGTCCTTTTCAAGAGCAGCTACCATGTTCTGACGGATTTGCTATTGAGACAGATGTAAATATAGTGTCAACTGCATAAATACCTAATAGGAAACTGGCGACGGGAAGATCGGTGATAAAAACGAGAAATAGTTGAAGTTCCTATTGTTTAATAATAACTCCCTGTTAATATGACTACTTTATTTTGAAATTCAATACATAATAATTATTTTTCTTTCTGGCATGTTTAGCATGTAGAAGATATAATACTAACATCGTCGTTGGTTATAGAGAATACTTCCCCTTGTGTATAAAGGAAAGCTAAAAAAAAAATCTAAAAGTTAACTGTAAGACGACAGAGTGTACGGTCGCAAGCAAGAAGGGTACCTTAAATCGTGAGATACAGATTGCTATGAGAAACAAACAAGCAACTAACTTCTTACCTCCAGAAGTGTGACTCGTCTCTCCTATTCGGACTAACGTTTTCAGTTGACATGAAGAATATATTAAATGAATTGCTATGTTTCCAGGTAAGAATGTTGATTCACTATGTCGTATTAGACAATTTTTTTTCTCTCCAGTTGCGCTGACGGATAAATTGAGAAGCGGATAAAGAAAACTGGCATTGATTAATCAGTGGAACTGTTAAAGAAAGTAAGCCTCTTCTGAATGGCAAGAATAATCCTGAAAGTGATAAACATTTAGAGTCAGAGACAAAATGCTAAGCTGGTTTGGGGCCGCTATCTGTGCATCAAATATCAGATCGGAGACTTTGATGTGGGGTAATGGTTAGCAATCTTAGAGCTTTAGATCAATTAAGAGTGGTGAGATCGATTCTTACTGGGTGCTCCACCCTTGCGGCCTCGTGCCACATCTAAGCTATGCTTAGAAAATCATTGGGCAACTCGACATGATGTTATAGTTAACAAGCTTGTCTCGCTAGAACTAATTATAACTTAGTGTGATCCTCATTGGGAGCCCCATACTTTCGGCCGTGTGCCAGAAAATCACCATTAGCTATCACAAATCAAGATCTTACTTGGGACAATACAGAAACAATAATAATAAAACCCTGATAAATTATGGCTCCAATGGCTTCTGCTTATGATTAATTATAAGTGTTAACATGTAACCGTTTTTAGTTAGTGAATTGAGATAGACTACAGTAATTACCTTATTCAGTACAACGGATTAACTTGTTAATTAGCTAAACAAAACAAGTTGAACAGGTTACGCCCACATCATGTTAAAACACCAGTCATCATAAGATCACCGAAGTTTAGCAAAAGTTGAGACTGGTCAATACTTAGATGGATGATCGCTTATTTATATCAGGAACTTCTTTTTTTCTTTTTTCTTTTTTGTAAGCATTACACCCCGAGCAAGGCGTGAAGCCACTAGGATGCAGGGGGTTGCAGAAGATTTGGAGCGAGAGCAGATAGGAGTGATAGAAGAAAGGATGAGGAGAGGGATAATGGATAGATCAAGGTAACTGGAGATGTGGATTGACACTACATTTGAATAGTTGGAGATTTTAGCTCTCAGGGAAATAGTAATAAGGAAGGGAGTTCCATAGGCGAGAGGTGCGAGATATGAAGCTATTGGAGCAGAAGAGACGGCTACATTTAAAAGTTTCTAGTGAAAGGGTGAGAGCGGGATGCCAGCCTCGTAGGGCGCCCGAATTCATGAAGTCTGGGAACCAGTGAAAGCAGCTCATCGGAGCAATTATCAGATAGAGGCGACGGCGCGTCTGTGAGAGAGCAACTGTAGACGAGATGCCAGATCAGGGCCAATTACATTGCATATCCGCCTCTGGATCTTGTCAAGAACTTCGAGGTAAACAGAAGGTGCCCCAGACCATATATGGCAGCAATACTCCATGCAAGGGCGAATGGTTGATTTGTATATTTGAAGTATCGATTCCGGGGAGAAAAATTTCCTGGCGCGGCACAGAGAGCCAACTTTCCTCGCGGTGGACGAAGCAATTGACTCAATGTATTTGTTCCATCTCAGGTCAGCAGTAAACGTGAGAACGAGCAGACGCAGAGAGTTGCTCTCAAGAAGTTGACTGTCAGACATTCTAATGGGGGGCAGGGAAGGATCTCTATGGTGATTAATAGAGAGTAGTTTAGTTTTGGATGTGCGGGTGGTGTAATATATAACAGCACGGAATTGGAAATTGCTTCGCTGATTTTCAATTCCTGTTGGCTTCGTTATATTCCCTTGCGCGCAAATACCCTTGATAAGTTATGAATCCACTTCTGCTCCCACTCCACCTATGGATTAATTAGTCAAACTTGGATACGTAAAATCTTCATTATTTCCATCGATAATTCTTACAACCTTGTATCAGTAAATCAGTATTATCTCAAATAAAAGTTCTTGCAATATTTTTTGGCTTCAATAACCTGCCAAATTTTGATAACCCGTAAAAAAATACAGATCAATGAATCTTAACAAGTGGAGCATGTTTCCTAGAGGCAGGCACACAGTGAATTTCTGTTCATGAAGGGAAGGAGTCGGGGTAACATCACGGCCAGTTGTAGATAGTTTTTTTCTTATTCAAGAAGATGTGGCAGAATTATTTAATTTCTTTGGTAACGAAGAAAAGAATACTGAGCTGTCACGTGACATCTGTCCTTCTTTACGGCAGCTAATGTTGGACGATTTCCTCGAAGATGAAGAAGAGACTCGAGGCGACGGAGATGTGGTACTACAGAAGGATGCTAAGGATATCATGGACCGAGCGTGTAAGCAACGATGAGGTCTTAGAGGGGATGCAAACAAGGAGGAGCCTTATACCTACCAGGAAGAGGCAACTGAAGTTCTCGGGACACATAACGAGGAAGGAGGGCCTGGAGAATCTAATACTCACAAGTCAAATAAAGGGAAAGAGAGACAAGGGAAAACAACACGCGACATACCTGGCGGATTCAAGCAAGTGGATGACAGAACGTGGTCTGGGGGAGGTGACAGAGGGAAGGAACTTGTTGAGAGATGGAAGGGATAGAGGGAGTGGAGAGCCATGAACGCCTACGTCCTAAAAGAACACGACATATAAAAAGAAAGATGTGGCAGACATGGGAATTATTTCTAGACAGTTGAAAACACATTGTTGGATATCGACTGAGTGAAGTGAATTATCTAAACACAAGGTACTTCTATCTAGGCCCTATCAGCAAGCATGATCGATGCTTTTATCAAAATCGCTCACCATGTGCATATTATACCTTTCTCATATACATTACAAAGATGGTTATATTGTGCTTAGTACCCCAGTGTTAATTTTATGGCGTGAAGTTGCCTCGGTCAATAATAATAATAATAATAATAATAATGATAATAATATTGTATCATGTTGCACGATATTGGCACCCACTGAATATAAAATCCGGCATCACAGAGTTGCCAAATACTTGCATTGGAAAATCTGTAACCTCTCTGGGAAGGAAACTGAAAGAAAGTGGTAGGAACACCACTCACACAAAAAGGTGCCTCCTTATTGATATGGCAGTCCCTGCAATGTATCTTTGAAGATCTTCAAAAAACTATCAACATACAAGGACCTTGAAATCGAAATCTCAAAAATGTGGCACATGGTAACATCCATAATACCCGTTGTAGGTGGAGCTCTTGGATTGGTTAGAAAAGATTCCAGTAGACTAATTAAATGGATCCCTGGAAGCCCATGCCTTGATGAAATACAAAAAAAAATGTTCTCACGAGTACAGCCCACACCTTACAAAGGGCCTTGTCTATGTAATCTTTTTTTTTCTTTCTTTCTTTTTTCAGTTGAAAATGTCATGATAACATTTCTAACCTTAGGTCCCTGGGCGGGACCACGAAAGAAATGAGTAAATGAGTACACATCAGAAATCAAAGGAGATAAAATAAAGATAATAATAATAATAATAATAAGAAGAAGAAGAAGAAGAAGAAGAAGAAGAAGAAGAAGAAGGAGAAGAAGAAGAAGAAGAAATAAAAATAAATACATTCCGGATCATTTCACAGCCTGCTAACCATTAAAAGATAAATTCTAAATTTCAACTCAGAGAGAAGTCAGTCAAAAAACAGAACATTGTTAGATTAGTCCACATGTAGCGATATGAAATACACAATAGTGATATGATACACACACATACATATATACACGCACTTACAGAGGCACATTATGGCGAGGAGAAAAGAAAAATGGACGGAAGTTCCCACTGGAGGTCTGGGATAAAAAATAAAGAGTAATTAAAATATAAGTAATGAAAAAAAATAGATTAGTATCAAATAATTTACTAATAATATTCCTGTTCCTAGTTTTAATTTTATATGGAATTCTTTCAAAAAGTGGGGTTTAATTTGGGCAAAGCGTTACTATAAGTAATCAGGCAAGGGATAAAATATTATTAGTCAGAAAAATAAAAGAGAAACAATAAGTTTATGTGGTATATGGTAAATAGTACTGAGTAACTGAGTTAAAAATTGAAAGATTAATGGTGAAACTCTGACATTAAAAAGAAAAACAAAGACTGATTTGCTATGAGTAGGAATAAGGAGTAACATAAGGGGTAACAAATTAATGAATTAGAATAATTGTTCAGTTTTCATAAGAAAAACAACAGCGATGAGGAGCTTGAAGGTAACGAGAGAATGGCCCAGAAAACATTATTATAAGAAAGAACCTGGTGGATTCTTAATGACAATTCCAGATAATGTATGCAAAAAAAAAAAACATTAAAGTTGAATCGTTACGTCAAATCTGTGGAGTGAGAGATGGGGGCTAACAGTCATATTGTTTACCTTCCTGCAGAATGGCTGTTGCTAACCTCCAGATGTGCAACACATTGAGTCTTCTTGGTCTAACGTTTTCTACTAACACGATGTCGATTTATTAGATTGAATCAATTGCTAGGACATTTTGTTCACTGTATCGTACAAAGCAATATTTACTCGTCAGAATCCATCTTAAACATTTATAAATCTACCATTCATTCGATCATTGGATATCGCCGCCATATTTGGTTTGGTTCTTCTGCTATATATCCCGAAATTCTAGACAAAATCTAAGGAAAGGTCGGTAATGTTATCGACTCTGATCTGGCATCTCGGATCCAGTCACTTTTCAACTACCGTGACGAGGTTAGCCTCCGTCTTTCTCTATAAATAATTTTCTGCAAATTCTTCTAATGAGTTTTCCTCCATGATACATCAAGCACATTAATTTTAGGGTACTACTAGATGCAACCTTGTCCCCAACAAAGTCGCATCGTTTTACTGCGAATTAGCAATCGTAAGTTCTATTCTAAAATTTACTTCTCTCACAATTTTTAGTTGTGGAACACTCTTCCGGTTTCCAGCTTCCGGTTTCACCTACAATCTAAAACATATTAAATTCAAAGACAATTGCCATATTCTGTTTTCCAGAATCCTGTTCATTTATTGCCCTTTCTCCCCACCAAAACCTTCTCATTCTTTTTCACTTCCAGTAAACCCTTGCATCTTAGTGGCTTTACTGTCTTGCTTGCAGTCATTATTCGTTGGAAGTTCTGTAAAAATGTACTGTTATGAAGATCTGGTCACAAATGAGAAGAAAGCGAAGAAAGTCAAAGTGAAACATTATATGAGATATTTTGTTACAGGCAGCGACAGTTTCAGAAAACAATGAAACGGATATAGTCCAGCCGGGCCAACCTTATTGGCTATCTGGATTGAGAAAAAGAAACATTTGCCATAATATAAAATATTATATTCTGAAATTTGGGGAAGGACTAATAATCAAGGTAATTACAGTTCCAGTGATCATTAGACTACTAGAATGTACAAAAACATGGAAACATTGTTGAGATTTGTAAAGAGAGCGATTATAAAAAGATTGAAACAACTACCCTTTCAAAAATACCTGAAAAGAAGAAATGATCGGTTTCTTTTCTTATGTAAGGAGAGGCGACTTGCAAGTATAAACTCTTACGAAATTTTTTTTAATATCTGTCTATATCTCTGAGATGAGGTATTATGTACATTATTTACATTATTTATATTATTCAAACTGTTACGTTAAGACGACAAGAACGTCGTTAAACGGTGTGACACTATATAGCGGTCGCGTGAAAATTAAAAGCGAGAAATAATTAAGGCGAGAAGCTATCACGAAAGACATACTGAGCGATGTTATTTTTTTTTTAACAAAAGAAAAGTGGTCTTCATATGCGAAGAAAAGTTGGGTTTTTTTTCGCAGAAGATAGGAAATTCGTAAGATCTCGGATATGTCGGAATTAATTTATGCTACGACGCGGCGAATAAAAGATAGCAATCTGCCCATGGCAATAATGAAAATTTCAAATTGGTCAAGTGGCCTACAAAACAGAAGCTGGAAGATAATCGTAATAAGGTCACGCACTGATCGAGAAAGGCATCAGCTGAGGCCACCCCACAGAGAAAGGGGCAGAATAAACCATTAACTATCTTTCAAAAATATCATTTGGTTTTGAAAAGACACCTGTTTTATGTTCAGACCCTGAACATGATAAAAGTTTGTTACCGGGGCAGATAAATGACGACAGGGTGCGAAGACGTCCAGTTGACCACCCATTTGATGCTTGGCGAAAATCTCGCTGATAAATTCCAGATGACATTCGGTTAAGGTAGAGATTAAGGACCACACTACAGGTCGTAGGGGCCCAGGCGGAGGAAAAGAAAGAAAAAAAAAAGGAATTATTTTTTTTCCTTTGAGCGATAATTTTTAAACTGAGACCAGACTAGCCACACCCACGCTGCTGAGCGTTCATTGGCTGAATGGTGGCGTGAGCAATGGGCGAAGGTAAACATATGAGAAAGAGGGGAGGCCTGTTGACGCCTCTGAGGGGATTGGTGTGAGATACCACTATGAGAAAGAAGGGAAACCTGTTGACGTCCTCAGAGGGGATTGGTGTGAGATATCAATATGAGAAAGGAAAAATTTGGGAGGACGATTCCCTTAAGAACCCCTCTAAAGCAAAAAGTAATGGACTTCCAAAAATGGAAAGTGATAAATTTTCCTGTCCGAAAACATAGAAAATTCTTGTTGTGGATTTGGAATTATCGAGGAACCCAAACCATGACAAGCCCACACCCGGTTTTGGTCGGCGTCCATATAAACGGAGCAGACAGCAGACAGTGCAGTTGGAGAGTTGGAATTAGAGTTGCAGAGTTCCGAGGAGAAGCAGACGCATACAGTGTTGAGTTATGAGCTCTGAGACCAGCCTCGCAGGAAGCTGACTGAAGATCCACGCATTCCGACTTCGACTTCTAACCAAGAACAATTTATTTTTGAAGAACAACTTAGACTCACACCACCAGAACAAGTTTTACGAATATCGTCTGAAGATACCAAAAACCAGTTATTGAAAAAGAACTTAAGATATTAAGACTCGCCTAACAAACGCAAAGTGTCACGTATCCATATAAGCGGTTTGGGAGAAAGACGCAGTCCTGTATTCAGTAACCAGATATAGAAATATTTGTTATTCTTTTTTTAACACATTTGAACTTTTCGAGTTGTTACTTTATTTTCTCTTACATATACTTGTGCGATGTCACCTTTGCTCGAATTCGGCTTGCATTACGGCCCGACGACTGATTGATTTCGTCTACCTAAGATCAAATCACAACGTGGGTAGGTTAGACTAGAAATCAAAGCAGTTACTTCGGTAAACTGACGTTGGCGGCAAGCTGGGAACGACAAAGCTGATACCGAATCTAACCAGATTCCCATCCGAAAACAGAAAAATTGCAATATGTGCACTAGTAAGAATCGTCGCTGAGTCATTACGTTTATAAGTCCCAAAAATTCAGACGTAGCTGCCCTGAAGGTCACATCGTCTAGTCGATATAGACGTTGGTTACATCCAGTGACTAGACCCAAAAGGGTTGTGAGTTCAATAACAGGCCACAACAGTGGTGAACTACAAGAAATATAACTGAGTTATGTGGAAAACGCATGAAGAGGCATTTAGAACAAGAAGTGTCTACCCTCGGTGGATGGAACAAAGGGTTCAGTTCGAAATTCCAATCAGCTGAAGAAGTCCGAAACGTTGTGAATATGGTTATGATGATGATGATAACAGTCCGGATAATGTAAATAATGTAAGAAAGGCTTTTCATTGTAAAAATTGTCATGCGTGAGGAGGGGTCGATGATGAATGCCATTCGAATGTTTGTTTGATACCAGAGTAATTGTGACAGGTGGAAGACATTTTGAGCAAAACCCTACAGGACAATGGCTGAGTGAATTAAAGAGTAACTTCGTAAATTTTGTGATATAGAGGTCAATGGACTCAGTAAAAACTGGAGACTAATGACTACTTCTATTAAACACATCCCTTCGAGACGTTGATGATCAGGGCTCTCCACAATTTCCCCTCCTTTGTAGATATTAATATTTTTTGACTTTTTACCATCTCTCCTAAAACCTGTTTCGCCATCTGTCCATTGAAACTTGGCAAATAGGTTGTGACTTGCTTTCCTCTGTCTCTCTTACCTCCAGTCTGTCCTGTGGTTAGCAAATCTTTGACGCCCAGTTTTCTCATTATGTACCCGAGAAAATTCAACTGTCTCTTTTTGATGTTAATACTTGTAAGTGTCTTTGGTGGAACTGTTTATCTATTGAACAAAATATTATCAATATACTGTACTGAACAGAAAGCAGACAAATAATAATAATATGTCTATATTTCTGAGATGAGGTATTATGTACCCTATTTACATAATTTGGACTATGGTCCTCATCTTTGTCGCCATATTTATCACAAAGTTTCGGCCTTTCAGCATCTATATTTCTGAGATGAGGTATTATGTACACTATTTACATTATTCTGTCTATTGTCCTCATCTTTGTCGCCATATTTATTACAAAATTTCAGCCGTTGTACGCTCCGGCCTTCTTCAGGTGTTGGAATGTCGAACTGTACCCTTTACTGGTTTAGACTGTTCTAGTTACACGTGCCATCTTTAATAATAATAATAATAATAATAATAATCTATATTAAAATACAATAACTGATACTCTGTCCTGCATACATGAATGAGTCTATTTACTTATGCCTTCGTGGTGCGTGAGTGCCTTATATATCTTCAGACGCAATTGACTGTGTTGAAAGAATAAATTCCCATTCCGTCCTGTCAAAACAACGCTTACCCTGGGCTGTGCAATAAAATTCTAAATTTTGAGACAAGAATAATTAAACTTTAATTTTATTTTATTCAGTAGAATCAAATAGTTCTAAGATTCTACTGACATTTTATGAAACTTTTCGGCAAAAAAAAACACTCGAATTTGTTAGAACATTTTAATTTTTCTGAATATATTTTTAGGTCTGTCACAGAATTAAAATATACATGCAGAGACACAAACGTAGACACAATTTGAAATGAATAAATTTGACCATTTGTGGAGCAACGACTGATTTCACTGTGTATGTGACAACAATTCTTAGACAAAAGGCAAAAAAAAAGCATGAACCCAAATGCGCAGGCTTTCTAAAGAAATTAATGTCTACTGTATTTAAACTGAACATGTTATGAAAATAAATGTAATGTTTTAAATGTACAAACCACTTAGGGTTGAAATTTGATTAGCTTGCCGACACCGAAGAGACAAATACCGAATTAATAATAATAACAATACAGAAAATGATAGACTTCCGACATTTTTAACACTTAGAGAAGAGCGCCATTTAAATAACGAAAAAATAGAAGAAAAATCAGTGTTTGACAATGTTCAACAATATTTCGACATTGTCAAATACTGTCTTTTCTTTTCTTTTCTTTTCCTTTTCATAAATCGTACTCTACTCTAAGTATTGTTAATAATAATAATAATAATAATAATAATAATAATAATAATAATAATAATAATAATCAAAATTATCAAATATCTGGACGAAATTCCTGCTATTCGGCTTTGTGAGTTCCAAGAAATCATACACATGTGTATTCCTCCACATCTTGCATAGATTTCTCTCCATGACGTGACCAGATTTACATATTTATTCATTTCTGATTATCTGCCTCCTCCTCATATTTTTTTTCATCTCCTGATAAAAAACAATTTGTCCCTTGAAATTTCTTGTTTTGGAAAAAGGCAAAATATTATAATATATTTTTTTCTACATTTACAGCGGAACCTTCCGTACTTGTTAACTCCGCATAATATAGCTTTGCCGAAATGTCTACATAGATTATATATATATATATATATATATATATAGCAAGCACATACATCAACTTGTCTTTCATATTCGCTGTCTTCGTGCCATATGGGATATAAAATGGGATGACAGTGTCAAGAATAATGCAATACTGAAGAAATGTAACAAAATTACAGACATTGAAACCATTCTAGCAAAATACAACTTAGGTGGGCTGGTCATGTTGTGAGAATGGATGAGCATAGGCTTCCAAAAAAGGTGCTGTATGAACAAATACCAAACTCGAAGCGTTCATTTAGACGTCCATTCTTACACTATGAAGACAAATTGAAAGAGAACTCGAAATGTCTCAACTTTGACCTGAAAACCTGGAAAGCCCAATTATCAAACCGAAAAGAGTGGTGTAAGACATGTTTCATTTAGTTAAAGGGATGTTGAAGCACCGTGATCAGCTTCGTCAAGCTCCGGAGCAGAGACGCCATGAAAATCCTCCTTTAACTAATTTCATCTGTCAGTGTGGCTTTATCGCCCGTACAAAGGTTGGACTAGTATCACGCTTAAGAAAGCACAAACGTAATATGTCTTTCCCTTACCTGATTTTCACCACAAAAAGCATGCATAAGTGTAAAACGAAAGGCACCATCGACTGCTGACCCTTATTTATCGTTCAGGATAGAAGAGTCTACCATATATATATATATATATATATATATATATATATATATATATATATATATATATATATATATATACGTGTATGTGCATGGGTAAGGTTCGTATCGGCTGGCTCTATTTTCTCTGTATGACTATGGCTACACGTGGACTAATCCGATAATTTTTGGATTTAAACTGATTTTTTTTCTTTGAGTGAGAATTTTAATTTTGGCGGCGAGGAGGTTGAGAAATGACCCAAATGTCAAATTTATTTTGTTTTTTCTTTGTTTCTTTTGCTTTGTTTAATGAATTATTTGATGACCCTCCCGCTAAATCGTGGCGGGGAGGATCTGCCCTATAAAACTTAATAACTATCACTCTTATTGGCGTAGGGAAGTTGAGCATCTGTCGTATATCATTCTGTGTCTCCCTTTCCTCATGCAAGCTATGCTAATTTTTATACAATTGAAATTACATTTTTCTTTTTTTAATCTCATTTTAAGTATCTTTGACTTTCAATCTTTTCATTTCATTTAATTTTGTTCTTGTGATAACCCTGAATGTAAAAGTATGTCCATCTCTGACATTTTGATGTGGTAATGGTCATTGCTACTTATACTATCTTAAAACTTATTTCAGTCAATAAAATTTTCATACCCCTCAGCTACCTCGATGATTAGAGTAGAAGATGATGAACTCTTGAAACATGGACATCTGAATATAACACCCCCTATGTTATGGGCAGAACGAGCTTTTTAGACTTGGTTGATAATTGTTCTAGAGCTGGTAACTTGAATAAAATTACCTCTTGGCGATCAAGGATAAAAACGCAAAAAATTAAAAATCCCAGTGATTACGAACAAATATTCATACCGGATCAGCCGTCACCCGAGTCAACAAAGGCTGCGTACCTCAGAGAGGAACCAGTCTGAGCTCGAAAATTCTGTCACTTGAACACACTCTTCCAACAACGAAAAGTCACTGGTTTCCAAACCAAGACTATTTCCAACTGTGGAACCATTTAACGAGGCAGAAAGTGAAAAGAAAGAAAAGAAGAAAAGGTAAGGCTAAGAACCGAATCGTGAGTGATAAGCAAGAACACACACACAGCTAAGAGACAATGGATAAAAGGATATTTTGATAAGTAACAAATGGCGAAAGAGTGTCATTACAATGACAGGGAAATTCTGAGTAAAAAAGAAAGGGAAAGAAGGAAAGAATCAGATATGTTTTGGCATCGGCTGTGTTATCTAAGGATATCAAAACAAACTATTGGTACGGGAAGACATCTTATTATCAACTACAGACCGGCTGGCCAAAGAAAAAAAAAATTCAAATGAAAATGTTATTTCGTTAAGTGACGAAAAACAGGCAACTAAAAGGACTTGGACAGATATGAAAAATTAAAAACCACCCACGAGCGTCCGACGGAACACCCTTGGCCTGCGATAATAAAATTTTGTTATCAGGAATTTGTACTGAAGGAAAATGAATGTGTTTTTTTTTTCTTTCTTCGAGGCGACAGACCGACTGGAACTTTGGAGATGTTTCTTTTTGAGACCGTGTCAAGAAGACCACACATTCTGATAATTAGCGATAAAATACCTGACGTAAACCACGTGTAGAACAAGATTTATGACCGCCATTGTCATATTGTCCCGTTCGCGGCTGGAGAAATGATAAACCATTAAGGGGAAGAAAAGGGAAAGAGAAGAGATATATATATTTTTTTTTTAAGCATGATATTTTTTTTCTTCCTGAAACAAAGCCGCAGATTCGTCCACGCCCGACTAAGACATCATTGGTTGAGTGGTGATCACGTGATTTACGAGGGAGGCTGTTGCCGCCCATCTGGAGGATGAGTAAGAGAGGTTGCCACGAAGATGTGGGGAGGGAAGTTCACGCCCCTCTGAAGTATGATGAGAAGGTGGGAGTGAGGAAAGGTTCCCAAAAATGGAAAAAGGTGGAAATTCCTAACCAGAGAGGTGGATATGTATTTAGAATTATCGAGGAACCCCCTGGCGCCGACAAACTCACCCCAGTTTTGGTCGGCGCCCATATAAACGAAGCCACAACGAGCAGAAATGAGGCGAGTCCCAGCAGTTCCCAGAGTCAGTCTCCGGTTGAGGCAAGCCTCGCAGATAGCTGACCAGGATTCACGCACATTCCGGACCCATCTTCAAACCAAGAACAAATATTTTGAAGAGCGACTTAGATCCCGATCACCGAAATAATTTTTTTTTTGACTTTCGTCCAAAGACCCACCGAAACACCAATTTCTTAGAGAGCAGACGACTTGAAGTGTTAAAACTTGCCTAGCGGAAAACGACGTGTCACAATCCATAGAACGGGTCGGGAGATAGATGCAGTCCTATGTATCGAACAACTAGACATAAAGTTTGTTACCTTTGATACTTTGAACTTTTGAGTTTTCATTTTATTGCCTTTTATGCATATTTGTGTGGTATCACCTCCGTTGATCTCGGTTTGCAGTACTGATTGATTTCCTCTGCCTAGATCAAATCACAACGCGGGTAGGCAGACTGGGAATCAAAGTAGTTACTTCGGTAACCAGGCGTTGGAAGCGAGTTGGGAACGACGAGGCTGATATCAAATCTAACTAGATTCCCACCCGAATCACCAAAAGGTTAGAACGCCACATTTGGAGCAGCGACACCCGAAACGGAGCAGCGAGGAGCGAACGGCTGGCGCCGCGCTGAGGACGTCACAGTTGGTGCCGTGGTAGACTGGGATAGAACGACACGGTTGGCGCTGCGACCAGGGGACGATGTCACACAACCTTGGACTAAGTGACTCAATGCCAAATTAACTAAGTAAGCGAACGAAATGAAATCGTGAAGATTTTCACCAAGTTATGACATCCTTTTTCACCGCAGTCGAAAATCCATAAAAGGTCATCACGGATCAGACATATCAAATATAGAGACGTATGGCAGGAAGTGGAATAAAACTCCATCTCAACTCAAACATGCTTGCCTATGTGCACAGGGATATCGTGCGAAACAAAGGACTCATAAATGCAGAAATAGATATTAGGCTGGTGCAAAAATAATGTCGTTTTCTCACATAGTAACATATGTGAGAAAACGACATTATTTTTGCACCAACCTAATAGATATATATATAACACAGAATACAATAAACATCACTCAAATAATAAAGAGTTGAGAGTAGAAATAAATAATATGACAGAGGATGAGGTAGAAACTAAAATAAATCAGATACGAAATAATAATCTCGCAGGAAAGAAAACCGAAGAATGTATCTATGACATAGCCTGCATTTGTCCAGACGATGTCACTGAAGATGAGTTCAGCTACATTAGGGTAGAATTCCTTGAATACAACAGAGGTGAAATCACCTAAGCGAAAAACCACTTCATCCAAGTACTCAGCAGAGAAACCCTCACACAAATGTTAGACAGAAAACGGCTCTGACAAATTCATATGAAAAAGTCCAATAATAACCTAGTGCAAATATATAACGCTACACTGCAAAAACTGCCAACGGAAACCACTGGGAACCCTCACATATAAATAATGCCATAAATGCAACAGTTAAAGCAGCTACTGGGAAGCTTGGGGTTAAGATAATAAGATCAAACAGACAAAAAGAGCCAGCTCGGAAGGAAAATCTAATGCGAGAAATAAAGGAAATCAGCTGTGAGATATAGATACGAGATGAGATCACAAGGAAACCGAATGTCTCATTACGCAAATCCAGAAAGATCAAGTGGGTATATAAAATTGAATCACTTAATGAAATTTCCATCAATAAAGGAAATGTAAAAACAGAAACTGCTATACGGAAAAGTTGTAGGTTCTATCGCTAAAATAAAATATTCCGGACAGACCATAATAAATTTTACAGAGAAATTAGAGAAGCAGTTATACGTGTCAAAAAGCCACATTAGAAAAGTGTAGACATTTTAGAGGATTTTTGGAGCAGCCCAAAGGAATATAACCCTAATGAAGAATGAATCCATCGAGAAGAAAAAAGAATGTGGGATAAACCTCTACATGAATAGGAAAATATGACCAGAAATAATGTTAAGCAAGCTACAACGAAATCTCCAAAATGGAAATCACCAGTAAATGATAGCGGTTCTATTTTTGACTCTATTAACTGCCATTAATCCATAAAACCTCTGAATAAACTTTATCAATGCTTATTAAAAATCACAATAAAATCCCAGAACAAATCATTGGTGGTTTATTAGGTTGGTGCAAAAATAATGTCGTTTTCTCGCATATGTTACTGTGTGAGAAAACGACATTATTTTTGCACCAACCTAATATATATTTCATATTAAAAAAAAAAAAAGAGTGAAACAGATGAGTCGAAAAAATATAGGCCAATAACATGTCAGTCGACCACGTATTAATTGATCACACCTGCCCTGACGAACAGTACTTATTCTTTTCTCGGATCAAACAACATTCTTCCGTTGGAACAGAAGGGATTCCAGAGAGATTTATATCGTTCCTGAGGACAATTACTGATAAACAAACTGATCCTGGAAAATGGCAGGAAATGATGTAGAAATCTCAGAACAGCATGATTACCGTGAAGCCTTTGATAGTGTGCGACAGTCATAGAACCTGAAGACTTTGAAAATGTACAAAGTCTTCTCCTTTGTAGTAAATTTTCTGAAATACAGCATGGGAATATGGAAAACCACATCATATATATATATATATATATATATATATATATATATATATATATATATATATATATATATCACCGCCTGAATATCCGACGAGGAGTCTTTCAAGGAGATTCCTTGTCACTCCTTCTGTTTTGTCTGTCCTTCATTCCCCTTACACATGAACTAAACAATAATAGCTATAGATACAAACTAAACAAAACAATATTCAATCACCTACTCTACATGGATGATCACAAAATCTTTGCCAAACACGACGGGTCTCCTCTGATACTGTAAAAGGTTTCATTGACGACATAGGTATGGATTTCGGATTAGATAAATGTGAAAAGGTCACATTCAAGAAAGGGAGAATTACAGGAACATACATAATATATTTAGATTGTGTCACATATATTAGGGAAATGGGATGAGAAGAAGCATATAGGTAATTAGGAATTAGCGAATGAGATGGAATACAGCCTGCCCAAATGAAGGAGAAAGTAAGAAAAGAATACTAAAGGCGTGTCTGTCTGGTATTGAATACCGAGATGAATTAAAAAAAAAAGAATATCAGCCATAAACACCTTGGCTGTCCATGTGGCGCAATACAGTTTCAATATCCTTAACTAGATCATAGCTGACATTAAGCGAATAGACGCCAAAACGAGAAGGCTTCTCACTTGCCACCGCATGCAACATCTCAAGCCTGATGTGGATTGTCTGTATGTGACGAGATCCGAAGGAGGCAGAGGATTAGTTCAACCAGAACTGTTCTACAAACTACAACAAGTGGTCTTCAAAGATACGTGGAAACTACAGAAGACTGGATGATGATTTGTGTCAAATAACATGAAAGAATTAAGATACTTTATTCATTGATAAAGGAAAGCAAAATGTTCAAAAATAGAGATTCAAATGGCTGAAGAAATGCAAATAAAATATAATACATCTACTACAAAACCTTAAAAAAGAAAGCAAGGGCAAATGCAGTCGACCAGATACAGAAAAGATGACAAGATAAACCTCTTTACGGTCAATATTCTGCCCGTACCAAACAGGCTGATGTAGACAAACTTATCAGTGGGTACTTAGTACGGGGTTAAAAGTTGCACAGGACAAATGCTTGCTAACTAGAAATTACCAAGCACACACACAGAAAAATATTGTTAGTCTAAAATGCAGAGTTTGTGATAAATATCCAGAAACAATTGACCATCTTGTATCAGGTTTCACAGTGTTAGTACCCAGTGAATATGAAAATCGGCATGATAGAGTGGTTCAATATCTACACTAGAAAATATGCAAATTTTACGAGAACGAAAAATGCAAGAAACTGGTATGAACACGACCCAGACTCAGTTACACAGACAGGACCTATAACAATTTTATGTGACTTTACAATACACACACACAGAACACTCAAAGCTAATCTCCCAGACATCGTGATCAAAAACCACAAAAACAGAATATGCTTTCTATTTGACATGGCAATCCCTACAGACTGTAATGTATCTTTGAAGATATTCAAAAAACTAAGACCTTCAAATCGAAATGTCAAAAATGTGGCACATGAGGTCATCAACCTCTCCAATTGAAGTTGGAGTTATCGGATTGATTGGAAAAGATACCGATATACTCTTGACATGATTCCTAGTTGTTTATTCTTTAAAGAAATACGAAATTGTTTTCACAACTATAGCCCACACATAATGAAGGACTTTATTTATGTAAAATTTGTGTGATCTTTTTTTTTTTTTTTCTCCGCAAAAAATCTCAGGGGAAAATATCATGATGTGACTTAGCTCTCTGGTTGGAATCCGGAAAGAAATGATTATACACCAGAAATCAAAGATTAATAATAATAATAATAATAATAATAATAATAATAATAATAATAATCTTCTGGAATTTTGACGATTTAATAGTTTCCATTTTGAAATGGAATTAGATACTTGTAATATTTCGTATGATTCTATTTGGAATTCATCCAGCGAATTCTTAAGGTACGTATTAAAGCCAATACATGGCTAAATAATGAGCTCTTTCACTTCGCTGATGATACAATTCCACTGGAATCAGTAACGGAAATGTCCACCATGTCAAATTAATTTCTCCTCGTTTACGACATCAGATACAATATCATTGGAAGATGGTTTATTGTTAAAGCCAAAATAAGATATGACGTCAATTCTGAGTACAACCACATAACTCATAAATACAACCAGTTAACTTTAGATATTGTTACTGAAAGATTTAGCCCCAGGGATCGGACATTTAGTCTGGTCTGAAACCCAAATAATATTAAAGGAAAACTGTTTTCTTCTGTGTTCCTACATATCGTAGACAATCACGGGTCTCCACAATTTCCAATCTATTTTGCTTCTTAATGTATGTATTTTTGCTAATCCTTCTATACTCGTTTCTCCCATTCTTTTATATAACCTCGTAATGGTTCTACAAATGCGTGTTTCAATTTTAGTGTCGGCATTTCCATCCTCTGTTAGAATATTTCCTAAGGGTTTGTTGTACATATAAAGAAATTTAATTTTCCGTTTAGTATACAACCAGACGATCAGGGAATAACCATTGGATAAGTAGAATAAAAGCATAAAGCAACATGTCCGGCCATTTCTCAGGCTCCTTCTCTGATTAAACAGAATATATTTTCTAATAAATGAAAACTGTATAAAGAAAACCGAAGGCATTTATCAAAAGCGAACCGAACAGCCAGACTAGTCGCACATATAATTTCTTTCTTCCATCGTCCACGGTGTTTCGGCCTTTGTAAGTTCCTGTCTTCTTCAGGATCTGTTTATATTTCTGATATGATGTATTGTAACTATTTATGTTTAATCAATTAATTGAGTCTGATAGAAACCTCAACAGAATGCAGAAAGCACTGGATGGCCGTTTCGTCATATATTTGGGACTCAGCAGTGTGCGCATCCACTACCGAGAATTGAAACCCTGACAGTTAGGTCGTCAAGCAAACATCATACCAACTGTTCTAATTGGCCTCGGTTACGAAGAGATTGCAAATCAGACTCGACATAGCGCCGCCCGCTCACATATTCCGTGGTGAAACTTACTGAGTTCTCTGTAACCATAGGACTGTGCCCCTTGGAGCCACGACTACTCTCACCGAGCCGCTCCCTCTAAAGCATTAGAAGCCGGTTCAAGCGATGATATACACAGATAGTAATTATTAGGAGGATTTGATAATTATATTTAATTAATTCATCAAGTCTGAAAGAAACCTCAAAAGAATGCAGAAATCACTGGACGGCCGTTTCGTCCAATATTTGGGACTCATCAGCAGTGCGCAACAACTATTTATGTTATTTACATTGTTCGAACCGTTGTCCTCATCTTTATCGCCAACGTCCACGACGTTTCGACCGTTGTACGCTCCGGCCTTCATCAGGTGATTAGAATTTCGGACTGAACATTTTATTTCGTCCATCGGGAGTAGATTGTTCTAGTTCCATGTGCCATATCTCTTCCGGATGTCTCAGTTTTTTTTCCCTTTATCTAAACTCTCCAAATGTTTTTTCGACACCACTTCCGTAGTCAGTTATTGAACTCACAACACTTTGGGTCTAATCACTTGATCCAACAAAATGGGATGTAAATAGCTAATGAGTTACCTTTTTTTAGGATGTTGTTTCCAGAATAGATTCAATGAAAAACATAGCATCCTTGTTTAAGCGACATATAAAATTTAAAATATTCTAAAAAGAATATGAAATGATATTGGTCCTGACCTCTCTTCCCGGGTTCCTTCACTTTCCCGCCACCGTGAAGTGGCTTACCTGTGACTTTTCTATAAATATTTACATGGTAATTGTTCTGGTGTACTTACCTCTTCGGTACATAGACATCATGAATTTAAACGTACTAATAGATTGGCCCGAGGGTCTTATCATTTTACAGTCGAAATGGCTAGATATAACCGTAAATTCTATGCAAACTGTATCTTCTCTCTTGTGGAATCTCTTCCCGTGTCTGCCTTTTCAGCCAACTTTGTTCTTTCAAAATTTAAAATGCAACACCAGTAGCTATCTTCTTAATTCCTGTTATTTCATTAACAATGTTTTTTTTTCTCAGATTCTCTAGTAACACTTTGCATCTTAGTGGCTTTATTGCTTTGCTTGAGGGGAAATGATTAAAAATATATACTCCAACTCTTTTGTGAATGTTGCTAGCATAGAGAAGTAGAGATACGGCTATGGCTTTTTTTTTTAAATCATTTCACCCCAAGCAAGGCGATAATGCCACTAAGACGCAATGGGGCTACTAAGTGAATGCGAATGAGAAAACATCAGTGAGGAGAAAGGACAATAAAAAATTTGGGATTCAGAAAGAAAATATTTCTAGATTACTGATAGATTGTCTATTGTAGTACTTATTTGAAAATGGGAAAGTTGACATTACTGCTCCCAGAAAGAGATGTTTACTTCCAAGATAGTTTAACTGATCATCATCTGTTTGTGTAATTTCAAAATTGTCTTTACTTACTGATTTTCCGCCGTATATATATATATATATATATATATATATATATATATATATATATATATATATATATATATATATTCCACTGACACCTAGTTTTAAAAAAACCCTCTCTGTTAAGTTTTAATCTCCCAAATTCTCTCGTATGTTACCCCTCTCTTTAGAACTAACATTCGTCCCACACTTTCATACTTACACTCTCTCTAAATTCTATTTTTATTTCCGGAGTTGTTTTTTTCTGTTTTCGTTTTGAATTTGTAGGTCTGATGAATTGGATCGTATTTACGATTCCAATGGAATAAATTATGACCATGGAATATTAGTGTTTAAGCCTTTTTATTATATCCTTACTCTGTCCTGGGCATTGAGTTCTACCTGGATTCTATCCTCTCGGAATTTTTTATTCAAAATATACATGTGTGTATATACACCTTTGGATTTTGCATATATATGTATATTTACCACTAATATTATCAATATATATATATATATATATATATATATATATATATATATATATATATATATATATATGATCGACTCTCTCGTCGAGATTCGACGTATGAGGGTTAAGCAAGAAACCGACAGCCCGACACTGGCACATGAGATTTGATTATAGTGGTGAAGGCCTCGCGCAGGACCATCCACACTTTTTTGAGGGACGAATACAGAGACCTGGTGCACCGAATGCCACAAGGTTCCCAAACGACCCTTTGGCAGGTTTTGAATTCAGAGTTGTCCTTCTCCTAGACCAGTTGCTATCCAAGGCTATAGAACCCAGTCTGTTCTGCTATTTTACCCATAGCTGGAGGGAGAAGAAAAGTATTCATACCTTTCCCAAGGGTATATATATATATATATATATATATATATATATATATATATATATATATATATATATATATATATCCAATGATGTTTAAAGGTATAATTCCACGGAAAATATGAAATTAAAGATAAGTCAATGTAAGAACAGATCAATATTATAATAATAATGAATACGGAATACTTAAAGATCTATCTAGTGGTAATAAATTAATATCCAAAGAGGGTCCAAATTATTGGTATAATGAGCGATTTTGAATATCCAATGATGTTTACCAGGGATAATTCTAAGGATGCTATGTATCCAAACAGAACTCAATATACAAATGTTCCTTATACCAATAAGTTAAGCTCTCTTTGGACTGAGTTCTCTTTGAATTCATATCACTCTTGGAATTATCCGTCTGCTTCGGCATCTTTTTTACCACTCGGCCATGGAGAACTTGCTAATAAAGCAAACTTCCATTTTTCATTTAAAGCACAACCCTCGTTCAGATTTATCTGAAACGTAATCAAAGCAAATATTTTTTTTCATCTGACATATCTATGTCAAACGTTAATTTAATGGATACCCATAATTTAGTAGACGTTCCGTTTATTTTAAATCGAATGTATGTCCTCTACCGGCCTGTGTACTCAAAGAAACTTAATAAAGTAAATGCGCCCAATGGCAGGATTAGAACCTGCGTCTTTCTTTACCAGAGAAAACACTGTCAGGTCTGACGTACTTTTATTGGATTTTGTGTGTGTTTGCTGTAAATTTGTTAAATGTTTTCGTACGAAGAAAATGGCCGGTCTTGGAATACATATAAAACATTTACTACTTAAATGAACATTTATTTAATGCGGTTTATTGACATAAAAAAGCAGCAATAATGAAACTGTCCTCAACTTTAAATATTATGACCTTCCTCTCTTTCACAATACTAAATTGAAACGATCTTCCTACCGTGTGATATATTCCTTCAGTTTTATATTGTGTCCATCTGATTCTTAAATCCCAGACGTCAATTGAACTCGCAAATAAAAGAACCAAAATACTAAATGAAAAGGCAAGCGAGTTAAAAAAAAATATAAAAAAGAGAATATTTTATCAACATTTTATCACTTCATAAAATTAGTTTCTTGTCAATTTCCCGAAATCATTAAGACAAAAAAAAAATCTATCATCAATTTTGTGATGCACCTGTTTCATTAGTAAAACAACTACTTCTTTGGAAATTCAACCGCTGAATAAACCACTCGACGATGTAAATTCAAGAATCCTGCATTGCGGGAAAGGATATTTGGCTATTAACTCAGTGTATTTTAATATTTCTTTAAAAAAAGAAAAATGACGTCCACTTGAAAATATTCAAATTTCTATCGGACGAAAAAATATTCCTTTTCTTAAAGACTAGAATATAATCAATAAATATTTTGACCATTTATAATACGATTATTATTCGAAAATACATTCAGTTCAAATCTTCTTCTCTGTCCCGTGTCCCCTCATGACGTTGGCGATAATGGCTCTCCATAATTTCCTGTCCTATGTAACACTCAATAATTTTTTGCTGTCTCTCCTAACCTCTATTTTGCCAGGTATATACTCCATCTCTCTAGGTTTGATATGCGTTGTTCTCCTTTGTACTTCTTGCCTTTAATCTACCCTCATAATTTGCGCCAGAAATGTCTACCATCTCTTTCTGGAGTTAATTATAAGTGTCCTTCTTGTTTCCATTTTCTCTAAAATTTCGTCATCGATCACACGTTCGGTTCAGGGTATTCTTAGCATGCTTCTGTAGAACCACATTTCTGTTGCTTCAAGTGTCTTCTTCATCTGTGAGGAAATTGTCAAGTATTCACTGCCATATATGGGGAATGATATTACGTAAGAGTTCAGTATTATTTTCTTTGTTTCTAACGTAACTTTGTTATTACTTAATGATTTGCTGAGCTTCTGGAAGGCATTTTTCGCAATCCCAATGCGCCTTCGGATACCAGCTTCGTTAAAACACTTCACAGATATTTAACTTGTGCTTGTTTGATTTTGTTATCTCCAATTCACAATATGCTTGTCGGGCTCCTCTGTTTGCAATTGTTGCTTAGTCGTTTCTTCTGGCTTTCTTTCAATAACTTCGAGAGCAGGGATCACCAATCTACAGCCTGCGGTCCGGATCAGCCCCGCACTTTAAGATGATTCGGCCCGCCGCCGCACTATATCATAAATCAGCTGAAATATAATTATTTCTTTGGAATTATAAATAGATTGTAGTTAAACACACTATGTAGAAAAAATAAAAAATAATGTGAGTAAAATACCCAAATCTGGCCAATCTGATCTTTGCATCTGAGAGTAGTATACGTTTTAGGTTCATTTGCAAAAACTGACTTGTTGAGAAGCACGGAGAAGAAAAACTTCTTGAAGTTTTTTGCTGCTTATCAGTTTTCAAAGCTTAAGAAATTTGACTCCGGTATGACATCAATGCTTGGAACAACTGATGATTGTGAGCAAACATTTTTAAAAATGAATAATTCATATGTAACGAAGTTCATGGATGGATATCTGAGAGCAATTTCCTTGGTTCGATGCAGCAATTCCCAAACAAGTATTGATTACATCATGAAAGGTAAACGGCAATTTCACAAATCACAGTGACCTTTTTGCTGCTTAGTCTGTGAGATAAATAAATGAGATAAGCTTCAGTTAAAATATTTTATATATATTTTTTAAATTTGAAATTAAAATTCAGTAATCTCAGCATAATATATAACTTGACCAACATTGAGATTTTATATCTTTTTAATTCGAATATATCAATTGCGTCACAATAGTCTTGACTCTAGACTATTGAGTATTACATGAATGGATTGATGTTCAAGAAAAGGATAACCTTATCTATGATATCTACACTAACATCAAGGGATTTTAGAGAAATCTATTCGAAGTTAGAAGCACAACTGGAAGGAAGAAAAATCTCTCAATTTTAGTTTTTCAAACAGTTTTCGCACTGGAATTGCAGATGTCAACATCGATTTTCTGAAGATTATTCATGACATAAATAAATATATTTGGAGATTTTTTCAATGAATCAATAGTGACCTTCTTCTGTCCCCGATTTCATTTCATTGTAATCTTGATGAAGTGTTAGTTGAACTACAGTTGGAACTCAGTGATTTGCAAGCAAGTGACATGTTGAAAGAGAAGCACAGAGAATGATTTTTTCTTTTTAAATTTTATTGCTGCTGCTGTGTTTTCACAGTTGAAGAAATTTGCCTCTGGTATGGCATCAGTGTTTTGAACAACTAATGTCCGCGAGCAAACATTTTCAAAAATGAAGTATGTAAAGTCAGCACATCGAACACGTTTGAATGATGAACGTTGAAAAGCAATTCCCTTGGTTGAAGGCAGCAATTCCAAAGCAAATATTGATTATATCTTAAAAGTTAAACACCAGTTTCATAAATCTGACTAACCTTTTTTAGTTGCTTAGCTTATGAGATTCGGATAGATGCGCACTGGGTGTTATATAAATATTTTATTGCTAATATCGGCTTCTTTGATAACTTTTTGGTAAGTAAATGTATGTCGTCTTTAAGTTTTGCGTATTCAGTGTATTGTATTAAATAAAATGGATATCCGGACCTCGTTCGTTATTCTCTCACTTATTTGGCCCACTGTGAAAAAGTTTTGGTGACCACTGGTCTAGAGGATTTAGTATAATTTCTTTTCAGTTTCTCTCATCATTTCTGGGTCATCTGCAGTTCTTATGCTTTTAAGACTGTGGCAGCCAATAGTGAATCTTGGGAGAAATTCTAATTCTCTCAGAATTACCTCACTAAATGTTGAATAAATCCATAGATATGACACATCTTTGTTTTAAAATGAAATAGAATTGAAAATAAAATGTCTTGATATAAGTAAATAAAACGAATAATATAAATACAACAAATAAAATATATAAATAAATAAATCAAATAAAAATAAATTAAAAATAAATTAACTTAAGATAAAATAACTTGAAAATGTATTCTTCAACGCACTTCCTGTTAGCCAGGAGGAAAATGAAATTACTCTTTTCAACACAGTTTTCCATTCAACTATAATGCATGTATTTACGTTCGCGAGTCCAGATATATATTTTAATTCTACGAGAACTCTAAAACTATTTCAATAAAATTAAAAAATAATTCTTTTAAAAATTACAGAATAATTTCCAAAAAGTTCAATAAAATCTTATAATTACTGATTTTTCAGTGTTTAGATCTCCGATTATATGATTATATTGCTCAGCACTGAGTAGGGTTTGTCCATCCTGAATGTGAGTGGAAAACATTATCCCAATCTCTTATTTCAAATTCAGTCAAATTGTGTTTATATATACACGTGTGCGCACATACACACGCATAAATAAATAAATAGCAATTAAACATTAAAAATAAATCATAATTTATATTAAAAATTAATCTGGATCAGTCAACCAGATATTTATATTTAGGCCTACATGTAACCATCAATTCCTTTCAATTGTTTAATTAGCTAGGTTTATTTAAGCGCTTTAAGAAAACCAATTTTTCGACTAAATATAAATTGCATTTATATGCTATACCGTTAATTTTTTATTTTTTATGTAAATTACGGTTTATTATTAATGTAAAATACTATTTATTTCGAATAATTTGTTTGTTTTTGCTGAAATAGGAAGAAATAATCTCCCTTTAATGATTTATTTACATTAAAATATGAATATTGACCATACGAAAATATATATTTTTTAATATTCCTTTTTTCATATATATAAATAAACCCTGCTTATTTTAAGTTCTAAATATATATTTTTTTAAATTTGAAATTAAAAAACAGCATAATATATAACTTGACCAACATTGAGATAAGCATATATATTTTAATTCAAAATATGTAACGGTCAATTCATATTCAGCAGCAGAAGAACATATATATATATATATATATATATATATATATATATATATATATATATATATATATATATATATAAGAACGAAAAGAATAAAATTCAAAAGTTCATAGCATTAATTTAAAAAAGAGTTCAATAAATATTTAAGTATTTAGTTAAGTATCTAATGAGACGTGTTAAACGTCGAAACAAAGAAAATACGTAGTATATATCGTAGTAATTCGCATGTTCTAATGTAATAGTTAATATATATATATATATATATATATATATATATATATATATATATATATATATGGATGTAAATTAAATGCCATATCGGGGTGGAAAAGGGAGACGGCCACTTTTATCGTCTGCCGCAATAGCCTATTCCCGACATTGGATAAAATAATTTTGTTTTGATTTGCAGAGATGAAGGTGAATTTAAGCGTATTTTTAGATAAACGCGCCAGTAACTGAGAGAACTCGATTCGTTTTATCGAAGGGTGTTGCATTAGTAGCAGTAATAGTCACTGTTTACAAACTTACACTTACTGCCCAGAGATCTCGACCGAAATAATTTTTCATGAGCATATATGAATAGGATTTTATCTTGAGTTACTGTTTGCATGAAACGTGAGTACGCCAGAATAATAAGAAAAAAACATTTGGATAAATATACACAGAACAATCCTTGGAAACGAACAGAGCATCATTCGAAACTATTTTGGAGGGAAATAATCTAAAATAAATCTAAATTAGGAAAATTTACCGATAACGTAAAACACCAAATGTGAATAAATAAAAAAAATGGTAGACAGAACATGTCCATATTATTTATACCAAACATGTTTGAGGGAATTATTGCTGTCGAAATTCAATTTACATACATAGAGTTTGTGTTAACCCTTTCTATTTAAGCCAGACATTACCCGCCTCCCCTTTCCACTATATGGGTTTTGTTTGGTTAACTCAATATCTTATTGCCAACGGCTGCGTCTTCTTCTCTTTTTAAATATTTAATATTTAAGCTTTTAACGATGTATCTGCACACCATTTGAGTTGAAAAATACTAGCGCATTTCATTTTACATTTTAATTTTCTATATACGCACGTATACAAAATAGATCAAAAAGCGCGTTGAAAAAGATGCGGAACAAAGTGAAAAAATTGGAAATACCTTTTAAAAGCCCTACCCCTGAAGACCGAAAATTTTACTAAAAATCTTCTATGTCGGGATAAGAATTGATTTTTAAAATTTCCCATATCATCAACGCTCTAGTTTTAATATTATTTTAATATTTTTAATACTGAGCACTATATAAAAATTGTTTCTTAAATCTTAGATCTTTTCTTATTAAATTAATGTTGATGCTTTTACTTGTATAACGAGCCCACTAGCAAAATTATGTTTATAATAATAAACATATATAAACACACACAGGCATACACATACACACACACACACACACATATATATATATATATATATATATATATATATATATATATATATATATATATATCTTCTGGTGTCTTATCAAGTGTTCATGTTGAATGCTATAATTTTCGAATAAATAATTATATTTGCTCTACTCTGTATTGAGCACTCCTTTATTATATATATATATATATATATATATATATATATATATATATATATATATATATGTATGTATATATATACCGGTTGCGATGGATAAATGGTCGCCATTTTACATTTTTAATTTTGCGCATGCGCGTTGTTTGTTTTTGATTTTGTCAACTGCACAGTATAGAAGGGTCAGTTGGATACCGTCTGTGAGAAAAAGAGCACCATGACGTAATTCACTAAAAAGGAAACTAGCAAACGGCATGTTGTACAGCATGTCATTCACGAAGGAAGCCCCAATACGAACATTCCAGAGTGTGTTTGTGTGTCAATCTGACGATAGTGCAGAGGATTCGGAAATATATAGATGAGTCTACAGGTGATTACGAAGGTACGGCAGCTCGGAAAACTCACTATGATCGTTCTGATAAAAACAAAAAAAAAAGAACTCCCGAATTTGTTGGTGACGGCCACAGACTGAACACGGAGACTTACATCTAGTACCTTGCGGAGGAAGTACGGGCCTAGGTCAAAAGTGTGTCTGCTGGAAAAATCTATGTCTGGCAACAGGATTTTGCACTATGCCACAAAAGCAGGAGAACGCAGTCATGGCTGTCAAACAATTTCTGCGGCCAACTCACACCATACATTTTGCCACATAACTCCCCAGATTAAAACTTCGTTGATTATTATGTTTGGGGCACAGTTGACTGAGAGACCAACAAAACTCCTTGTAACACCAATGATGAACTGAAGGCAAGGATTGTGGCAGCATTCGCCAACTTATTCGAGTTTTGCTTCCGAGGAGGAAACTATTAATATATAGTTTATAGATCTGTTGCGTTTCGTTTACACGAGCACTCAATGTACGATATTATACATACCTACATATACATACATACATGCATATATATATATATATATATATATATATATATATATATATATAAACAGATTGTTATTGCCACACCAGGATAAAATGATCATTAGAAAAGGGATCATATTTTATATTTTATTAACAAAACAGGGTGCAAAAGTAACACACGATTAAAATTTCAGTTACGTTTCGGCTGACACATCTTCAGAATAAATAAAATCGTCACCAAATAAAAAGAATTATTTTAAAAATAAGATATAATTTCATTTTATTTTTTTCCGACAATTTTATTTACTCTGAAGATGTGTCGACCGAAAGGTGCCTGAAATTTTGATCGCTCAGATACTTTTCATATCTTATTTTATTAATAAGACATGATCTCTTTTCTGAAGATCATATATATATATATATATATATATATATATATATATATATATATATATATATGGAAAGAGAGAGAGAGAAAGAGAAAAGAGAAACAGAGAGACTGATAGAGACATATAGATTCGTAGTTATATAGATATGAACAGAATGAGATAGATATGAACAATGAGACACATAGATAGATAGCTATGAATAGTATGTGATAGATATGAACAATGAAATAGATAGATAGATAGATGTCCAGCGGTCGTAAGAAACCTTAAATCAAACAAGATATTGAGTGATGTAAGCACAACATTGTAAATTGCGGAAACGCTGAACAAAGATCAGAGAACAATCAAGAACGAAACTCAAAAGATTGACATGAGATAAACGATGAATTGACTTTAAGTGCGTGACAAGATGGCATCTGAGAAAAATGAAAAGGTTATAAACAAGAAAGGTCGATTAACCAGCACGAAAATATATATTGTTTTGTATATAAACAGAGAGAAAAGATACCGGATTCTTAGAATATTGGTTAAAGCACCCCCCTCCCCCCACAAAAAAAAGAAAACCACCAGATTTTCACCTTAAAGAAAATACGACAAAGCAAATCGTATAATTTGAGCCCATGGAAACTGGTTTCTCATCAGTCTTTTCACAGGAGGAATTTAAGTCTACATTTAATAAACCTGGTTTCTGGAGGAGAGAAGATACCCTTCATGAAAATAGCCAATCAATGGTAAGTGTGCTGGTAACTGGTAATACCAGCCATTTCCTTACATGTATGCGGTATTCATTGACGGAGCAGACAGTGGTAGTTTCGGTTGAATTTTATAAAATCTTTTTTCTTAAAAATAATTTTTCAGGGAAATATGATTCTCCAGCCCAGTAGCTGTTATCGCTCTCGCTCCAGTATTGATGGAGACTAACTTTCTAAACTTTTCAGGAAAATATGTTTCTCAAGTTCTGTATCCGTTATCGCTTTTTCAAGTAAAGATGGAGACTATCTTCCTAACCTATTCAGGAAAATAGGTTTCTCAAATCCTTTAGCTGTTACCGCTCTTTTCATTATAGATGGAGGCTACCATCTTAATCTTTTCAGAAAAGTAGGTTTCTCAACTCCTGTAGCTCTTATCTCTCTTTCCAGTATAGATGGAGACTACAGGAAAATAGGTTTCTAAAATCCAGTAGCTGTTATCACTCTTTCCAGTATAGATCAAGGCTACCTTTCTAACCTTTTCAGGAAAATAGGTTTATCAAAGCCAGTAGCTTTTATCACTCATTCCAGTATATATGGAGGCTAATATCTTAACATTTTCAAGTAAGTCAGTTCCTCAAATCCAGTAGCTGTTATCATTTTTCCCAGTATAGATAGAGACAAGCTTCCTAAACTTTTCATGAAAATAGATTTCTCAAGTCCAGTAGCGGCAATCACTGTTTCCGTTATAGATGGAGACTACCTTCTTTAAATTTTCAGGCAATTTTCTTTTTCAAATCCATAAGCTGTTATCATTCTTTCAAGTATAGATTGAGACTATCTTCTTAACCATTTCAGCAAAATAGCTTTCTCACTTCCAATAGCTGGAAGTACAGATGCAGTTTACCTTCCTAAATTTTAGAAGACCTCCACCTAAAAAAAAAAAAAAAAGAAAGGAAGATAAATTAACCTAAATGATATTAAATTCGATTCAATAAAAAGGTGCCGAAGTCAATGCATGAATAAATTATACATTTATGTCAAAGCGCCGATATTAAATATCAATTTTATAAAATATTTTGTTTTGGTACAAAGAATATTGCGACAATTAAATTTAATTTACTCTGGCCTGTATTTTTTTTTTATTATATTTATCAACGAAATACATAAAACTTTTTTCTCCACAGGAAAGAATATAGCAACTTACATGACACATCTATATTCGAAATATAAGTAGAGTTTGTAATGTCTATCAACATCGTTTCGTTAATATCAACTTTATTTTCAACTGTAGACATGCCTTTTAAAATCTGACATAATTGTTGCATATAAAATCGATAGAAAACACACACACACACAAACGTATATACATATATATATATATATATATATATATATATATATATATATATATATATATATATATGTCAGCAAATATATGGATATAGATCCGACAGTATGAAGAAAAATATACGGAAAAAACAAACAAAAATCCTTATATGCAATTATGCTGTTTTAATGTTAATATGTCAACGTCGGACGTTTCGGTCTAATAAACCATCTTCAGGACATATTCATAAAATATAATTAATATTATCAATTGAACATGACAAAGACGATGGACATAAGAACAAGACTTATCCAAACAGATAACTGAAAGTTTTATATGATCAGCGTTCCGTTTTAAACATGGATAAGTCTTGTTCTTATGTCCATCGTCTTTGTCATGTTCAATTGATAATGTTAATTATATTTTATGAATATGTCCTGAAGATGGTTTATTAGACCGAAACGTCCGACGTTGATATATTAACATTAAAACAGCATAATTGCATATAAGGATTTGTGTTTGTTTTTTCCGTATATTTTTCTTCATATTAATATATATATATATATATATATATATATATATATATATATATTGATACATGTTTCATTAAATAATATAGAAAAGTTTTTTTCTATTTATTTTAAATTAGATTATTAAGCATTTAAAACAACATGCCTGACCGCGTACTCAATTAAATGAAAATCCTCGTTGAAAACACAACTATACAGGAAAACAATATACAAAAACTAAAAATTCTTGAAGCTATTTACATAAAACAGTTGAAACCTAAACTGAACAAAATAAACTATGAAATCTCCACAAATATCCTTAAATGTCTATATTTGGTAACAGAAGCCATTCATTTATATCAACCGCATCCCATACTAAATACTTCTCGTTTTCACTCTCTCGTAGTCGTGTGTGACGTCACGAGGTGCGACGAGATTTTGGATTCCGCGTATCGTATACACGAGTTAGTCGTTGCTCTGAAATTTTTTCATGCAAAAAAAAACAGACTATGATTATTGTTTCGTCCGTGTATTGGCTGATGTATTGAAAAGTAATTGTCATCTTTGATAATGGCTTATGTAAGCCGAAAGTTTAGATTGGATTTAAATATGTATCAATATTGTCTTTTGATGATAATGTTATTAAGCGTATCAGACAATATGAATGGAACTTATTTAAAATAAATAGACAAACTTGTCTATATTATTTAATGAAACATGCATTAATGAAAAATTGCTGCCTAAACACACACACACACACACATATATATATATATATATATATATATATATATATATATATATATATATATATATATATATCAGTGTGTGCATGATACCCCTTGCGGTCTGAATTGACTGAACTACAAAGTATTACGAAAGCTGAATAGAGCATTTAAGCGAAATTCTTTGCGCCCTAGATGCTCAGTTTCATATCCAGACATAAATAAAGACTTTTCTAAAGAAGTAATGATTTATTTTTTTATCCGACAGATTTTATCAGTGTAAACGTAATTCTTAGTGAAAACTCGTATCTGAATAGATACTCTATTAAACTGTATATGCATTTATTTCTACAGCTTACGGGCCTGTATACTGGATAAATCTTATGAAAGAAAAATATTCACACTCCTGCAGGATTCGAACCTACGTCAACCTTGGTAGAGGCAAAGGTCGTTACACCAAACGCTCTCATGATCCTACGAAGAAATTAGGGAGAGAGAGATAGAGAGAAAGAGAGAGAAAGTGAGAGGGAAATATGACAAACTGGATAGTTTGTCTTTTTTGTGACGCGTTATATTGTCTAAATACTGTTTTTAGATATATATAATTATATATCGATATACCATATATATATATACATACACAGACACACATATATATATATATGTGTATGTGTGGGTATATATATATATATATATGTATATATATATATATGTGTGTGTGTGTGTGTGTATGAAGAAATATAGTCTTAAGATGTGCTATATTTATGGGATAAAGTGCTCAATATCAGAGATAGAGCGTATGTGGCCTGACGATTTTATCTAGCATGAAACAGACTGTCGCCTCTAAGTAGTGACTTCTATGTTCACTTATATATATATATATATATATATATATATATATATATATATATATATATATATATATATATATATTAGAAAGCAGACAACCTTAAAGGTCCAATGATTATATTTTGTTTCCCCAGGAAGGCGTTTTTTCTGGTTCTTCAGATCACATTTCTAAGAGTAATATATATATATATATATATATATATATATATATATATATATATATATATATGTATATATATATATATATATATATATATATAAGATCAAAGATATTATTGTTTTTTTACATTTTTTTTAAGTTCAGGAAGGCTCATAATTATTTATCAAGTAAGCTGAAAAGCCAGGTAAGTTATGGAGGACACGATGTGATACAATTCAATGTCTTATAAACCAAAGAGAGTTAGTGAAGTTTTTGAAAATATAAATTAATTTTGTATGTAAATTAGTATTTAAATTATTTTCACATGGGATGAATTCATGCGCGATATATTTTCAATAATACGAGCTTAAGGCTTTAACTGTTTTCTTTTCCTTTATTTTTTTACTTTTGTAGACAGATTCATATTTTGATAAATTTCGATAGCGGCACTATCGACAATTTTCCTTCTAAGTAAGTTAATTAACTTTTTTAATAAGAGTGGCATTCTTTATATCAACATTGTAGATTAATATCCAATGCATTTGACAAATTATTGCAAATAAGATCCCTTTTGTGTGCATGGCAACGTTTTCTTTTTTGCACGTTTCTTCAGTGTCTTATCAGGAAGCCTTCAGAAAATTTATTTCACATATCTGTTTTTGAGAATTATTATTATTATTATGGTTATTAATTTTTGACGTGGTTGTAATTAATTAGATGTTATTTAGATTGAATAGATTGTTTTGGATAGTGATTGTTATGGAGTTAGTAGGTTTTATTATATATCAGTTGCATCTAGTTTATTGTTATTAATAATGTTATCTTTTTGCAGTCTTGCTGTCTTTTCTTCAAATTTCATGACAACTGCACTTAGGACTTTTTTCTTTGGTGCCTCAGCCACGTAAATTTAAGAGTGCTACTAAATTGGCAAATAGCTCTCACCGTTTTACTTTTGAACTAGAGAGATGCCGCTGTCATTCTGTGGAATTCACTCCCCCTTTTTTTTTTCATCCCTGATAAGAACAATCTTCAAAAATTTAAATGCGATATCAATCGTCATCCTCTTTCTTCATGAAACCTTTTTCTTTATCCCTTCCGCAATCTTCCCCAATCTCAGTTTTCTCATTATCTTTCACATTCACTACCTTGAGTCCCCTGCGGATTAGTGGCATTGTCCGTTTGCTTGGGGGTGAAACAAATTGGTAGCGACACGGATGGAGTAATAAGCAAGCTGAATTCTAATTAGAAACCAGTTACACGCAAACATCCTTGGGAAAGGCATGAATCCATCTTTTATCCACAGATTTTGGCTTAAATAGAAGGGCACACCTGTAAATGGTCTTACATTGAAACGCTCTTTAATTCTTTGCCAATTTTGAATCGTTTTCACTGAAAAACTTCTCGATATATAAAGATATATATGCTGTCGCCCCATATATATATATATATATATATATATATATATATATATATATATATATATATATAGAGAGAGAGAGAGAGAGAGAGAGAGAATGCCTTTTATTTGCTTATGCTGTCCTTACAATAGACATTATGGATATATCTTGCATGCTTGGAGAGGTCAAACTATCCGTCAATAATCCATATATTTCTGCAGCTGTGAGACTGTCTCCGCAAAATGGCCTCTGTTATTAAATTGCATGTAAATCCGAGATATGCCATACAGAAATAATTGCATTCATTGACATTCAACAAAGTGTGCCCAATTTTTACTGAGTCTTAACAATGGAGGTGACACTTGGAGGTAATGGTTAGTATTCCCTCCTCTTTTCGAATTTGGTGAAGATCTCAATTCAATATACATATATCGATATTTCGCCATTCTTTAGTCTAAGTTTTGATTTGTTTATCCCTTGGGATATAATTTTTTTTTTTTTTTTTTTTTTTGCTTACAATTTAATAACGTTGTCAACGAAACGGTCGAAATAACTGAATAAATTATTCGATCCTAGAATCTAAAATGACTTTTCTTTTTAAATTAATCCTCCCACAAGCAAGGTGATAATCCCACTAAGACGAAATCTGTTACTGGGAGTAAAAGAGAGTAAAGACTTTAGTTGGGATTACGGGCAATAAATTAACAAATTCAGGAAATGGCGACTGGCGTTCCACTTTAATGTTGGCACATTTATCTGGAAAGAAACCGGAAGACTGTTCTACGGGCGAGAAGTGCGAGAAAAAACGATTGCAGTAGAACTTACTGTAATGTATCGCTAGTTAAGCAATCAAACATTGCGACCAATTTGCAAATGTAGTATTTCACTTAAATTTATTCGGTCGATGTCTCAAGAGGAAACCTCAGAACAATTGCCGTGAAAATAGATATAGAAAAGAGATAAAGAAGCCATATCACAGTGGTTGGATAGTGACTCGGGTTGAGGTGCCTGGCCAGGACCGAAGGTATACATGCATCAACCTCATTTATATAGGTGATTATTCCTCTGCTCATTTCCATGGCATTTTTAACTCTAAGCAACGTTTGAAGACTTACTTATCCTTCCTTTTTCTTGCTCTGTGATTCATTTCAAAATAACTTCTTTACGTTGCTTGCTGTTTCCTTGATCCTCCTCCCATCTATAGGTCTTTGGAGTATTACATTTGCCGACCCGTTCCTCCTCGAAATTTGCCAAGAATTTTCAACATTTCTTTTCTGATTTTATGCATGAGTATCTTTCTAGTTTTCATGTTGCTTACATGTTCTGTCATTTCTGGTCGTCGTATCTATCAGTAGAATAATTTTTTTATAATACCAGGAGAATTCTGACATAGCAGTTCACCAGACCATTCAACGTTTCTAATGAAATATACCTATATCTTATTACATTGCTTAGTTTCTGGAAGGCATATTTCCTTCTTACGATGCCTTTTTCACGACGCTGCCCAAATATTCAAATATATCTATTTGCTTGATTCTAATATCTTCCAATGTCATACCTTTTTGACTGCCTCTTTAGATGACCAATAATATATTTTGGCTTCTTATGTTTATCGGTGATTACTTTCTTCCTGCTTTTCTTTCTTACTTTCTCTCGTGTTATATTCTTCTGAGTCTGTCATCAACACATTGGTATCCGTGTATCACATGGCTTACGGCCATATCCCGTTGAAACACCAGTTCTCGTATGATATGCGTAGTTAAGCAAAGCCAAGCCTGATTAGTACCTAGATGGGTGACCACTTTGGAATACCAGGTGCTGTAAGCTTAGATGTGTAATGAAGAACGGCTCGGAATTTGATATCGAAGAGCCGAATTACAATCCCTGTCTCAAATACCATTGGAAAAGTTATGAATCTTCTACTTCTCTCCCCAGCTGTGGGTTAAATAGTAGATGAGTAAAACTTGGATGGGTAAATTTTCTGGCTCTTAACGACCTGTAAAATTAGATGAGCTGAAAAAACTCATCGATCAAGTTAAAATTATGACACCCGGTGTAAAATCCTCATAGTCAACAATGGACTTCGGGCAAGATTCGGTGTCTTGTGAAGCCATTCCCTTAGAGATTTTGTTCCTCAAATTGAGTGCCACTCGTCTGTGTGATTTCTAAGACAGTGTTCATTTTTTTCCTTTTTTTCTTTCTTTTTTTAACTTCTGTCTTTTTCCTTTCTCTCGCTGTTACCCCGTAGTTCTTGGGAGAACAAACGGTTACGTTATATTTTTTTATTTTTGCTTCATTTTATAGAGTAAATAAATTCTGCGTGGCAATGCATTCTTTTCTTAGGTGATATACGTCTATTTTGTCGGAGAAAAGCGTTTTTAAGAGAATTTCAAAGACAATGTTTAGATAATTAGTACACAGTTTGTTTAGCTACTTATGTGACATTTTCTTCTATGTGACATTATGCGGCATTTTCTTCTATGTTACATTTTCTTCTATGTGACATTATGAAATTTTCTTCTATGTGGCATTTTCTTCTATGTGACATTATGCGGCATTTTCTTCTATGTGACATTTTCTTCTATGTGGCATAATGTGACATTTTCTTTGCTACTATGTAGCACCATCATTGAAACAACTTCGTTCCGCTAGTTCGTTCCTCTCAGAATTTTGTCATCATTCTAAATCATGAACTGATTTAATTTGTTTTTCCATGATCTCCGGAGAATTGAAATTCTACACATTAAGAGAATTGTGTCCGGATTGATTTAGGCGCTCATCTGAAGGTATAACGCAAGGTGAGTGCGCTAGTTGTATGCAGAACATCTTAACCTAACTATACCAATTTCTTTCGGAGAGAGATAGATGTCTGGTGTTTTCCTAATGGAACTCAACTCGGGTTCTGATTGGCCAAAATCCCGGAAACTTTTCCTTCTACTGCTACCTTTAATCGATACAAATTGGCAACAGAATTAAAATGTATTCAACATTTTATTTTTCCAAAAGGAGCTTGTAAAATACAATGACAACTCCAATATATACACAGGGTCACCTATGTCTTTCTTAAATAAGAAGAATTTGCCTTGCATTTTAAATAAGATTTCGTTCTTACGGCCATATGACGTTGAAACATTGGTACGATTGTGACAGTGGTACATGGAAAAGGTAAGGTTAAGTTATACTTTGAACAGCACGAAATGGCTTAAAGATACAGAATAACAAGCCGAAAGAAGTTATCAGATGACTAGAAGAAAATGGCTTTATTGTTTTGAAGATACTGCCAAAAAGGCCATCTGGAAAATTTAAACCCGAAAGGTGTGGGGCAAGATGGCGGTAGGTTATTCAAAGTCGGCGACAAAATTTGTTAAACAAGGCAAAAATAAAGAAATAATTTTATGGACGCTACTAAAAGTAAGGGTTATGAAAACTTCTTCTGTAAATGAAGTCGCCCGAAGAAATAATATATGGGAATTATCAGAGACGAAGGCAAGAGTTAAAGGAACTGATTTATTTGGCCAAACGAAAAGCAGAAGATTGTAAACAATTCGAGAAATAGAATTTTATACATTGCTGAAAGAAAGTGAGATAAGAAATGAACTCATGAGTTCATAAGTGCGATTAAGAGAAAGAAATATGTTGACAAATATGTGCCAATAGCGGGTCGGAAGAAACACCTGATTGCATAAACAAAACTAAGAAATGAGGAAATGTGTGGGTGAAATTAATGGTAATTACAATTAATGACTAGATGTTATGCCACGCGATTTAACTCACGTGGTTTAAAAATCGGATTTGTGAAAATGTCACCCGGAGTGAAAGGTTTAGACTAGATTCCAAAAGAGAACTGCCTACGCGAATTGGGAAGTAATTGTGCGAGGCATAAATGAGAGATGTATGAGTTATATAGGTGGGACAGTACCTGAAACCATTCCCGATAGGAAAAGGGATCTCAAAAATTTGGAGTGATAATTAATTTTCCAAAGCCAAACAACAAACAACATTTGTTGGAAGACAGGGGAAAGGCCAAGTCCCCAAACACGTCGGCCCCCATACCGGCTTTAAGCAGCTCAGTATAAGAGAAATGGAACGGCTAAGAGAGATGAAAGAGTTGCAGCTGTTCCTAAGAGGACAGACGACGAGAGGTGACCATGATGCCGTAGCCCAGGTGATTTGCTGCCACATTCATTTCGTCTGCAAATAACATTTTTATTTTCCTTTTATGACAGAGCTTCGCTGTGGTTCTAACAAACGCTACGAGTGCTGACGATAACTCAGTCCTTATCGCCTCAATAATCATAAAAAAAAACAAAGTCGGCGGGGCAGGACACAGAGGCGGCCAACTCTGAACGACCATCAGCAGTATCGACTGGCATGAGAATTGATCCAGTACCAACCGGCGAAAAGCTTTATACGATCGCCGAGGTAAAGTACCGTCGAGCCTGGATGGTATATACATGGGTGACCGCTTGGGAGTATCAAGTGTTGTAACCTTGGACGGACAGGTGGTATAATGGAGAACGGCTCAGAATTATTAGGTTGGTGCAAAAATAGTGACGTAATAATGTCGTTTTTTGACGTTAAAAAATACGTCAAAAAACGACATTATTACGTCATTATTTTTGCACCAACCTAATAGAAATCGGAGAGCCTTGTTCAAAATCTACTCGGGTGCATTATATTCACTTACAGCCTTAGAAAAGATATGACGCCAGATTGGACAAGATATGACCGCAGATTGGGAAAGATATGACACCAGATTGGGCAAGCTATGACACCAGATTGGGAAAGGTATGATACCAGATTGAGAAAGGTATGACACCAGATTGAGAAAGATATGAAACCACGTTTTTTCCTTGCTAGCTATGTGATAATTAGTTGACCATTAGTATATCCTTATTATATTCTTATAATCGATAAATATTTGTTCAAATACACCCAAAACTTTGATAGGCCGTAAAAACAAATCAATCAATAAGATTTCGTGTTTGTACTTTACAGATTGGGACATTAGAAAAACTGAGTATATTAAACAGAAGATTTTCAAAGGAAGAAAGAAACACAAGTTACTTTGTTTACTGCGTTTTTTATTTCTTAATATAAGAGGTGCAGTATGCTTTCGGCTTGGCTGGATTCCCAGTCTGACCAATGATCTAAGATCAACAAAACTATTCACACACAAAGACACCGATAAAGATAAAATAAAACTCAATTATTTACTAGTATCAGAATAATAACTTTAAAAAAACAGTGGTTTTGCTTGAAAACACATGCAAGACCACGTCTTTGTTTTTAAAACATTTCACCCCAAGCAAGGCGGAAATGCTACTATCACGCAAGGAGTTACATAGCGTGAGAACAAAAATAAAGGGGAGTGCAGGATCAAGACATCAGATGATGTCGATTGACATTACATTTGAATATTTGAGGATTATAGCTCTCGGGGAAGCAAGTAAGAAGGAGGTTCTACTGTCGGAACGTGCGAGAGAAGCTGTTGGAATAGAAGAGATGGCTACAGTTAACCATTTCGACAACGAAAGGGTGGGACCGAGATGCCAACCTAATAGCACGCTTAAATTCATGTCATTGGGGTACCAGTGAAAGTAGCTAGTCGGAGCAGTTGCTGTGAAAATATTTGTAGAAAAAAATGGAAGCTAAAGCCCGTCTGTGAGAAAGTGACAATAGACCAGATACCAGATCATCGGACTCACGATATTTCAGGAAGATCGGTGGCATCTTAAATGAAAAAAGAAAAACATAATAAACATTTGAGAAAAATAAAGTTGATATTTGTGAGTCCCCTGTATGATGGAAATACAACTATTAGCTGTAAGGGAAAAGATCTTTATAAAAAAAAAAACGATCCCATGCAAAAAATTTTAAAATTGTCCTGTGGGTAATCAATTAGATCAGAAATATAAATCTTTCCTGTGGATAGGCGAAGGAGTAAGTTTCAAAGTTTCAATATATAGATATACAGATCTATATTTATAATGTACCCACATGCACGCGAATTTATATACACACATATATTGGGCTGGTGCAAAAATAATGACGTAATAATGTCGTTTTTTGACGTTAAAAAATACGTCAAAAAACGACTAAGTTATATATATATATATATATATATATATATATATATATATATATATATATGTATGTATGTATGTATATACACACGCACAAACATACGCATAGATAGATATGAATATTCAGTAGGGCGTACTGATCCACCTTACTGAATATCTATCTATCTATCTATCTATGCGTGTGTGTATATATATTCACTTCCAGCGTCTTATATGCACGAGTTTGTCGTTGCTTGGAAATCTTCCATGTAAGCATACAGACTATCATCACTGTCTTGTCCGTGTATTGCTTAATATAGTCTACTCTAATGTAATTGTCATCTTTGATAATTGCTTATGTAAGCCGAAAGCTTAGATAGGATTAAAAAATATGTATCAATATTGCGATTTTCTTTCTTCGTTTAATGATAATGTTATTAAGCTTATCAGGCGATATGAAAAGAATTTACATAAAATAATTAGACATCACCGTCTATATTATTTAATGAAACATATATCAATGAAGAGATGCTGCCTAAATACACGCAATATATTTATCTATATATATATATATATATATATATATATATATATATATATATATATATACATATATATATATATATATATATATATATATATATTCACGCACACACACACGCATAGATAGATAGATAAATAGATAGATAGATAGATAGATAGATAGATAGATAGATAGATAGATAGATAGATAGATGTGAATATTCAGTAGGGTGGATCAGTGCGCCCGTAGTAGGAAACAGTTATACGCTTAATAATAAACCAAAATTAATGAATTATAAAGCTTGTTTCGCTAGGACAATTACGACTGAATAGTCAGTTCATTCCTCACTGAGTCTTCCATAGTTTTTGCCTTGTGCCATTTCTTACCTATGCTTAGTAAATTAGACTGCGCGATAAGGTCTGAGCCTGATACTCCTCGTAAACTCAAATCTCTATCAGAATTATATTAACAGGTTTCTTGGTTTGACTGAGAACTTTTCAGTGTCCCAAAGTAGAACTATTTTATTATGCAACTAAACGAAGCGCAGCGTCAATTCATATTTATAAAGATAACTTCCATCAGTCATTCAGGAACTGATTTTCTTCAAACTTTCACGCATTGATTTTCTTAATCGTGTATAGGTTTGAATTTAAACCTTACAGCAGTTTTGTAGATCATGAAGAATTGTCTTGCATGAATAGATATTATTACCTTCTGAACTACACACGGAAAAACGAGAAAAAAAGAAAGAATCGTTAAATCTTGGCAGTTCTTGACAACTTCATTTTTTATTTTTTTTATGAATTCAAATTACCCATAGGAAATTGCATTCTCGACATAAGTAATTTCATAAATGATTATGCGTGACACAACATCTCTCAGACCCGGGCTCTCTAAGTCAGTTATGTACGATGCATGATACACGCTCTGGTGATCATCTATCTTTTGATACATGACTGGCGTGGCAGATATTTTTTTCCTTAATAGTCTGCCATTTCTTTCTTCGGTAGGCCAGTTGCCATCCAATTCTATAGAATCCGCTCTGTCCAGCTATTTCTCTATTTTCCCAAGAATATTAGCACGTAAGTGAATGTTATGGATTCGACTGGAATTCGAACATGGCTCTTCAATTTCTCAGTCCGAGCTTTTATTCATCACTCCACAGACTCTTTAATAACAGCATGGAAATGTACCCACCTTGATGACCAACAAACTCCTCGAGAAGATGAATTTGATATTCACATCAAACAGTAAAAACGTCTGTAAATAAAAGCATTACGTCATAAAAAACAAATCCTGAACATCAACTATGAACACGGCCACAATGTCTTATTTGTATTAATATCTGTCTATATTTCTGAGATGAGGTATTATGTACACCATTTACATTATTCGGACTATTGTCCTCATCTTTGGCGCTATATTTATTACAACGTTTCGGCCTTTCAGTATATTTTTAAAGAAAAAAAACAAAATTAACTACGGACAAATAAAAAAAAAATCCGGAAAATAAAACATCTCTATCACACTAAAAACTGAAATAAAATCATCCTTGATAATGGCTAAAAAGTATAGACGAAGGAGCTCAGAATTACAGAATATTTGGACATTTTCTACAGACTCTGTGTCCAAAAAGAAAACACTTATTCGAACACAAGAAAAATTAAATAAAAAGTTTAATCTTAGTAAATTGTCTGCCGTTTTTAATGAAACATGTATAAATGAAGGATTGCTGCCTAAATACACAATATATATATATATATATATATATATATATATATATATATATATATATAATCAGATAATTGTTATTACATCAAACGTTATTATTGTGGATACGTGTATATGAAAGCACGCTACCTCTTTCCTAATCCCCTCAGGACAGTATCCGAAATCTAAAGAAGACAATTTCTAAAGAATTAATGGTTTTATTTTTAATCTGATGCTTTTTATTACTTTAGATGAGGTAGTATGATTTCCTTAAAGGAAAAAGTAAATTCTTACTGAACTGAAACAATTTATCTAGTGATGCAGATGACACAGTACTGATAGCAGACACGAAAAAGAAATTACAAAATCTCCTACAGAAAATAGAGACGGAGAGTGAGAAGAAAGGACTAAGCATAAAGTACAAGAAAACAGAATGCATGGTCATCAGTAAGAGGAAGGGCCCGAAATGCGATTTGCAGGTCGGAAACACTAGAACAAAGCAGACGCGGAAGTTTAACTATTGAAAAGCGTCTTGACAGAGGACGGTAAGTGCGACAATTGGGATGGCCAAGGACACATTCGAAAAGCTAGGCAGAGTACTTCGAGACAGCAGGATTTCTTTGGTAACAAAGAAAAGAATACGTGACATCTGTCCTTGTTTACGGCAGCGAATGTTGGACGATTTCCTCGAAGATGAAAAAGAGACTCGAGACGACAGAGATGTGGTTCTACAGAAGGATGCTAAGGATATCATGAACCGAGCGTGTGAGCAAAGATGATTTTTTAGAGAGGTTGCAAACAAGGAGGAGGCTTATATTTAATATCAGGAAGAGGCAGCTGAAGTTTGTGGGACACATAATGAGAAAGGAGGGCCTGGAGAATCTTATACTTACGGGTCGAATAGAAGGAAAGAGAGAGACAAGGGAAAACAGCGCGTGGCATACCTATCGGGCTTAAGCAAGCGGATGACAGAACGTGGTCTGGGGTGAAAGCAAAAGGAAGGAACATGTCGTGAGCTGGAAGGGATAGAGGGAGATGGAGAGCCATGATCGCCTACGTCCTGAAAGGACATGGCATATAAAAAAAGAAATTTAGTGATGGGAATGCGTCAGAGGATGATGGATCCTAGTGTTTCTACTGCAAAAGCGAATGCTGGCCCGATAACTTTCAAATACGAGTATCCACTAAATAATGGCGTTTGAAATAATAATAATAATAATAATAATAATAATAATAATAATAATACTGAGTGTAACAGTAAAGTTGTCTAAATCGTATTTCAGCATAATTGTCCATCCTACATTTCATATCTAAAATCTACTAAACTGAGTTCCTTTTTTCCAGGTTTACAGATATGACATTTACCCATCTTGATAACTTTTAACGTATGAGTTACGAAAAAAACGTCTGAGATATTTAGCCAGATACAGAACAGGTTAAAAGCGTTTTATGTCAGACCCACTGTCTTCGCAAATGAGCAATGGTGAGTGAAAAAATAATTTAGGCATTCAGTAATGGTTCCAACATTCATACGCTAGCTTCCATCTTCAAGGTTCATTCAAGAAGCATCAAGAAAACGATGAATAATTTAAAAATAAACGGGGTACAGTAGAGAAGAAAACTGGATCAGCCGGTCTCAATTGGCATCATCAACATAGATTTAAAGCCATTAATTAGAAAACATCTAATTCAATCCACAAGGCGTTTGACACGTGAAAGAGGAGTTTTACCCATGACAGTATAAAGAGCAGTGAAAAAGACTTGAAAATGAAATCATACATGAAACCTGTGAGACAACCTGTTGCTCCAGGACAGAAAGCTAGAAGATTAGAGAGGGAGAGGACCCATTGTTAGTTCAACTGCTAAGAAAGTTGGTTCACTGTGTCGCGTGAGACATGTTTCTTTCCAGAATCTGTCATATATATCTATATGTCTGCCATTCATTCATGCTTAGAATATTACTGCCGCATATAATCAGGAACCTCTGCTATTTAACTTGAGCTCATTGATAAAAATCCAAAAAAGAATCAGCAATATCATTGTTCCTAATCTGGCATCTAGGCCTGAGCCAGTTTCTCGCCACCGTGTGTGTGTGCCTTTTTGCTAATATACTTTCATAGTAATTATTCGGATGAGCTCTTCGCTATGGTATCTAGACTTTCTCAATTTAAGCGCAGTACTAAAACGACGTCAAGATCTCGTCAATTTACAGTTGAAATGGCTAGATGTAGCCGTAAATTCTATGCTAACTGTTTCTTTTCTCGCACTTCCTGTTTCATGCTAGATGCAATCCTCAGGAGGATTGCATTGCATCTAGCATGAAACAGACTGTCGCCTCTAAGTGTTGACTTCTATGTTCACTTTTATATTTACAGACGCTCTATCTCTGACATTGAGCACTTTATCCCATAAACATAGCACATCTTAAGACTATATTTCTTCATATATATATATATATATATATATATATATATATATATATATATATATATTTGTTTTGCTAAATTCAACAGAGGTTGTCTATTAATTTTTAATTATATTGTTCCACTTTCCAACGTATTATTATTTATCGGACTGAAATTATAAATAGACAGTCCAATGTTAATGATTTTCCCTGCTTTTTTCGAATATTTTTAATATCTCAATTATTATCAAGAACTGGGTATTGTCAGTATAGTAAATAAGATATATTACTAAAACGTGTTTTTATGTCGCCAAAATTGGAATTCTAATCATTTCAACTTTAAACAGAAAAGCATATACCGAATATTTAAACGTCTCGTTATTTTCACGTATATTAAATACAGCGTAATGTTGACTTTAACACAGTTAAATTTTGATTTTTTAAAAATAAACTTTGAAAAACGTTTAAAATAAGTCTCCAGAAGCGTTTTAGCATTATTGTCAGTTCTTCAATGAGATAATGTCATCATACCTACCGAGAATTAGACATTAATGCAGCCAGTACGCTTTCGGCGTCCGTGATTTCAAAAGTTTATAAGAGTTTATTCGGTAAGTTTTCAGCAAATGATTTTAAACTTCATTCTGCATTTGACTATTACTGGTTCTGTTTCAGATAGTGAACAATACAGAAGGAACATTGTATGCATTTTTTATTGATTTTATTGTCAAGTAATCCGTCCTGGGTATGACGATAAACTACATCCGCGTCCTGGGTAAGACGATAAGCTAAGTACTAGCAGCAAGGCCTCTTATCAGGAGCTTTTTGGGAGTGTGGAATTGCCTCTTAATTGCAGATGTTCCCAGGTCCACCGTGACCCGGGGTGGTAGCACCTATTAGGGTCCCAGCTATGGGAAAAATAGTTAACCCCAAAACTGGGTTAAAAACACTATGAAAGTGTAAAAATTGGTTTTAATACCAGAAATACAGCGTAAAAAATTATTATCAGTAATAAATTAAAAAAAAAAACTGTTACCATTACTGATAATGAAAGTTGTATTGAAAAGCCACTTTTCTAGAACCTTTTATTTTAACGCGAGGTGCCCCAAGGCTCTACACTTAGACATATTACTTATCTTCTTCACCGACCTTCCCGATATCATCTGCTCTCAATATTTTATTTATACTAATGACAAAAGTATTTAATCCTATCTTAATAGTAAGTCCTATAGGTACGATAAATTTGTTAACTGGGACAAGAAATGGAAAATTCTAATCCCTTCAAAACGAAACTGATTACTTTTAGTCATCTTATAGAAGCATTATGGTTGATGCTAACCTCCTTACACCTTATTGGTCTTCAACTGACATGAATTGGAACGATTATATTGAATTAATTACGAGTTGCGATTGCTGCGAAAAAATTTCTTCCAGACAATTTTTTCACTAAAATCCATCCTGCGCTTTTTTAAATATTCCATTCGTCCGTACATTGAATATCTCTGCCACATCTGCCCTGATCACCTGCTACAAATATCTATTAGGTTGGTGCAAAAATAATGACGTATTAATGTCGTTTTTTGACGTATTTTTAACGTCAAAAAACGACATTGTTACGTCATTATTTTTGCACCAACCTAATAGATTCTTGATAAAAGACAAATACGCTATTTGGTCCTGACGTGGTATCTTAAGCCCATTCCCACTCCCAAGATGTTGCTTCCATCTGTCTTTTCAATAAATATTTTCATGCACTTTTTTTCTACTGAAAATCGCCTCGATATTACTTTAACCGCATTAATTTAAGCGTACTACTAGATTGGCAGATAGGTCTCCTTGTTATACAGTTAAACGAGCTAGATGTAACGACAAATTCTATTCTAATACTTTCTTTTTTCGCACTTCTGTGAAACCTTCATCAGGTTTCTTGCTTCCTGTCGCCTACAATCTCCAAAAATCTAAATGCAACGACAGTACCTTTCTTCTGTCTTCTTAAATACTGCGTTTTTATTGTCCTTTCTCTTCACTGACGTTTTCTCATGTTACACTGTTATTAAACCCTTTGCGCCTTAGTGGCATTATCGCCTTGCTTGAGGGTGAAGAATAGAAGAAATGAATTGCGATGCTTTGTGTTTGTTTGTCCTAACTGCGCGGATTATAGAGTGATCCATACTTCATTTTCTGTTATCCAATCTGGTTAATAAAGAATTACTTTAAAACGGGGTGGATGTCTAATTAATCGGTGGTCGAAATTACTGCAATAAAGAAGAGGGCCTTAATAAAAAGAAGGTTGAGAAATGTGGCATCCAACCGTTACGTCAATTTGTGACGTCAGCCGATCCCGGGTCTTATCCTGGTCGCGGCGCCAATTGTGATGAGCTAACCTTTAAGTGATTCGGATGGGAATCTGGTTAGATTCGATATCAGCCTCGTCGTTCCCAACTCGCTTCCAACGTCTGGTTACCGAAGTAACTACTTTGATCTCCAGTCTGCCTACCCACGTTTTGAATTGATCTTAGGCAGACGAAATCAATCAGCGTCGGGGCCGTACTGCAAGCTTGAGTTCGAATGAAGGCGGTATCGCACAAGTACGTGCAAAAGAAAATAAAATATAAATCGAAAATGGTATCAAAAAAAGGATAAGAATACTTTATATCTGGTTGCTGGATACATAGGACTGCGTCTATCTCCCGACCCGCTATATGGATTGTGACACGTGGTTTTTAGGCGAGTCTTAACATCTTAAGTTGTCTGTTCCCTAATAAACTGGCTCTTGGTGTGTCTTCAGGCGAAATTCACAAAACTTATTTTGGTGGTGTGAGTCTAAGTCGTTCTTCAAAAAAATAAATAAATTGTTCTTGGTTAGAAGATGAGTTCGGAATTTGCGCGAACCTTGGTCAGCTCTTCGTGGTGGGTCTTCAGAGCTCTAAACTGGAACTCTCTCTCGAACTCTCCAACTCTCGAACTGCCGAACTGCTTTCCGCTCGCTGCGACTTTGCTTATATGGACGCCTATTCAAAACCGGGGGTGGGCTCGTCGGGGTTTGAGGTTCCTTGATAAGTCTAAATCCATAAACCCCTTCTTTTGTTTTCGGTCAGGAAAAATTTATTATTTCCATTTTTGGAAATCTTCTCTTACTCCCACCTTCTCTTATTCTCATATGAACACCTCACCATGCCCCTGAGGGGCGTCAACGGTCCTCCCTACTTCCTCGCAGGGACTTCTCATACCTCTCAATGGGCGGCGGCGGGCTCCCTCCTTGCGTCACATGATCACCTCCGCATGGATCTCGTTAACATTCAACCAATGGTCGATCAACAGTGTGGGCGTGACTAGACTAGCCTTGTTTCTTAAAAAAATATATATATTGCTCAAAGAAAAAAAATTATCTTTTTCTTTTCCTTTTCTTTCTTTTGTTTCTCTCTTCTTCTCTGGCCGCCAAGAGGACAATACGACCCGTAGAGTGATAATCTCAATTCTTATGCTAACGTCACGGCATATGGAATTCTTCAATCAGATTTTCGCCAGCACCAAGAGGCCAGTCAACCAGTCACACTCATTCTTCGGCGCCAACGAAATATTGTTTCGCTGTCATATTCAAATTCCAACACAGCCCAGATGTGTTTTCTCTCAATGACACCTCCCATCGACAAAGACCCAACCTAGAGATGGCTCTCTTTGTGTGTGGTCAACAGATGACCTATTAAATTGTTTGCCGTCATGACACAAGTAAATCTTTATCTATTTAAAACTCTGTTACCACCTGGTGTTTGTCAATTAGCTTTATGACAATGACCATAAGAATTTTCACCATTCTTCATTTATCAAAACAACATTTTCAAATGTCTCTTCTCGTGGTGTTTGTCAATTAGCTTTATGACAATGGCCATAAGAATTTTCACCATTCTTCATTTATCAAAACAACATTTTCAAATGTCTCTTCTCGTAGGTGACTTTATTTTTAAAATTTCCTCGCAGGGAATTTCACCACTCCTGATAATCTGTTTGCCACAAAGACAGTTACTTTTTTATCTATCTATACAAAACAAATAAAAACCGTGTATCACCTGCACCCTGCCAGCTAGACCCAAGACAATGGCCGACAGAACCCTCACCATTGTTTTCCATTATCAAAATAACATTTTCAAATGTTATTTCTCGTGGGTGGCCTAATTTTATCATATAAGTAAAGTCTCGCCTCTCTTTTTCTTTCTTTTCTTTCTCGTTTTCCTTTCCTTCTTTTTCCCTCTTTTTGCGCCCCTAAATGGTCTCACAGAAATCATTTCTAGAATTCTTAAAATACGCACCATTTAAACGTATCATGCCTAACAACTAGGCATACACGAGATACATAAATGACGTCATCTAATTTTGTACCCAAGTTACAAACCTATTAAAAATAGTAACAAAACTCAATAAGGTTGACCCACCATCGAATTCACACACAAACTTGAAACAAACAACTCACTACTTTTCTTCGTATCTTATTAATACGCAACAAGGTTGATTTAAATTTTAAAGTTTACCGAAAACTCGCAAACAAAAAACGACCTAATCAATTTCTATTCACACCATAAGCAGTTGAATAAAATCTGGAATAGTAATAAGATTTTACCTCAGAGCCCTTAGAATACGTTGAAGGATAGGAATACATTGAGAAAACATAACAAACTTGTCAACTACCCACATCATTCCATCGCCAACGCTAAAAAATGAGCTCCCAAAATCTATACATCCAAAATAACTGCACAAAATTCATAAACTTCTCCCCACAAACCCTTTTTGACTAAACACTCAAAATGAATTAACCATTCTAAATACTATGATTGTTACCACCACCTCCAAGACAATCGGGATATTATCAGGAAGAAAAATGAACTAAAGACCATTTTAAATGCCAGAAATTATCAGATAAATTGCCTACAGTGCAAAAACATTTAAGGAGAAAATACTATGAAAAGATATTTATAACATTACTACCAACTATAAAGACCTGCTTAAAACATTACGTCACATAAACATCTTTCTACTGATCCATTATTCATGAATCTAACTTAAGCCTATCTATTAGGTTGGTGCAAAAATAATGACGTAATAATGTCGTTTTTTGACGTATGTTTTAACGTCAAAAAACGACATTATCGCGTCATTATTTTTGCACCAACCTAATAATAGATAAAACAATGTAAATTTACAATTCCTTTTAAAAAATACGCATGCGAAATTCTTTAATGAAAAACCCAACGAAAACTAGAGTATTAAAACACACACACACACACACATGCACATACATGAGAATATAAAACTTCAACAAATAAAAAAATTATTTCAACCTATCGCTACATTTCACCGACATATACGAGAATGACATCTATAGACATTCCTCAAACACACAGACACTGATTCATTTGCATGAATTAAAGTTACCGCCCAACGTACACCTAGAAACACAAGTGTTTCTATCACACATTTTAACGTGCAAAATTTTCCTTACACATATTTATATAGTAATTATTGCATTAATACACGTGACGCGTTTCTGACCAATAAGAACTATTCAAAAATTATAACATAACAGAAGTCTGTCCCTTTGTATTTTCATATATATTCCCAGATTCTGTTAATTATGTGCTATACGTGATACACCCTGAGGCGATCATGTATCGAAAGATACATGACTGACGAGACAGATTCTTTTCCGCAGTAGTTTGTCATTTCTTTCTGCGGTAGACAAGTTGCGATCCAAGGCTATAGAACTCGGGAAGAAGAAGAGGATTCGTAAGTGAATGTAATGGATTCGACTGGAATTTGAACTCGGTTCTACAGATTCCTCAATTTGAGCCGCTATCCATTACTCCATCGTCCCTCTTCAAAATAATAGTAAGTATCTCTAAATACACAGCAGACAGGATGTATCAAAAATACAAAAATATTCAATGCATTAATATATTCATTCTTTTCCTAAGAATTTTAAACCTAATGAATTTTCTTCACCGTCTAAGAATTTTGAATTATTTTTTTTAATTTGAATTTTAAAATTAAATCTTCGTTATATGACGGTTAATCTGTCAGTTATGTGCCATGCGTGATACACGTTTAGGCGATCATGTATCTTTCGATACATGACAGATGAGGCTGATTCTTTCCCGCAGTAGTTTTACATTTCTTTCTGCGGTAGACCAGTTAACATCCAAATCTATAGAACCTGGTTTGTCCTGTTATTTACCTATAGCTAGGGGAGAAAAAGCGGATTCATACCTTTCCCAAGGGTACTAACACCTAAGTGAATGTAATGGATTTGATTGGAGTTCGAACTGAGCACTCCGATCCCTCAACGAAGCCTTAATAAAGGTGGAATATGCTAGAGTGAGATATTTTTCCTACCTTGTCTTTATTTTATTTTATAATCTTGTCGAATTCCTATCTATATCAGATCTAAATTTGATCCAAATTTCAAAAAAAATTTTTCTTTTAAGCGTTTCATGAAGCCACTAGGACGCAAGAGGTTACGGAAGATCAGATAGGAGTGATAGAAGAAAGGATGGGGAGAAGGGTAGTGGATAGATCAAGGCAACTTGAGATGTTGATTGACATTACTTTTGAATAGCTAGAGATTATAGCTCTCAGGAAAACTGGAAGAGGGAAGGGAGTTCCACAGGTGAGAGGTGCGAGACTTGAAGCTATTGGAGTAGAAGAGACGGCTACATTTAGGAGTTTCAACAGTGAAAGGGTGTGAGCGGGATACCAGCCTCGTAGGGCGCTTGAACTCATGAAGTCTGGGAACCAGCGAATGCAGTTCCTCGGAGCAATTGCCATGAAAGTATTTGTAAAACAGACAGAGAGAGGCGACGGCGCGTCTGTGAGAAAGTGACTGTAGACGAGATGGCATAGCAGGGCCAATTATATTGCATATCCGCCTCTGGAGCCTATCAAGAACCCCGAGGCAAACAGAAGGCGCTCCAAACCGTATAAGGCAGCAATACTATATATATATATATATATATATATATATATAGAGAGAGAGAGAGAGAGAGAGAGGGGGGGGAAGAGGGAAAGAGAGAATTAATAAAATAAATTGTCATTTATCTGATTGATGTTATAAGCAGAACCTTGGTGTAATTGTTCGGTCCACTCGTCAGGAGATATCAGCAAATATCTGTCAATTTTCCTGTTTTCGTTATTTTTATATAAAGTTAAAAATAATTTATGCGCTTTTTATTGGTGCTAAGTTGATTTTTCATATTTGCGTGTGTATGTGTGCGTTTACGTGTGTGTATGCATGTTTTTGTAAGCCTGTTCGTGAGCACACACACACACATATATATATATAGGGCTACTAGTACTCAGGGAGTTACGGAGAGTGGAAGTGGGAGAAAAGACTGGGTGGGTTGGGTTATTGAGGAAATGATAAAAGATGAACGAGGTTCAAGACAACAGAAGATGGCGATTGACGTTGCATTTAAATTATTGAAGAATCAGGGACAAGAAGTAAGCCGAATGGAGTTCTACTGTCGGGAAGTACGAGAAAAGGATCTGTTGGAGAAGAGGAGACGGTTGCATTGAACTATTTCATCAGTAAATGAGTGGGACCTAAATGACAATCTGGTAGCACCCTTAAATTCATATAGTCGGGACACCAGGGACAAACTTTCGTCGGAGAAAATATTTGTAGAAAGAGAGCCACATCGCATTTTTGAGAAAGTGATTAAAGTCGTGATGCCAAGACTGGATCGATTACATTGAAGGGCTTTCTTTGGATTTTGGCAAGAAACTTGAGATGAACAGCAGAGACCCAGACCAGATATTGCAACAGTATTCAATGTATGGCCGATTGGTAGATTTGTAAACCGGTCGATAGGACCAAACTCTTCCCTCTTCTCTTGAACAGGGATAGAGGCTCATCCCTTGTTGCCTGTTTAGCAAGAAGTTCCCGGTTTTTTTCCTTTTCTTAAGCTTTAATAGTCATGACTTTTTTATGATACGAGTGGATGATGGCAACGTATTTTCATACTGAAGCTAACGGGTTGACAGTTATCTGGTTGCTGATCTCCACTGCTGTTTAGGAGACGGAATCCTTGCATTGCGACTTGAAAGGCTCTTCAGATTAACAGTTGCATAATATCGATGTTCCCGCAGTGCCATGTCATGCATGAAGGATATCACTGCAAGCATCTTCGGGGAACAACCCCGATGCTTCACTATGCTGCAGTCTGCGCCAGTTCCCTCCCTGAACATGTTACATTAGATGATCGACCGCTACTACTACCCTATGTATATCTCAGAGATATGGATTAAAGATCACGCCAGATTGTGTCCTTCAATCTTGGTTGGCACCCTGTCTTTTAGAAGAACAACTTCAAAACATTCAAAACCGTATGTAGCTTATACATATGTAGGTCAGGGAAGAATCATGGAGTTTACAATGAGATTCTATGACGATAGTGACGTCGAACGGGTAGTTAGATAGACGATAACACGAGATATGAATATTTCATATTTTACATTGCCTTTTAATTCACTCCTATATTCCGTCAGTTACTCTGAGCCCGTGTGTGCGTGGGAGGGCCCCCATGCATGGGTGTCATTCTAGACTCTATTTGCTACACATTTATATATCTATCTCACATGCTGCACGTTCCCACGCTTGCAAAATCCAAGAGCAGCTGGGATGAATCGACATACTAGTGTTGTATCTGGTTTCTTTGACGTCACAATAAGTGCACACTACATCCTGCATGATCCACATTTGTTGCAATTTCGAAAAAATAAAGAAAGGCCGGTGGCGGCTACACGAGATATTTGGGTTCAACCACACAAGTAGCACTGGAATGTCTTCTACGAAGATTGGCCACCGTGATTAGCTTTTGAAAGTGTACAATTTTCTTATATTCTCTCTGTCCAGGCTCTCCACTGCCACGCCAGTATCTGAGGTTGCGCAACGTTTACCTGGCACAGATGCCGAACCAACATCAAATTTTAGTGAAGTGTGTCGTGTTCGCTTTCATATAAGTAACCTGATGGAATATATGAGCACATTTCTTATACCTCACACTATGAGTTAAATAATAAGGCATTCTTGGATCTCTGACCTTGGATGGCAGCCAGACTAGGAAAAGGAAACTTCTAAACCAGCAACAAAATAATACAATAATCAACAGATCATCCATATAAGTCAAAGAATAGACACCTGAAGATGATCTGAGCGTACTTGACCGAGACGTTGTTTATATAACGACTTCCGTCATCATCAAGCTGGGAACAATGTTAAATGAATAAATGTCTATTGATAATTCCTCGTCTGAAAAAAGGAACAAGAAAATTAGAGGCTTCAGACAAAGACTCCTGATTATGTTTTGAGAGGTAACTTAGTTGATATAGGAATCGGTTAACCATGTGTTATTGTAATCTATTGGTCGTGCGTTCAAGCCTTCCGTCAGGTAGAGAGATAATACACATTATTTCACATCAGCCAAAACATATTGGCTACCTGAAGATGGACCTAACTGATTGATCACCTTCTCTATTCTCTTGATTTAACTATCCTTAGTTACCAACGTGAAAAGACATCAGGCTGGGAACCAGTATCTCCATGATGATGACGTCATATCTTTTGTTGATGACTTTTTGACTAACAAAGGGAGCAGACTTTTGAATAATCAGATGTCAACTTACCTGGAAAAAACAATGTAGTTATTAATAAGAAGTGTTGGGCGTGGCGTAATGGTTAGCAAGATTCTCTAGCTAAAGCAGTTACGAATAAATAGTGAGTTTGATGCCCATTGGGTACCCCATGCTTTCTGCCTTGTGCCACATCTAAGCTACGCTTGGACAATCGCTATTTGGGCACCTCGAGACGGTGTGATTTTTAGCAAGCTTGTCTTGATAGAACAATTACGAATGAGTAATGAGTTCGAGCCACACTATGTGCCTCCTACTTTCGGCCTTGTGCCACATCTAAGCTACGCTTGGAAAATCACTATTAATAAGAAGTGTTGAAATTAATGCAGGCAAGATTCCATAGCTCTATCATCTCTCTTTCATTGTCAGTCCATTCTTGTACCAACAACATTATTTTTCTTATTTATGATCTTATCAACCGGTATTATTGGCTGATTTGAACTATTCCAATAGGTTTTAAGTGAACAAAATAAATATATATGCAAAAATTAGGCCCACTTCCTCTTCTATGTGTTATAGTGGAACACACCTATTCTATAGTTAACAGACTCTCCTACCTATAATAAGTAGGAGTAGTAAGAGTAACAAGTCAGTCGCAAAGTCGCTCAGTGCGTCGGTCTGATTTCAGTCTGAAGTCGGCTGACCGGTTGAACTCTCTGCCTTCGGGCGGGGAGGAACCAGAAAGAGGCTCCGCCGAAGAGCGGATTCTCTTTCGGGGAGGTAAACCGACCCTGAACCCGTTTATACGGGTCCAAAGAGCATATTTTTGGCCGAGACCTCGGGCTCGGAGATCCCACGTTAAACCGACCTCGTGCCACATGATGACCTCGTGGGGGGGGTTGACTAAATACCGTCGCGAATTCACTCAGTGAGTTGGCTCAGTCAGTCGATGTCGGACGACAGTTAGTCGAATACTAAAGTATCAGCGACCACAACTAGATTACTCTGCGTCATACCTATTATATGAAGTTCCTAACGTTTTGTACGTTGAACCTATTTTAGGACCGACTTAGAACAAATACAAACCTCCACTGTGAAATCACTCCATAACACTATGTCTCGTGTAACTTCAGGACGTCGGCGATCATAGTTCTCCACAATGTCCATTGTAGCTCTAAATAAATTTTGTCCCTTTCCTGTCTCTTCTAATCCCTGTTCTGTCAACCATTTCGACAAGCTCGTCAAGTAGGCTATGCATTGTTTTCCTCTGTCCCTCTTACCTTCAATATGTTCTGTGAGGGTCAAATTTTCCAAACCCTCGTTCTTAAATTGTGTGGCCTAGAAATTTCAACTGCCTTCTTGATCTTATCTATAACTTTCATTTTCGTTTACATTTTCTCTAAAAAGACGTCGTTTTTCACACGCACAGTGCATGAGATTCCCAAAATGTTTCTGTAGAACCACGTGAATTTTTGCCGCGTGTGACTTGTTCGTCGGCGATGCGACTGTCCAGCATTCGCTGCCATAGCGATGGGTCCTATTACATAACATTGAGTCGTTTTCCCTTGTTTCTCACTTCCTGTTTATTTACTTACATTTGCGAAAGAAACTTCCACTATTCCAGTGCGTCTTCGGATTCCAGTCTCCCATTTCTCGTTTCCTGTTAAAAAAAAAAAAAAAACGTAGATATGTAAAGGTTTTTAATTGCTTTATTTTGGTATCTCCAAAGAAGAAAAATATTGATTTATAACGAGGGCGAGTTATGGAAGAAAGATTTATTCCCCCATTTGAAATTTCACTGTTATGGGCATTATCATATCTGTGATATAATACAACCGTATTTCACGAAATAGCTGAATGGAAAAAGAATGAAAAACATGTTTTCTTTTCAGAGAGCGTTTTATAAGGCTACGACGGATACAAAGTTGGACATGTACACATTTACATGTGCCCCACACAAAGAAATTATAACATGTAAAAAAAAAAACAAAAAAAAAAAAAACGGAGAACCTTACTTGTAATATTTCCCGAATTCAAAACTGGATTTACGGCGCTTTCTCTATGGAGCTGGTTAGGACATATGTTTTGTTTTGTTTTTTTTTTTTTTGTTTGTATTGTTTTTTTTTGTTTTGTTTTGTTTTTTCGTGTGTGTGAGATCTAGAGACGTCCTTCTTCTTTAGCTCTACACCGGAACTGCCCTTCTCCGGTCTCTACACCGGAACTGCCCTTCTCCGGTCTCTACACCGGAACTGCCCTTCTCCGGTCTCTACACCGGAACTGCCCTTCTCCGGTCTCTACACCGGAACTGTCCTATCCCTTATTCTTTATCTTCATCATCTTATTCTTATTCTTCATCTTCTTTTTTTTATTTTCTTCATCTTCTTAATCATCTTCTTCATTATTTTTTCTTCTTCTTCTCCTTCTCCTTCCTCCTCCTCTTCTTCATCATCTTCTTATTCTTATTCTTCATCTTCTTTTTATTGCTGTTGCTCTAGTTCTTCTCTTTCTCTTTGTACGACTTTTTTTCTTTTTTCTTCATCGTCTAATTCTTATTCTTCATCCTCTTGTTCATCTTCTTCTTTATTTTCTTCTTCTTTATCATCTTCTTTTTGTTGTTGTTGCTCTAGTTCTTCTCTTTCTCTGTGTACTACTTTTTCTTTTTTCTTCATTTTCTTCTTCTTCATCGTCTTCATCTTATTCTTTATCTTCATCATCTTCTTATTATTCTTAATCTTGATCTTCTTCATCTTCTTAATCTTTTTTATTTTATTTTCTTCTTCTTCCTCTTCTTCGTATTATTATTAGGTTGGTGCAAAAATAATGTCGTTTTCTCACATAGTAACATATGTGAGAAAACGACATTATTTTTGCACCAACCTATTATTATTATTATTATTATTATTATTATTATTATTATTATTATTATTTAATAAGAATACATGTGAACCAAGCAAGGAAATTATAACGTGAAAAAAAAAACAAAAAAAAAAACCTTTACTTGTAATATTTCCCGAATTGAAAACTGAATTTACGGCGCTTTCTCTATGAACCTGGTGTGGGCATGTGTCTTTTTTTTTTCTGTAAGACCTACCGCTATGGACTAGAGACATCCTTCTTCTCTGGGCTCTACATCGGAAATGCCCTTCTCCGGTCTCTTCATCGGAAGTGCCCTATCCTCTGATGCCATTCACCAGCCGTCACGTGAAACTCGTAACTATCTCAATGTAAGGGAGAGAATCACCGCTTGTATACCGACAGACCCATTTTCATTCAATCGTTAACATTGCTCTTCGAAGCTTTTGGTAAGAGCTGCTAATAATAAAACAAAGATCATTTCGGCAAAAACTAAATCTCGCAATACATATCTGTTTTATTTCAGATTTGTATCAATTCACCCCAAGCAAGGCGGGAACGCCACTAGTACCCAGTGGCTTATAGAGAGTGAAAGTGAGGAAAAAGTTCGATTATAAGGAGGATTGATGAAAGGACAAAAGATGAGCGGGATTCAAGAAGATAGAAGATAGCGATTGACTTTGTATTTATATTTTTAATTATTTTAGTTATGGGAGAAGAAAGTAAACTGAAGAAAGTTCTACAGGAGGGAAGTACGAGAAAAGAAACTGTTGGGGTAGAAGTGGTGGTTGCATTTAGCTATTTCAACAGCAAATGGATGAGACCTAAATGCCAATCTAGTAGCACGCTTAAATTCATGCAGTCTGACCACCTGGGAAAAAAGCTTGTCAGTTGGTTTAGGAGAAATAAAAAAAAGACCAAATTTATTAAGAGTTACTAAGGATAAGAAGTTGTGGAGATCCATAATCGCCTACGGACTGAAGGAACACGGTAGATGAGAAGAAGAAATAAAAGGGGCTCTCCGGCCTAAAGAAAGACTGTTTACATTTAGCTATTTCGCCTATAAACGGATGGAACCTAGATGACTATAGCAGGTTTAAATTCATGGAGTCGGAGTATCAGGGAAAAAAGCTCTTCAGAGTAGTTGCCATGAAAATATTTGCACAAAATGAGAGAGGTAAGCCACGTCATATCGGTGAGAAAGTGACTGAATGCCTTATACATTCTTCAGTGGATTTTGTCAAGTACCTCGAGAAAAATAACAGATGAACCAGACCAGATATGGTTGTAGTATTCAATGCACGGACGGATGATAGATTTGTAAATGTGCAAGATGGACAATGACGAGAAACATTTTCTGGCAGGACACAGCGAGTCAATATTCCTTGCTGTGGATGCAACTATTGATTCGATGTAGTTGCCCCACTTCGAGTCAGTTGAAAGATTCTACGAAAGATTTATTATCGGTGGGCGTAATCTTATCAATCTCTATCTATAAAAGGCAGGATGTGTGTGTGTGTGTGTGTGTGTGTGTGTGTGTGTGTGTGTGTGTGTGTAAGGAATGCACGGCCGCAATTTTCGACGGGTTTGCACCAAAATTTACATGCATATGCTCCAAGCTAGCGGGAAGGCCAAGTCCGACTTTGCATTTCTCAACTACCATCGATAGTGGATATAATCGATTTTTTCATGCTTCTACCGCAGTTTTCATGTAGTTTGCGGCCGTTTTCTACTGGCCAGAATGAGAGCCAATAGCTGGCTACCACGAATAGGCAGGAAGATTCTATTGGCCAACGTGAGAGCCAACAGCTGACTGACACGAATGTTAAATAGCATGATAGCATGCAAAAAACATCGATAGCTGCATTCGTCACAAGTGGGAAAAATATAAATCTGCATGGCACTTTACTCCAATTGGCTCATTTGCTTGCTTAAACTCAACGTTGATTCTGATTCCGCAGAACTGGGTTGGGTGTGAAAACGTATATGTTGTTAACATTCTCTTTTCATTCGGTTTTTCCAGTTACGAGTCCTTTTTTAAAGCTGATCGTTTTCTGTTCATTTTGTTTAGTTCTTTTTTCGTAACAGATTTAATGTTTAGTATAGAGCTTAGAAAAAATTCGCAGTGTGAGATTGGCAAGAAGTAAGGCATGTAGCAACAACAGCACGGCAAAGGGCACTCTTTTAAACGCAAGGAAGGGCAAAAATATTTAAAGTCAAGTGATAGCGATTGCTGTATGAGTCGTACGATTTTTGAATTAAGCACGGACATCGCCGGACCATGCTGCTAGTGAGATATACAAGTCTCAGTCGATAATCTCCTCCTTCAAATGTTAGTTTATTGTGTTGCCTTGAATTGGTTGAGTCTATTATTGTTTTAAAAGTAGTAGTGACACATTTTATATTTGTTTTTCTTTGTAATAAAAACTTATTTCACCCCAAACAAAGCAGTGGTGCCAATAATACGCAGGGTGTAACAGGGAGTGAAAGTAAGAAAAAAACTGAGTATAGGGAGGACTGAGAAAAGAACGGAAGATGAACGGGATTCGAGAAGGCATAAAATGGCGATTGACGTTGCATTTAAATTTTCGAAGATTGTAGTTATCAGCCAAACCAATAAACGAAAGAGAGTTCTACCGCCGGGAAAAGAAACTGTTGAAGTAGAAGTGGCGGTTGCATTTAGCTATTTCAAGAGTAAAACGGTGGGACCTAGATGCCAATCTAGTAGCCTGCTAAAATTAATGCAGTCAGGGCATCAGGGAAAAAGATCGTCAGAAGATATTTGCAAAAAACATAGGGGTGGGGCGGAATCTATAGATTCGATGTAGTCTCTCCACTACAAATCAATGGAAAACGTAATGCCACTCATATCTGGATAAAAGAGAATTTTCGTTGCATATCTTTGCGGTTGTGTACGCTGATTATAGCAAGCAGACAACGGAGTTACTTAGTGAAAGAGTTTTAATGTTGAATATGACTATTTTATCTTTCATCTTAATTATATTGATTTTTATCGAGCGCTAACAAATTATCATTAACAGTTATGAAGGATTCGCCTCCAACCTATGTAGCACTCACATCTCGTATCTTTATTAAGTCTTCTATTTACATCATTCGGACTATTATTCTCACCTTTGTCGCCATATTTATTACATTCTAACCACCTTCTTCAGTTGGTTGGAATGTCGAACTGAACCCTTTATTTCGCTCGCCGCGGTAGACTGTTCTAGTTCCACGTGCCATATTTAATATATGTCAGTTATCAGTTATCTCCAAGTTCTCCACTGCCTTAACCAGGCATTGAACTCACACTCTCTGGGTCCTGTCGCTGGATCTAACCAACGCCTTTATCCACTGTACCATGTATGAATTTCTGGTTATGGTTACAAACCTAATATCTTCAGTAACATTTTTTTACCAGTGCTCATATTGCAATTTTTGCCGAAACGTTCTAATAAATATGGCGACGTGGTAATAAATATGGCGAGATTATTATTATTATTATTATTATTATTATTATTAAACGTGACACGTGGAACTAGAACAGTCTACCCCAGTGAGCAAAATAAAGGGTTCAATTCCAACCACCTAAAGAAGGCCGGATCGTACAACGGCCGAAACGTTGTAATAAATATGGCGACAAAGATGAGGACAATAGTCCGAATAATGTAAATAGTGTACATAATACCTCATCTCAGAAATATAGACAGATACTGAAGGGCCGAAACGTTGGAATAAATATGGCGACAATGATGAGGACAATAGTCCGAATAATGTAAACTGTATACATAATACCTCATCTCAGAAATATAGACAGATACTTAATAAGTATTTCTGATGTGAACCGAGTCGTAATAATTATTATTATCAAACTAAAGATCCAAGTAAAATGGTCAGCTCCATGTACAGCTCCGGTAATTACTTGACTTTTGGTGTATATACTCTACCTTCTGAAAATCCAGTAATGTTGCCATATTTGTATGGGAGCTATCCTGTCCTCAGTTTCCAGTTTTGATATAAAGTTCAAAAACATCTCCGTGTCCTTGTTGGAGAAAAATTATTTTCCGCGCTCCAACATCTCTCTCTCTCTCTCTCTCTCTCTCTCTCATGTGTGATATGGCAAGTCTCTCACAACAACTACTGATCTATTATCACCACTTTTATGGAAAGTGCTCAGAAAAACTAAATTCCTTGCTTCCGCCAGAAAAAACTACATTCCTTGGTTCCGGTTAGGATCAGACATGCTATTTACATTGTAGAAAATCATCCACATTCCCTCCGTATCCCATCAGTAAGTAGTACCTGACTCCTGGTGTATACTCCACCTTTACATGAGCGAGATCAGGCTGAAAATGGAGTACTATTGCCATATTCAGGTGAGAGTTGCCCAGTCCTCACTTCCCAATTTTTTATAGAATTGTGGGAGAATAATTATTTTCCACACTTCAACCACACACATACACACACACACTCTCTCTCTCTCTCTCTCTCTGTCTCTCTCTCTCTCTCAGGTGTGATGTAGCAAGTCTCTCACAACTACTTATCATCACTACTTCAATGGAAAGTGCTGAGAAAAACTAAATTCCTTGGTTTCCGCCATGTCTAATCTTCACGGCTAGGACCTGCAATACCATTTACATTGTAGCAAATCACCCACATTCCCTCTGTATTACATCAGTGAGTACTACTCGACTCCTTGTGTATACCGTACCTTTATATGAGGCAGGTAAGGTTAAAAATGGAGTACTGTTGACATATTTGTGTGGGAGCTGCCCAGTTCTCATTTCCCAGTTTTGATACAGATTTCAAAAAACATTTCCGAGCACTTGCGGGTGACGAATTATTTTCCAAACTTTCTCTCTTTCTCTCTCTCACACACAGGCGGTATATGGCGAGCCTCTCGCTGCTCTGTCGCTACTTCCTTTCAAAGAACTCATACGAACTACATTCCTTGGTTCCGCCAAGCTTAACCATCACAGCTAAGCCAATTACATGGCTGTAAACCATTCACATTCCCCCCGTATACCATCGGTGAGAAGTACGCGCCACTGGAACGGCTTCTTCTGGCAAACCTCTTCTCTGTGGAACAGATTTCCAAGAAAATGATTCTCCGATCACTACAAACTGATTAACCGTTATCTTCCCCTCCTATCCGTATATAAAAAAAAAACCTTAACGTAACACTCTCCTCGGATGACCCCGGGTTTTGGATAGGGTGAATCTTAATATAAAATATTATTAATTATTATTATTATTATTATTATTATTATTATTATTATTATTATTATTACTTTTATTTCCTTTGATTTCTGGTGTTTACACATTTATTTCCGGGTCAACCCAGGAAACATTAGTTTAGAAATGTCATTATGACACTTTCCACTGACAAAAAAAAACAAAACAAAAAAAAACACATAGATAAAGCCCTTCATAACGTGTGGGCTGTACTTGTCAGAACAATTTTTTGTATCTTTTTGAGGCATGGACTTCCAGGAATCCCTTCAATTAGTCTACTGGAATCTTTTCCAACCACTCCTAAGGCTCCAACTACAACAGGGATTGTTGATGTTCTCATATGCCACATATTATTATTATTATTATTATTATTATTATTATTATTATTATTATTATTATTATTATTATTGTAGATCATTTTGCATTAATGTGGTTTTCCCTTAGGTTTCTATCCATGGAAATACATTATTCCTTATTTCCATCAATGATTTTGCCAAATATTATCAGTTCCCAACAGATTATCGATGCTGATGACGCAAATGTTTACTCCTGTTTCAATGGGAAGGCTGATCTGTTGCGTAAAATAAAATTGGCAGCAGATCATAAAATAGAACTAGAATCTATGGATAAAAAATGATGCAATGTTACATTTACGCCTCAAAACTGCTATATTTTAAACTTCTTGTTGGAATTTTTGGGTACCCTGGTGTATTAGTGAGACAGCCAAAATGAGCTGACTCCTTTTACAGTTCCCCAATAGAAGCTTTAACCAATCAGAAGGCTCAAAATATTCAATGCAACGTGTATAAAGGCGGCCATGTTTTTTTCCCCGAATATTCACTGCCAGCCTTTGATATCGAAGACTGAAGAATTACGGAACAGCTGATGGTGGTATTAGCGATATAGTCAGATTCAGTAGAGTATCTGACTCGTGAGTGTTAATCTTTAACGTTGCTTCATTGAACAGATTACGTACCTCGCTGTATTCTATATTTATAGACTATGGTGAACATGGTCAACACTTCTTAGCGAACCAATTTTGCCTTTCCTTGACATGATGATAAACTTCAGAGAGTGATTTATTATGCTTTCCCGAACAAACGTTTTCTGCTCACACGACATGAAAAGATTACATTGAATCAATTGATTGACCTACTGCTAGGAAAGTAGATCCACTGTGTCATACTAGACAATTTTTCTTGCCAGAATCTTCCACCTGTGAGGTTACCGCACTTACTTTCTTAAAAAAAAAAAAAAAAAAAAAACGTCGCGAGAACCTATAAAGAAGCAGTGACATTCTCTGTCATTCTCCTTTTCATTTTTCACTCAAGGACTATAAGATGTAGGTCAAACACTGGGGAACACAAGCGCCCGCACACATACACACGCACGCGTGCACGCACCTTTCATTTCATTTTTTCTAGGTCTTTCTCCTACACCAAATTACACACATGCACAATTCACGAGTTTAAATGTTTTCTTCGTTCATTTTCATGGTTTTGTAATACGCAACAATATTCAATTGTCTATGTATACCTTTGTTTTGTTAATACATACATTATCGTTTGTTTATACACACACACACACACACATATATATATATATATATATATATATATTAAAGACATTTTTATGTTTAACGTTCTTATTATAGATACAAGTATTTAAGTAAATGCTCTGTTTATAATAAACGGTATTAAATAACACGATGAGCAGTTATGAATGCACGAGATTCATGGAAGATTGAAGTTTATAAGCAGTAAATTCAACCTTGCCAACCGAACGATCCTTGGTGGCCGTGCGGTCAAGTCACGTCAGCGTAAATGACGGTTCCGTATAGGATGCAGGTTCGAATCCTGTCAAATGACGAATATTTTCTATGAAAATTTCTCGGACATCCAGGCCGCTAAATGTTATTTAATACTGTTTATTATAAACAGAGCATTTACTTAAATACTTGTATCTATAAAAAGAACGTTAAACATAAAAAAAAATGTCTTTAATAAATAAATTGTCGGACTTTGTCCATTTCTTTATATATGTAAGCAAATATATGGATATAGATACGACAATATGGAAAAATATACGAAAAAAAGAAACAAAAATCCTAATATGCAATTATGCTGTTTTAATGTTAATATAATGTCAACGTCGGACGTTTCGGTCTAATAGATAATCTTCAGGACATATTCATAAAACATAATTAACATTAGACCATATTCTATTCAACATGAAAAAGACGATGGACATAAGAGCAAGACCAATCCAAACAGATAACTGAAATCTTTTATAAGATCAGCGTTCCGTTTAAATATGATTACGTCGTGTTTGGATTGGTCTTGCTCTTATGTCCATCGTCTTTTTCATGTTGAATTGAATATGGTCTAATGCTAATTATGTTTTATGAATATGTCCTGAAGATGGTCTATTAGACCGAAACGTCCGACGTTGACATTATATTAACATTAAAACAGCATAATTGCATATTAAGATTTGTGTTTGTTTTTCCGTATATTTTTCTTCATACATATATATATATATATATATATATATATATATATATATATATATATATATATATATATGTTTGTGTGTGTGCGTGTTGTCGTTGCTTTATTCATTTATTACACTGGCTCACATACTGAGTCCACTATTTTTGTAGTGTGATAAATCTACCAGAAAACGCATGTTTTCCAAATCAAACACAACCGAACGATCTCCCCAATGCACCTACCATTCGTCCATGCATTGTACATTAATGTCAGATCTCTTCTGTTGCTTCTGCCATTTATTTAGAGATTACTGATAAAATACAAAGACGCTTCCCCAATGGTATCGGTCCTAATATTGCATTGTAGGGTGTTTCTTACCTTGTTTAGGATGAAATAATTGGAAAAAATGATGGTATCACCCATTAACGTATTCACTGGAAAATCTCTCCATAAGACATGGTGTCAACAATATTCTTTACAACTCAAGATCGTTCGCAGAATAAAAGATGACCATTTTCTGGGAGTCTCCAATCTAGGTTTGAGTTCCAATTTTCCCTAGACGCTCTTTCAGGTTTCTGCGTAGTGTTCCAAGCGCATACAGTACTACAAGAATTACTTTAACAGTCACTTTCCATAGTTTCTTCATCTCCCGAGGTATATCCTGGAAGTTTTCAGTTTCTTTGAAGTCCATTCTTACATCTTACGGAATGGCAGAATCAATAATATGATATTTGCTTCTTTTCTTATTTATCTAAATAATGTCGGGTATCCGTTCTTCCATGAAATGATACGTCTGGACAGAGAAATCTCATATCCTGTGACTGTCGTTTTCTATCACTGCTTCTGGCGGATGTTTTTTATTATTTTAAAATATTTTTTTACCTGCTTTTGTTTTATAATCACATACAGAGTAATGATCTAGGACAAGCGAAAGATATGCCTTTTTATTGGGTCCACATTATTAAACAAAACAACTATAGGCTCTGCTTGTGGGAACTATTTTTTATTTGGGATTTCCTAAAGAGCTGTACCAGCTGTTGATTTATTCTTGAGGTCCTTTCATCAGATCCAAAGCTCCAACGACTACAGGAACAGTTTTAGTTTTTAAGTGCCACATCTATTTTTATATTTCCATCTTGGGCTATTTGTATTAGCTTAGTTTTCAAAAACCTCCGAAGACATATTTTTGTCACTTGGTGCTCTCATGTTAATCAGTGTCGAAAGTTTTTGTTGTTGTTACTCTAGTTCTTCTCTTCCTCTTTGTACTACTTCATCTTCTTTTTCTTTCTTTTTTCTTCTTCTTCATCTTTTTGTGTTTGTTCTTCATCTTCTTATTCTTATTCTTCATCTTCTTTTTATTGTTGTTGCTCTTGTTCTTCTCTTCCTCATTGTACTACTTCCTCTTCTTTTTTTCTTTTTTCTTCTTCATCTTTTTCTGTTTCTTCATCATCAACTTGTACTTCATCTTCTTCTTCATCATCATCTTATTCTTATTCTTATTCTTTTTGTTGTTGTTGCTCTAGTTCTTCTCTTTCTCGGTGTACTACTTCTTTTTCTTTTTTCTTCATTTTCTTCTTCTTCATCGTCTTCAGCTTATTCTTTATCTTCATCATCTTCTTATTCTTATTCTTCATCTTGTTTATATTCTTCTTCATCTTCTACTTCTACTTCTTCTTTTTCTTCTTCTTCTTCTTCTAATGATTATTATTATTATTATTATTATTATTTAATAAACATACAGAATAATACATAGATTACCAGAGAAATATGATTATTTTCCACTTTTGTCTGGTAGTTCGATTTTGAAATCGAACGAATACAAAGATCAGTATAATAGGATGGCCATAGTTTGCCTTCCGTCAACATGGCTGATGCTATGCACTATGCTAATGATGAATTGCAAATTCTTTGGCTATCGTTTTGCGCTGACATGAAATTAAAACACGATATTCAATCAATTGCTATGTCCGCTGCTCGAAAAGTTGATTCACAATGTCATGCTAGACAAGCTTCCATGCCAGAATCTATCTTACATATTTACAAATCTAAAATCCGCCCATGCATTCAAGAATGTTGTTACATCTGGTCTGGTTAAATGTCGCCATTTTATATTTTTAATTTCACGTATGGGTGTTATTTATTTTTTATTCTGTCGACTTCAAAATATAGTAATATCAGTTTGGCTCCGTCTGTGGGAAAACGAGCACCATGACGCAGTTTATTCCGCCAGAAATTTGGAGACCGCATGCTGTATTGCTTGGCATTGATAGTGCAGGATCCGGAAAGAGCTCGATGAGTTTAATGGTGATTACGTAGGTAAGGCAGTTCCGAAATTTCACTCTGATCGTTCTAATAAGCAAAGAGCTTCCGAATTTCTTGGTGAGGGCCCTAGACTTAACATGAAGGCCTACATCAATTGCTTTGAGGAGGAGATAGATCTTTTCTGTGTCAAGAGAGTGGCTGCACCATGACACACAAGCAGGAGAACCCAGTCTTGGCAGTCAGAGAATATCTGCAGCAATATCACCCCTTACATCTGGCCAATTAACTTCATCTCTGCTACGTCTACACATGCGCACGAAATGAAAGACGCTAGTACTTTCAACATTTGCGTCTCTTATAACATATCCCCATTCTCGGTAGATTTTTATATTGTCACAGTGAGGAATAGTTAGGGACAAATTAGGTGTAAAGAAAAGAAGAAGAATAAAGATGAATTTGGTTAGATTGAAAAAATATTCTTTCAAAATATTCTTTCAAAATATTCTTTCAAAAATATCCTTTCCAAAGATTTTGAAACTACCAGCGTCTCTCGTTTCGTGTTCATGTGTAGACGTGGCAACGCCAACAAAGACCAATCCGATGAAGTCATAACGGATGTTAACGCGTCACAAAAAAAATTCTAGTCTGTCATATATTTCTAAAGACCAGACATTACAATTAACCTTAATTAATTGCCTTCTCGTAGATATATGCTTGGGACGTCATATAAATTTGTTTCTATTAAAACAATGACATAATAAATAAATACAAGAAACTTAAAATTCAAACTGAAAAATTCCACGAGCTAAAATGATTGGAACTCAAGATAAGATCATAAAATATTCCATAACAATCCTTGTTTGCCAGATATTCAAGTAGGAACTGCTCATTTTCTCAGGGATATACTGATGATGTAAAAAGTGTAAATATTAAGTGTTACTGAACAGATGCAAAGTGAATGCACATATTTGTTAACTTGCCTTACTCCAGGTAAAAGATAAAGGTAATAAACAAGAAACAAATAATAATGATAATAATAATAATAATAATAATAATAATAATAATAATAATAATCTGTACATACCAAGAGCGTTACGAGGCCGTGGTCTAATCCAACTTGAACTAACTCTAAAGATTACAACAATCGGACTGGAAGCATACCTCACAAAAAACAATGACCCTCTCCTACAAATAATAAAACACTAACTCAACTCCATCAACAGAGAAGATGCACTCTTCACGGAACAGTTCAATATACCTGAAATCATACCAAGCGAATACCATCAACGCCAAACGAGTAAAAAAAAGCAAAACAAACTTGGCCAAATGAAATTATACAAAACAAAAATGTGAGGACAAAAAAACCTAAACAGAAAAAAAAAAGACGCAGGTGTGGGTCATCAGAAAAGACATCAATGCCTAGGGGTCAAGCGGATTGAGTTGCAGGTCAGGACCAAAGTCTCGAAAACAATGCCTATCACTGTCACATAATCCTTGGATGGAATTAACCGAAAATTCAGGAAGTCCGAAAAACAAATGATGAAACTGTCGACCATATTATCTCAGGATGTCCGGAACTAGCAAAAAATGAATACACTCACAGATATAACAAAGTAGCGACATATGTGTACTGGAATATATGCAAGAAGCACAAAATCGAAACCACTGAGAAATGATACGAGCATCAACTAGGCACAGTTACCTAAACGTTACTATTCTCTAGGACACGACAGTTCGAACTGACACGGAATTAAAATACAACAAATCTGATAATATCATAAAAAAACAAGAAATCTAGAAATTGTATGCTAATTTAAAAAGCAGTAACATCTCATAAAAAACACCTCCATGAAGATTGTCCAGAAATTTTACAAATACTAGGACATGGGCTTCGAAATTAACAGGATCTTGGGAATGGTGACTGAGACTGTATCAATAGTAATCGAAGCTCTGGGCCTCGTGAGAAAAGAAATGGACAATGTCACTAACAGTGTCCCGAGTAGCAAGTATACAAGCTGCCCAGATGATCGCCCTACTAGGGACATTCCATATACTAAGTAAAATGCTATCAATTAAATGACAATTCTCCTATAGGGCCTAATGACCATAGTTTGGACCCGGGTCTACAGGATGCATAGCAGGGAACATAACATACACAAATAATAATAATAATAATAATAATAATAATAATAATAGAGCCTGTAACAATTTGATGTGGGGCCAAAGTCGGGACCACAGAAGTAAAACACGTCAAAAACCGTCATTATTTTTGCACCAACCTAATATTAACAACAGGTTACAAAGATAGTGTAAGCGGAGCTTACTATATGTTAGTGTCCAATACTGGTAGTCGTACGCGGCTCTCTCTCTCTCTCTCTCTCTCTCTCTCTCTCTCTCTCTCTCTCTCTAGAGTGTTGTGTCGCATACTTAATATAGACCTGGAAGAGTCTATTGTGTAGGTAGTTCTGGTCTCACAATACCCCCTTCCAAGAGTTTTCTTTTTTTTCTTTTCTTTTTTTGAAAAGGAGAAAAAAAAACTGTTAATACTTTTTCCTCTTGGGATTTATTGTTTCTCAGCTGGAAGTAGAGATCTTGATGCGTGAGCCACAGCTTTTCGCGAACCATCTGGCAGTTTATACAGAATGCAAGCACCAATGCCGTACGAGCTTGCATCCCTTGCGACTATGACGTCGAGACTAGGGTCGCAATGGGTGAGGGAGAAGTCTGAAGTAAGAGTTTTCTTGATTTTCTCGAATGCGTCTTGGCATTACGGAGTCCATGACCATGGTTTGTCTTTTTTTAAAAGTTGGATGAGAGGCCCTCTCAAATTTTTCATGTTCTTAATGAACCCTTGGTAAAAGTTAGCTGGGCCGAGGAAGCTTTGCAACGCTTGAACGTTATCTGGGGCCGGCATGTTTTTGATCGCGTTGGCTCTTTCTGGATCCGGCCGACGACCGCCTTCATTAATGATGTGCCTTAAGTATTTAATCTCTGGTAAGAAAAAGTCACACTTTGCCTCCTTAACCTTAAATCCGTATTCTTGTATCTTTTCGAATACGATTATTATATGGTTCCGGTGCTCTGCCGTAGTTTTACTAGTAACCAGTATATCATCCAAATAGGCTGTTGCGTAGTCAAGATCGCTCAGCATGGCATCCATGACCTGCTGGAAAATTGCAGGCGCAACCTTTACTTCAAAAGCCAGTCTGTTGTATTTGTACAACCCTCTATGGATGTTTATGCAGAGCATTTTGGGACTTTCTTCTTCCACTTCTATCTGAAGTTATACGTCCGAGAGATCGATTTTTGAAAAATATTTTCCACCATTGAGTTTATTGAAAATTTCTTCAGGCCTTGGGAGAGGATAGTGGTGATCTTGCAAGGCATCGTTTAACCCTGTGTAAAAATCTGCGCATACTCGTATTTGATTGGACTTCTTTTTTACGTAGACCGTAGGTGCTGCAATCGCTGAAATCTGTTTTTGACAGAATACCTGCTTGTTCGAGTCTATCTAACTCTTTGTTGATTTGTTCTAGAGCAGCGAAAGAGACATTCCGTTTCTTTTTGAATACCGGTTGTGCACCGTCCTTCACCTTGAACTTAGTACATTTTAGTACATTTCCCAAGGCCGCCAGAAAAAACCTGGGAAAATTGTTGTTTGAGTTCCTTTTTTAGATTTACCAAATTGGACGTTGTACTTTGTATCTTGCGACAAAATGTACTCATTGGGCAATCCCAAAGATTGAATTTTTCTATCCAATCAGTTCCAAATAAGTTATCTGAAGTTTATTACCTCGCCTAAAATGTTAATTCTTTAGCTGTTTTATCCGTTTTTAATAAGGTCGGCTTGTTTAATTTTCGCCATGTACGCCAGTTAATGTTTGAAAGATCGGAACCCGAGCCAAGCTGGAATTTAATGGACTTATTGAAAATATCCAAAGTTACATATTTTCTTAAATTCCTATCGACAATATTGTCAGATTGAGCTTGCCTAATTTTATTTTTGGTTTTTCTCATTCTGTTGGCGTACTAGCACGAAGTTAAAGTATGCCCAATTTTATTGCAATTTTTGCAATATTTTTTGTTCTTAACTGGACAGAATTTCATCCAATGCCATTTACCACAATGGTAACATGGTCCGGGCGGTTTCTTTAATGTATTTGGGTTTTGGTTACTGCGGAATTTAGGACATGAGAATTGTCTTTTTGTGGGGAATATGAGGTAGACTTACTTCTGATTTTATTAATCTGAGCCGCACCTGATTCCTCGATAGTGTTTGAGTCAAACTTTCCAGATATTACTCTTTGACAGTCCTCTACCAGTTTTTGGAGAGTCAATCCTTGTTCGTTCTCAAACTTGGTCAGTACCCGTCGTCTGATTTCGGCGTCTTCTGCTGATACTAGACCTTGTGCGAAAATTAAGCACTTAAAATCATCGGCAGTCAGTTCGGCTAGTTTAAAATCATTACAGAGCTTGTTTACCGATGCTGCAAACGTTAGAAAATCTTGCTGGTTGTCTTTGACTGTGTTCAGGCATTTCTAACGTTTGGGGAACAAGGTTGTGTTAGGCCCGAATAGTTCCGAAAGGAGCTTAATAGTCTCTGAAAAATCCAAGTCAGTCGTTTTCTTGGGTAGTATGAAGTCTAAGAACCTACTATGTTCTGTAGTTCCTAGTTTTCTCAATAGTAGACGTACCTTTTTTTACTGGACCATTGTTCACAGTCTACGGTGAAAATATCTTCGTAGCGCCTGTAAAAGGCCTCGGACGTTTTGTCGTTCTCTGGTACATATTCAAAGGTTTCCATTGATTTGTAGATTGTACTCTGGGAGAATATTGTATCTTTTTCAGAGTTTGAGCCTTTTAATGCATTTACGAGTAATTCTTTAAGTTGTTTCTGTTGTAGTTCAGCATTCTGAAGCGTAATTTGTTAGATTTCCATTTGTTGTTTATGTAATTCCAAAAATAGTTGTTGTCTTTCTTCTGATTTTTGTTGCTGATCCAAATTTACTTTTAGCATTTCGGCAATTACTTTTTGAAAATCTTCCATATTTAGACAAACAAAAATGACAGTAATTTTTTTGTTGCTTTCAAATACCAAGGGGAGGTACACAAAAAATCTTGGTAGTTTTTTTCTTTTCTTTTTTTTTTAACACAAAAAAAAATATGGACAGACAATTAGTTAAACTAAACTAATTATGTGCTTCGCTTTTTTGCAATTCCGTGGTTCCATTAATTTTAACGTAATTGTATAAATTTTCACCACACTTATATATATATATATATATATATATATATATATATATATATATATATATATATATATATTTCATAGAGGTACAAAAAAGAGAAAACTCACCACAGTGAATTTGAGGGGAGAATAATTTTATGCCCGAGTTCAACTCAGTTACATAAAAAAAAATTTAGTTCTTTTCGAAAACTTGAGTACAATAGTAGTACTTCTGCTCTTGTGTTGTCAGTTTGTTTTACAAACAACTGTTTTTTTTCTGTGTGTGGGTGTGTAAGAAATCGTTCTCGTAATGTTATTTGGACAGACTTTAATATTCCGTAGATGTCGAATCACTGCTCGTCACTGCTGTTTGGTATTGGAATATATATATTTTTTTATATGTATATACTGGGTGTTGCTTTTAAATCGCTAATGTAGTAATACCAGTTTAGTTTCTCGTTCAACACTGCTGTGGGAACGCGTGGAGTTTCTGTGTATTTTTCGAGTACTCTGTCGCTATTGATATGGTGAGAACGAAATTCTCGCATCTTTCTGTCGCCACTGATATGGAACTGGTAAGGTACTGAGATTTCACCGTGAGTGCGTTTCTCGAATCCTCGTCGCCACTGATGTGGGGCCAAAGTCGGGACCACAGAAGTAAAACACGGAACACGGATTAGATGTAAGAAAGATATATTAACAAGAGGTTACAAAGATAGTGTAAGCGGAGCTTAATATATGTTAGTGTCCAATACTGGTAGTCGTACGCGACTCTCACTCTCTCTCTCTCTGCCTCTCTCTCTCTCTAGAGTGTTGTGTCGCATACTTAATATAGACCTAGAAGAGTCTATTGTATAGGTAGTTCCGGTCTCACAATACAATTTTATTTTAGGACCCATAAAAACTTTAGGGGACTTCACAATATACACAGACAGTACAACCAAAGCTAATCCCCCAAACATCATGTTCAAAGACTAATGAATATGCTTTGTTATTGGCAGTCCCTGCAGATTGTAATGTATTTTTCTAGATCTTCACAAAACTATCAAGATACAAGGATATTGAAGTAGAAATCTCAAAAATGGGGCAAATGAGTACATCAGAATTCCAGTTATATTTGGATTACTCGGGTTGATTGGGAAAGATTCCCATAGGCTCATGGCGGCCTATACCTTAAAGAAATACAAAAACATTGTCCTCACAAGTACAGCTCAGACATTACGAAGATCTTTATCTGTGTAAAATCTGTGTGATCTTAATTGTTTGGTTTTAACAAAAAAGCTAAGTAAAAAATATCATAAAGCCATTTCTGACCTTAGGTCTCTGGCTGGAACCCAGAATGAAATGTGTATACAACAGAAAGTGTATGCTTATTGACAAAGCAGTACCATCGGAGAGAAACACCTCCATGAAAATTATCCAAAAATTGTCTAAATACAAGGACCTAGAGATCGAGATTAACAAGATGTGGGGAACGAAGACTGAGACTGTACCAATAGTAATCGGAACACTGGGCCTCGTGAGTAAAGGAATGGGCAATTTTACCTTAAGTCTCTGGGCGGGACACGAAAAGATATGAATATACACCAGATATCAAAGGAAATAATAATAATAATAATAATAATAATAATAATAATAATAATAATAATAATAAACCATATAATAATAATAATAAAACCATATATTAATTATCAATTTTTATTTATTATATTTTTGTACCATCTGAATTGTGAAGGGAGATAATTCAACATAATTTACTTATCATTTGAATGATTACTTCTATTAGTCGTTTTAATAATCTATTCAAACAAATTATACACCTGCATTTAGAGAAAACTACTCATCGAGTAACATGAAATATTTAATTAATCAGTTAATCTTCTCCTTCGTTTCTTATACTGCATTCTTACTTGTTCAAGCTTGTCATGTAAGGCAATCAGATATCTTTGTCTATTAAGTGACAAGCTGTCTATATTTCTGAGATGAGGTATTATGTACACTATTTACATTATTCGGACTATTGTCCTCATCTTTGTCGCCATATTTATTACAACGTTTCGGCCGTTGTACACTCCGGCCTTCTTCAGGTGGTTGGAATGTCGAACTGAACCCTTTATTTCTCTCACTGGGGTAGACTGTTCTAGTTCCACGTGCCGTGTATAATGTATGTCAGTTATCAGTTATCTCCTGTTAATAGCCCTGTCCAAGTTCTCCACCGCCTTAACTGGGTATTGAACTCGCACTCTTTGGGTCCTGTCACTGGATCTAATCAACGCCTTTATATACCCGGTTAAGAAAAGAACCTTGGTTTAAAAAAAAGTTAGATTCAATAAGGAACACAGCATCAATTTTAGGGAAATATAAAGTTAAGAATTATTCTTTGTGGAAACAATTGTAATGGTCAATGTATTCTCCATTCTAAACGATCCTTAAATATAACAGATAATGAAAAGGGGATTACGTGCAACAACGTTGAACGCAAGAAGCAACGGATTGACAAAGATAACCCTCTATAGCCACCTCAAAATCAGAAATCCATGGAAGAAAGATAATGGTGTGGCAGTGGCCGGATCAACAGAACATTATTCCTTTCTTAGAAAGTAATGGAACGTTCCATAGACATTTATACTTCCAGTAGCTCAAACGTGGTTTCAGAATTTTGACCGAGAATCTCCCTGAAAACACCAATAAGAAATTTACTAACCTCCTCCATGAAAACGCCAATAGGATTCCCGAGTTTGTCGAAACTCTTTCCCAACAAAAGCTGTGGGATTTTACTCAAAATGTATAAGGAGATCTGCCTGATAAGCGGCAACACGTCGTTGTAAAGGATGGTGAATAAAAGATATTTATAATTGTAAAGGATATTGAATAAAAGATAATTATACTTTGTTTTTGAAGTATAAAGTTGATAAACAGAAACGGAAATTATTTATTAGTAGAACTGGTCGATATAATAATGATATGGGTGCCAAAGTTGGGACCACAGAAGTAAAACACGGAACACGGATTAGATGTAAGGAATATATATTAACAACAGGTTACAGAGATAGTGTAAGCGGAGATTACTATATGTTAGTGCCCAACACTGGTAGTAGTTCGAGACTCTCACTGTCTCTCTGTGTCACTCTCTATCTCTCTAGAGTGCTATGTCGCCTAATTAATATAGGCCTGGAAGAGTCTATTGTTTCCGTTCTCACAATAAATAATCAAACGGGAGACTATGAATTAACTGGGAAAAAAAACTTACTCAATAGGCAATCAAAAATAACAAGAGGAAGATTCATAACTTACGTCCTAAATCCCTTGGGAAATGAACGTATGAATCCTTTTCTTCTCCCTCCAGTTATGGGTAAATAACAGGACCGACCGGGTTCTATAGCCTTGGATGGCAACTGGCCAACCGCAGAAAGAAATGGAAGATCCTGCGGGAAAAAAATTGAAAGATACATGATCGGCTAAGCGTGTATCACGCATGGCACATAACTGACTACCTGTTTCGTTTACCCTTGAATCCAAGTAGATTGTCTCGTTTGGGGTGAGATTATTTTTTTTTAAATCTATAATATTTAGCGAAAAAATATTTTAGAAGTACTTATCACCTCAATTCTACCATCATTTCAGTGATTTTTGTTGAAAGGTCCGCACTATTTTATACTCGTTTTTTTTTTTTTTTTTTTTTTTTGGTTGGGTGGTGGGGGGCACAGGTCTAATAAAACGAATCTTCAAAGAATTATCAAATGTGTTGAAAAAAATGACCACTTGAATTTTTCTCTTTCTCAGATAAAACCGAACGTGGATGTTAATTCTAATTCCCCTGCGTTCATAAGAATTGAATGAAAATTCGATTTGAGCCTGAAAGCAAAAAAGAAATCATTTCTTAAATCTTTGGTTACGTTATTTGTCCAGGGGTTTTGGATTCATTAACTGCCGAGTGATAACAAAAAATCCTATGCAATTTAAATGATATCGGCTATAGAAAATTTCTTGTCCTACCATACACACATACGCACACACACAAATTATGGAAGATGCTAATTGATGTAATTTAATGTCCAATAAACGAAAGTGTGTAAATATTGTTTTTACTGAGTTTTTGTATTGGAATTATTATTCATATTATGTTAAGTTTGAGAGTAAATTATGTATTATATTTTTTTTAAATCAATAATAATCAGTTTTCGTGTATCTTTCAAGGATTCTTCGGAAGGATTTTGTTTTGTTTGAGACCTCCTGAAGTTGATCAGTTTTAAAAGTTAATTTTCAACTTATGATTTAAAAATGTGTAACGGTGGCTTTACAGTTGAAATAATAAATGGAAGTGACAAAACAATAAAAAGAGTTAAGACGAAGTTTGCGATAAGTGAAATGTGGTTTTATTTCCCGTGATTACCAAAGTCCAATCGCTTACACGTTCCGGTGTATCATATATATGGGAGACTGAGAGGTCGTTCGAGGTATAGCAGAAGTTAGTAGTAGATATATAGACGTGGCATAAGACCAATACGCATATGCAGTCGATTGATATAAATATATTCAACGAATTATAGCATATTAGTTGGCCAAACAAACAAAAAGGATTTTTGAATGGTTATGCATTATTAGTCCTCCTATACGGAAAGGAAACAACAAAACCTCATACAGAAGGTGTTGAAGGAAAGTGAGAAGAAAGGACTAAATATAAACTACAACAAAACAGAATACATGGTTGTCAGCAAAAGGGGAAAGCCCAAAATGCAAATTACAAATCGGGGATACTAAATTCAAACAAGTAAAAAATTTAAATATCTGGGAAGTGTTCTAAAAAAGGACGGAAAGTGCGACACGGATATCTGAAGATATATTGGGATGACCAAAGATGCCTTCCAAAAGCTAGGCAGAGTATTATGAGACAGAAAAATCTCGTTACAAAGAAAAGAATACTGAACTGTTACGTTATATATCTCCTCCTACATGTCAGTGAATGATGGACAATCTTCTTAAAGATAAAGAAGAGAACTGAAGCAACAGAAATGTGGTTCTACAGAAAAACTGCTGAGGATACCATGGACCGAGCATGTAACAAACAGCGACGTTTTGGAGAAAATAGTAAAAGACAGAGGAAACTTATAATTAACATCAGGAAGAGACAGTTAAATTTTCTGGGACACGTAATGAGGAAAGACGACTTGGAAAATATGATACTCACATTTCGGATTGAGGGAAAGAGGGATAGAGAAAAGCAGCGCGTGACATACTTGATGGGCTGTAGCAAATGGATGGTAGAATAGGGTTTGAGAGAAATAGCAAAAGACAAAACTTATTAAGAGCTACAAGGGACAGGAAGATGAGGAGAGCCATGATCGCCTACGTCATAAAGTGACACGGCTCATAAAAGAAGAAGAATATGAAAGTGAATGCTGAACAATTTAATCACAGATGAACAAGAGACTTGGTTTAATATGGTTTGATTTATTTTGTATTAGGCCTTACTCACTCAATGGGTTATTTAATGCCGTCAAGATTTTTAGCGTAGTTTCGTATGAATAGAATATGCATTTTTCTGAAAGAAATCAATTTGTGTATCAGGTTTCATTGACGTATTTTTGTATAGATGGTTTTTGTCAACACTCAAATGTATTGCTGGTAATATTTTTTTTCATCAAAAATATATTGCTCGTATTTTTACTCTAAAAACTTATTTTTACACTTTTATAACGTTTTTACCCCAATTTAGGGGTTAACTATTTGTTCCCAGCGAGGAGTCTAACAGGTGCTACCAGCACAAGTTATGCTAGACCTAGAAACAATAGCAATTAACAGGTTGTTCATCTCTCCTCAAAACATTCTGATTACATGCCTTGCTGTCGAATGTAGTTTATAGTCATACCCAGAACACCACAAGAAACTTTAGACAACAAAAATGTGGTTCTACAGAAGGATGCTGAGAATATCATCGACTGAACACGTGAGCAACGATAAAGTTTTAAGAGAAAATAGAAAAAATAAAACACTCATAAGTAACATCGGTAAGAGATTGTTGAAATTTCTAGGAAACATAATGAGGTAAGAGGGATTAGAAAATTTGACACTCACAGGATATATTGAAGGCAAGAGAGAGTGAAGAAGGCAACGCATATCATATCTAATGGGCTTGTGTAAATGTTTCGCAAAACAGGGATTATAAGAGATAAAAAAGATAAACTTTATTAAGGGCTACAAAGGTAAGAGTTGTCGACTTCATGAAAGCCTGAGTCGTGAAGGTATGATACATACATGTAGTCAAAAGTTAATCTCTGGTAATTCTGGTTTCATCGTTGGTCGGGGGCATTGCAGTTGATGGAAGCGCCTTAGTGTCGTTCCTGATGTCGTGATTAAGTTTGCCTGGCAGGGGACCTGTCACTTATGCGTGGCTGAAATCGGCGTCGGCTTTATAGTCTGTCAACGGTTCAGAAACTGCTGCTGCGAAAAACCACATGATCCTTTTCCCGATGGGTCAGAAAAGATGTCCCTGGTATTCTTGGACGCTATTCTGGTAGTGTACACAGAGTAAAGGGGACACAACTCTTCGGAATTAATCCTCGCCCGGTAAGGAACGACAGGTTTCACTCTGTCATCCAGCGACTTTTCGTATCAAACAAAAAATAATTGTCGCGACGTAGGACGTTTGAGGCACAGAGGAAAACAGTGCCTAATATAGTTGATGAGCTTTGAGTAAATGGATGGCAGAACAGGGTTTGGGAGAAACGAAAAAAGAGAAAATATACTAAGAACTACAAGTGACAGGAAGATATGGAGGGCCATATATCGTCTACCTTCTGAAGGAACATTGCACATAAAGGAAGAAGAATACCGGAAGTGGGTGCGCAGAGCCGGACGAAATTATGGTCTATTTGTGTCATATGAGATGAGGAGTCGAAATGAGCGCCTCGGTTTGAGTTAAAGAAATTGATTTCCGAAAAGTATACAACAAAATAAGTTGGAAATCCGCACTGAATTATAAATGACATCATATAAAAAGATTTTGTGATATTCTGCATAAATCTAAGATGTATTTTTGAGAGGAATTTAATATCTATAGAGCCATTAATTTAATAATTGATATAGTTCTACTGATTTAAGTTTAATAACGTATTATATAAGGTGCTGCAATAACTTGGACCGATTTTAAATTTGAATTAAGTTTCAGCCTCTAATGATTTTCTTTTCTTTTTCTTTCAAATTTAACAAATTAAGTCTTTGGCTATTTCAACCATTGAAAGAATAACAATCAATGTGTTAAAGTTATCGAAGCCTATTACTAAAATGGACGTTCAAACAGAAATGCATTTCGCGATTGCTTTGGTCAGCATAATCGACTAACTGTGAGTGCAACTGGAAAAAGTGTTCGTAAATTCAAACAAACTGGATCGGTAGCAGATGTGAAAAGACCATTGCGTTCTCGTGTACGCCGTTCAGCCGAAAAGATAGTTGCAGTGCACGAGAACGTGGATGAAAATCCAGACACGTCTATTCGTCATCGCGCGCAGGAACTGAACCTCTCCACAATAACTTTACATCGAATTCTGGCAAAAGATTTATCTCTGAACGCTTACAAAATTCAATTGACACAAGAACTGAAACCTGCTGACCATTTAGAGCGCAGTACATTCGTCAAATTTGTTGCACGAGCAAAGATAAGCCGATGAAGATTTTTCGCAAAAAAATCTTCTTTAGTGATGAAGCCTATTTTCATCCTAGTGGATTCGTTAATAAGCAGAATTGTCGCTTTCAGGCTGATGAAAATCCAAGGATGATTGTTGAAAAGCCACTGCATCCTACAAAAGGACACTGTTTGATGCGCGTTTTTTTTGCTAGCGGAAACATTGGGCCGTATATTTATAAATTTGAACGTCCATTTTCGTAATAGGCTTCGATAACTTTAACACGGGGTTTGATTGTTAATCTTTCCATGGTTGAAATTGCCAAAGACTTAAGTTGTTAAATCTGAAAGAAAAAGAAAAAAAATCACTAGACGCTTAAAGTTAATTCACATTTAAAATTGATCTAAGTTATTGGAACACCCTATATTAGGATTATTTCGCTATTGCTATGCACCTTTGAATTTTGTTAACATAATTCGGTCCTCTTTTAAAACTAAATATATATATAATTCTACTGATAAATGAACTTAATAATTAACCCATAGCTAGGGGACAAAAAGTGGGTTCATACTTTTCCAAAGGTTATTTGAGCGTAAATGAATATAAGGATCCAGAATGGTACTGGGACCCGTGTGTCCGATTTCAACCTTTTGTTTCACTAATCTTCCCCCATTACAAGACCCAAGAGCCACTCACGGTAGAGGGTTACTGTTTGGATTTATATTAGTGTAGCAAATAACAAGTGTTACAACTGAACCAGTCTTAAGGAAGAAACAAGGGATAAAACCCTCTACTCCTGTTCAACCGGAGGATAAGCGAACCGGGCAATAAGAGAAAATATTTACTCTGAAATATTATTTATTGCATAGACGCATGTCCAAGATTACAGCACCTGGCATCCCCAAGCAGCCACCCATTTAAGTACTGACCTAAACGATGGTGCTTAACTTCGGTGATCTTACGAGAACCTGCATTTCAACATGATTTAGCCGTCAACCAAGAAAAAAAATCAACTATAATAATGCATAGTTATGAAAATGAAATATAATGAAACACTCGTTCTCGTACGATCATAAAGTTAAGCAATGTAGAGGCTGGTCAGTATCTAGATGGGTGACAGGTTGCGATACCAGATGCTATAAGTTTGAATGTGCGCGTGGTGTAGTAGTTAAAGGCTCGAAATTGGAAATCGGGAGATAAGTTTCAATTCCAATCGGGTTCGTTGTAATTTCCTACGCGTAAATGCACTTGAGAAATGTATGAAACTACCTTTCTCTCCACCCACCAACCAGTTGCTGGTTAATTATTAGAAGTTGGGTCAGGAGATTATTATTATCTCCAAAATATTCTAATCTAAAAACGTATTCTGCTTTTAAATAACATGCAAACTGCTGATAAGCTGTAAAAGAAAGTAGGTCCTCTTTGTCGCGCCAGAAGATTTTCTCGCTTGAGTCCATCTTTCAAATCTACATATCTACCATTCGTCCTTGCATTGAATACTGTTACCAGTATGGCGACCTCGCTGTTCATCTCGATGTTCTCGACAACATCCAAAGGCGGATATGCAGTGTTATAGATCCTGATCTGGCATCTCGTCTACAGTTACTTTCTCACATAAATTATGTGCCCCCCCCCTCTGTCTTTTCTACAAATATTTTCATGGCAACAGCTCCGACAAACTACTACACTGTTACCCTAACTGCCTAATTTAAGCGTCCTACTAGGTTGGTATCTCGGTCCCACCCTTTCACTTCAAAACAATTCAATGTAACCGCCTTTTCTACTCCAATTTCTTCTCTCGCACTTCCCAACAGTGGAGATCCCTCCCTCCTACTTGCATCCCTGATAGTGATAACCTTCAAATATTCAAATGTAATGTCGATCGACATCTTCTCGTGCTTTGATCCGGATCACCGTCCTTCTCTATATCCTTTTCCCAAAACACCCCTCTTTACTCTTGCTTTTACTCTCTGTAACCCCTTGCGTGCTAGTGGCACAGCTGCCTTTATTGAGGGTTAATGCTAAAAAAAATCTGTGAATCAATACCTGGGCGGAACGAATAAGTAACGAAGAAGTCTTAAAGTAAATGGAAACAAAAAGAGACTGTCTCTGAGTATTATGAGGAAGGCGGACTTGGAGAATTTAATACCCACAGGGCATATCGAGAGCAAAAGTGGCAGGAGAATGCAGCAAACCACCTTCCTAACGAGTTTACGTGAACGGGAGATGGACAAGGGTATGGAGGCTTGACAATGGGGAAAACGTTGCTAAGGGTTAAAGTTGTGGAGGGCCATGATCGCCCAAGCCTTGACACTTAGAACAAGAAGAAGTAGAAGAAGCGACAAATATTAACCAACCCCAATCTTGACTTGTGACTATTATCGCAAAACTAGGTTCAACTGATAGAGAAAGAGAAAACAGCATGTATACACAAAATTGCTTCTAACCGGATCTCCCGCCACTGAAAAAAAATAAAATCTCATGGGCTTATTCCCGTACAAATTCGTTTCGAGAATTCGGCTGGATCGGTTGAGCAAGTGGACGAGTTGTCGACCATCGAAGAGATCCAAAGGTTTCAAATAGCTCAATAAATAAAATAAAATCCGGTAGGTAAAAAAGAAATATTTGATTAACTAACAAAAACAGATACAAACGAACAATAGAGTGAGAGAGAGAGAGATTGAGAGAAAAGGAACATCCGACTCTCCGTCACTCCCGCTCCCTCGATAACAACGAATGACAATTCACTTCAGCGAGTATATAGTAGCAGTAATAGTTCCTTTTATTACGATGACGGTAGAATGCGCTCTGAATAAAACTGCTCGTTGCAAAACTTCACTCCGGCTACTGCTCTCTATTTATACTGCTACAGCTGGGGAAATGTACAACACGACCACTCCCCGTCAGGAAGAGCTTAATCTGGTGGTAATTCGTTTAAAATTGTAAAACTAACACAAAACGTTGGAGAAATTCATAGCCAATACGGTTTAAAAGAGAAATTCTGACATTTATATATATTTTTTTTTCTAATTTTTTATTTATTTCTTGGTGCAAATTTTAAACTTGGGTGCAAATTAAAAAAAAAAAAAAAAAAGAGAGAGTTACAAGTAAAATATAACACAAACCTAGAGAAGAGGAGAAAAAAAGTTCGATTTAAAACAATCAAACAAAAGACCAATTAGTTTCTTTTTCACCTTTCCAATGTTAACGAATCGACAAACACCAATGTCTCGAAGTTCATACTCAGGCCAAGTCAGAGACAACAATCCAAACACACAGTTTCATCTCTAGACAGAAGTGAAAGAGAGAAAGAAAAACTTGAACGGTCACTTTTCTAAAAACACAGAATGAACGAATCCATTCGAAGGTATGTACTGTAACATATATTAAAAGACTAACACAAATAGCTATACAGAATGCATATAAGCGAGTGCGCGTTTTCATCTTTTTGAGTCTATGTGAGACTGTGAGATTTTTACTGTGTGCATGTGTGTATGGGTGTGTGCGTGTTTGTGAGTGTATTCGATATCTAAAATAGGACCAACGTGTACACATGACAGGTCGATGTGTTTTATAACGAAAGATTGCTATCCGCACGGTTGCTGTTTTTTTTTTTGTTTGTTTGTCTGTCTATATAGACCAGTTATCCTAAATCTTATTGAATTTGGTTATATGCTAACAGAATGAGAGCGTTAAAAGGCCAATCGTGAATATTGTCCACGAGGAAATAAATATTAACAAAACAGAAATAAATAAAATATTAAAAAAAAAAAAAAAACGTGGGGAGAAAGTTAAAAAAAAGATTTCAAAAGGTATCTCCGGAAACAAAGAAATAAACAAATTTTAGGACTATGAAAACCATGTAAAAGACGATAATCAGGATTTGTACAACTTGATTACTTATTTACAAAAAAAAAAAAAGAAAAGAAAAAGAAAAAAAACAGTCAAAAAAGGAAATAATGGTGATAATGTTTGATTTGAAGTCATATTTGGAAAGATACAAAAAAAAGTCTTTCATTTCTGTTTTTGACAACAGCAAATATTTACATAGGCACTAACTAAACAAAATTAAAAGAAAAAAAAAGTCTATACATTCCTATTAGCGATTTGAAAATCGTGCGTGAATAGTTTTCAACACAAAAACATCAACAGAAATTTTAAAAAAAAAAGAGAAAAAATCGAAAAAAAAACAAAACATAATCAAGTGTGCCTGTATAAAGGTACGTAAAAATCGCCTAATAAAATCTGTGCATGAATCAGTTTTGTCACATTTACAGGTGTGAAATAACGGAAAAAAGTTGCAAAAACTCAAGAAGGAAAGAGAGAAAAGTAAAAAGAAGACAAATATCAATAAACAACAAAAGAGAATCCAAGAAAAATAAGTATATAAAAAAAAAAAAAAAACTGCTTTTCTTTTTTATTTTGGAATAATTCAAGGAAGTGTACATACACTTTCACGCCGTTAAGCTCTTTACGGAAGTAAAAAAAGAAAAAAAAAAAAAAGAAGGTAAAGAAAATCAAACAAAGAACATTCAGGAACGAAACGGTTTCACATGTGACAATCGCTGTTGTTTGATGACTACCGGAATTTCAAAGCCTACCTTAATTTTTTGAATTTAAATACTTTTATATTATGATATAATTCATCTCTTTCGCCTATAAAATAAACAATCACAAACATCGATATATATATATATATATATATATATATATATATATATATATATATATATATATATATATATATAACATCTATGTGAGCATTTACTCTTATCTATAAAACGATAAAGTTTTTACCATTAGTTTTAATTGTACGTCTGTATAAGCTTTATTTTAAGTTTTGTTATTGTTGTGTTTTTATTAGAGTTATGCAGTCGCTAAAATGAATTCTTTCTTTACGGGTAATGTTGAATAAAGAAAGCTCATGAAACAAGACTGAAATAGCAAAACAACGTGGCAGAACTATTTCCAAAGTTATGTACGCGATGATGACTGGAGCAAATTTTGTGACAGAAGACAGAATAAAAAGAGAAGAAAAAGTTCGTATTAAGGAAAACTTATATTTCTTTTCTTTTCTTCTTTTTAAAAATAATAAATAATTTTCAAAAAATAACTAAGAGACAAAACTAAAAATGGAATGGGAATATTCCTTTGAGCCATGAATTATTTTATGAATCCATTCCACGTACAATTGATAATCATATTTAAATGACTGATGTTGTCTATAAATATACATATATAAATGAGCAAGTGACATTTCCACATGCTGTAATGGTTAACAATCTTGTCTTGCTAGATCATTTATAATCGAATAGTGAGTTCGATCCTCACTAGGTGCTCTTTACATTAGACCTTATGCCACTTGTAATCTACGCTTACGAAATCGCTATATAGATAAATCATCAAACGTAATTTATCAACATAGACACGTTTAAAGGATATTAGCAAAAAATAATATCTCTCGTCCAAATGTTATTCTTTTTTTACCAGATTAAATGTAATTTTTAGGTAAATAACTGCTTTATTCTCTGTCACAAAAAAGAACATTGGCTAAAAAGAACGTAAGCTTTAATATTGCTACTCAGTTTTAACTATTTCTTTTTAAATCGTTTTTATTGTCTATAAAGCTTTCTTTAAAAAAAAAAAAGGCAAAATTCTGCGATTTGTTTAAAAAAAGAGCAAACTTAAATAAGGTTTCAGCTTTCAAAATGTTCGTTCCATACGAAAGATTAATTACCTTCGGGCGAACAAAAATAATTAATTAAAACAAACATTCAGCTAGCAAAATACACATTTTGCTTAAAACCCGAAAATGCTCTATAGATTTATTTGCATATGGACATTGCTTTTACTGCCGACTGTGTTCGGGGCTCGCAATCGAGATTACATGTGGTATCCGAATATAAACAGCACCACAAAACAAGTTATACATTTTGCTTACTTAGGTGCATCGGAATCAGATGAATACCAACGAGAAAAACAAGCCCGAGTCATATCAGGTGCCCTTACCTATGCTGTGGAACAGATTAACAATGATACCACACTCCTTCCTAACCATACGTTGGCTTTCAATTGGAGTGATACAAAGGCCAGCGAGTTGGTGGGCCTAAACAAAATGTGTCACCTATGGTCCGAAGGAGTTTATGCATTTTTAGGACCCGAGATCTACTGTGGAGTTGCGGCAAGACTGTCCGCTGCTTGGAATATACCAATGATTTCTTATGTAAGTACATATTTATTTCCTTTCTTTTTTTTCATTTTAGCTGTAATATATATATATATATATATATATATATATATATATATATATATATATATATATATATATATATATATATATATATTGTCTTTAGCATCTTGACTTAGCTCGTGTAAGCATACATTACACGCGGGAAGGCTTATTCCATTGACACATAAAGCTAAAATATTTTCATGTAAGCATACACATATATCTGATCAAGCATGAAGTTACTTTTGCATTCTTAGTGTTGTCCTTCATATATATATATATATATATATATATATATATATATATATATATATATATATATATATATATATATATATATATACATATGTGTGTGTGTGTTTTTGTGTTTTCATGTGTGTGTGTCTGCGCATATATACGGGTGGGAGGCACCTAAACCGGCTCACCACTAACATTTCTGCCGGTGCGGAAGGCGGTATATCACCCCCGCAGGACGAAAAACAAAACCTGTCAAACAGCGGATACGCTTCTGAAAGGAGCACCAGCCAACAATATATATATATATGTGTGTGTGTGTGTGAATACCTGGGTTTATGTCCAGACACACGATTAGACTACTATGCATGAGTGGCACCTAGTTCTCCATGGACACCTTTTTGAAACGTATTGCTTGGGATAGGGATATTCGTATATTAAACCTGAAAGTCACTTGATCTCTGCTCTTCTGAGACCTTTGTTGCGCCAATGGTTCTATGGTCAATTGTGCCGATAGGTTCGTTTACCGCTGTGCAATGTTGCATCCACTCAAAAAAGTATATATATATATATATATATATATATATATATATATATATATATATATATATATATATATATATATAGGAATCTCTCGATAAGTATGTCTAATGTGTAGATCGATAACTATAAAAAAATCAATTTTCAATTATCATGGATGAAATGAATAATTTTTTTTATCTCAACTAATCGGGTACTATGTATGCACTAATCGAATTTTGGTACATAATTTTTGCGCACTAATCGAAAAGGTATTAATGAATGGATGCTTGTGTATGTGTGTGTTTATGCGTGTATGCGCGTTTGTACATATATATATATATATATATTTATATATATATATATATGTGTGTGTGTGTGTGTAGTATATAAAAAATCAAGGTGTTTCCTCTTTCATTCCGACTAAAAGGGACATTAACGACCTTAGTACATATATCAGTCTCTTTTGTTCTTTCATTTCAATCTAAAGACGCCAACCTAACAAACAGATATTAACTATTTAATATTAAAACAGATTTGTTTTACTATGACCCGGAGACGCCGATCTAACGAAGACGAAACATGTAGTCGATAAAGTGTATTCCACTTTCTCTGATTCATCTAACACACACACACATATATATATATATATATGCATTTATATAAACACACACACATTCACTCAGATATTATATATATACACACAAACGTACATATTTTTATATACGTATGTGGATAGGTTTGCATATATATATATATACCCTACAAATATATATATATATATATATATATATATATATATATATATATATATATACCCTACAAATATATATATATATATACCATACAAATCTGGACGTGACAGGCTATGGCGATTTTCTAAGATGCCAAAGTTGTTGGGTACTTAGTGAGAATTGAACTCGCTACTCAATTGTAACTATTCTAGCACAACAAGTTTGCTAACCACTACACCTCATCGTAGTACCAAAATGCCCTATTCTTAACGTCTTTATTGTTTGCCGCTGAAAAAATTCAATTTCAGAGTCCTGTGTCTATGCATCTTTCAAGTTCCCATGTAAAATATATCTGGTGTTTCTTGTATATTCACACCCCCACATCTTTCCCACCTTTTCTACGACTGATTCCATGAATAATATTGTTATTAGTCTGTGGAAAGTCCTTCTCGGAATAAAACTAAAAAAATGTAAAAAACTGTTTTTTTTTCGTCTTATTCATTTGCCCACATATACGTGTTTCTTTTGGTGAAACATTTTCTTCTCGACAAACGTAGTTTTTATGGAAATTTTTCTGTTAATTATGATGTTTTCTGATAAGGAAACATTTGTGCTAAGGTATTCATAGACAAGCTAATAGTGCTCATTTGATTTGAAATTTATAATGTCTTTCTCTGAAAACAGTTTTTCAGGAAAACATTTTTCAGTAGCTGCTAATACGCTTTCCAGTATTGAAAGGGATTTCCTTCCTTGGATTTTGTTTGTGGTTGTGTAGGACATCAACATATTTTTCTGCCATTATTCTCTTTTTGAGTCACATCTTTTACCAAATCTTAGTTCTTTCAAAAAGAATAAAATAAAATATGAAATAAAATTAAGCAAAAAATCTGCTCCTAGTAAAGATAAAACATGGCAGAATGAGACAACGATATTTCTAGTCTTAGATATGTTGATGCTAATAAAGACATTAACCGTTTCTCTATAGAGAAATATTTGGTGTTCATTGAGCGAGCAGGGAGTACAACTCTCAGTTGACATTTATTAAGAATCTTTCACTTAAAACAAATTATTGAAAATAAGTTTCTCAAGCCCAGTAACTGTTATTGCTCGTTCCAGTATAGATGGAGGCTATTTTCCTAACCTTTTCAGGAAAATAGGTTTCTCAAGACCAGTAGCTGTTATCACTCTTTCCGGTATAGATAGACGCTACCTTCCTAATCTTTTCAGAAAAATAGCTTTTCTCAAGTCCAGTAGTTGTTATCGCTCTTTCCAGTATAGACGGATGCTACCTTCCTAACCTTTTCTGAAAAATAGGTTTCTCAAGTTCAGTAGTTGTTATCGCTCTTTCCAGTATAGACGGATGCTACCTTCCTAACCTTTTCAGAAAAATAGGTTTCTCAAATCCAGTAGCTTTTATCGTTCTTTCCAGTATAGATGGATCATACCTTTCTAACCATATCAGGAAAATAGGTTTCTCGAATCCAGTAGCTGTTATCACTCTTTCCAGTAGAGATGGATGCTACCTCCCTAACCTTTTCAGAAAAATAGGTTTCTCAAGTCCAGTAGCTGTTATCGCTCATTCTAGTACATTTATTCAGAACATTTAAATATGGAACGTCAACATCGTGAATGTGCCTGTATTTTCATTGCGAGTTTCGTACATATGATATCCATTTTGGTAGTTACTACTGTTGAAATTCTTCTTGTGATGTAGTTTCTGTTTGCTGATACAGTTCTTTGTCTGTGATTCTGTAGCGCCAGGTCCACCAGGTCGGTCTAAATATGGATTTCACAAAGACACAAAGTCCTTCGCTCTCTCAAAGACATTTTTTACCATCGATCTCAGAAACCGGTTGTAAAGGGCTGAGTGTTTAGATATTTTGAAATGGTTTACTGCCATGCTTGGCATGCATTTGAAAATATATAGAACGTCAGCGATCATGGCACTCCACAACATCCTGTCCTTTGTAGTGTTTAGTAAATTTGGCGTTTTTTCTGTATCTCCTAATCTTTGTTCTGCCAACTATTTATACAAGATCGTTTGGTAGATTATCCGCTATTTTTTATGCCGCTCTTGCTTTCAATATGCCTTGTGAGTGTCAAATTTTCCAAACTTTCTTTCTTCATTATGTGTCCTAGAAATTTAAACTTCGTTGTTGTTCACATGATATTCTCAACATCCTTCTGTAGAATCACTTTTCTCTTATATCAAGTCTCTTCTCCATTTGTGATAAGATTTTCTCACATTTACTGACATACAGGAATACAGATATTAGGTAACAGTTCAGTCTTCTTTCCATTGCAGCCACCGAAAATTTCCCGTTTCCTAGTAGATTGCTTAACGTCTATTCGGTTTTCGGAGTCGCATTTTCCATAGAAGACCAAAGTCAAATTCGCTATCTTCCAGGAATACCTTGAATGGTCTTTTATTCATTTTTTTTAAATTTTTCATATATACATATATATATATATATATATATATATATATATATTATGAAGTGGATTAAGTCCGACAATTATTTTAATATATTTTCCGTTTATACGTTATTTTTGTAGATATAATTTATTTTAAGAAAATTTTCTGTCATATTTGTTTTTTTTAATTAAACAGTAATAATTACACTTACCGGCTTGAGTTTTCAAGAAACATATATATATATATATATATATATATATATATATATATATATATATATATCACAATCGCTGATGAAACTTTACTAAAAGTAAAATATGTTAGATTGAAAAAGGTTTCCTATTTGTTTGTTTTTTGTTGTTTTTTTTTCTTTCTTTCTTTCTTTTTTTTTTGATTTTGTCGACTGCACAATATAGCAGGATCAGTTGGGCATCGTCTCTGAGAAAAAGACCCCCATGACGTAATTCACTCCGCCTGAATTTTGGAAACGTCATGTTCCAGATCTTGGCATTCACGCTGGAAACTCCACACAAGAATATTTCAGGGTGTTTGGGTAACAGTGCAGAGCATTTGGAAAGAGTTGGATGAGCCTAATCGTGATTACGTAGGTGTTCCGAGGAATCGCTACTGATGGCGACGTTATGTCTCCATTCGTTTCCCACAGGGTCTCAGCCTCAACACGGAGGACTACATCAAATGCCATGACGAGGTAGTACTGCCTCGGATCTAGAGGGCGGTTGTCGGCAACAGGTCTCTGGTCATGCCACACATGAAGGTGAACACAGTCATTTCTCTCAGACAATTTCTACGACTACATTACGTCTTCTATCTGACCACCTAACTCTCCAGACTTCAACTCCTTGAATATTATGCATGGAGTGCAGTTGAACGAGAGACCAATAAAACTCCGTGTAACACCAAAGATGAACTGAAGGCAAGGATTAAGATTATACCAGCTTAAACAAGGAGACCGCCCAGAAAAGTTGTAGTAGATTGCGAAGCCATTTTGTAGCTGTGTTTGAAACCAATGGTGACTTTATTGAATAAATTTACTCTTCAGTATTTCAAGATATTTTTGTGTAATTTTGGTAAATATATCTGTTAAAATGAGTTGTCAGTGTTTTTTTTTTATATTTTTCTGTAATTTAGACGACAATTTATTCCTCGCACCTTTTATATACACTAGATAAAAACTTTGGTTGTGTAAATTGTTACAACACCTCATCTCAGAAATATAGACAACCTGAGATTTGTTTCTCAAGTTTCCAACAGTATAATGAAAATTTACGACGATAAATGTAAAGCAAGAAAAAATTGAATAAAATTTTCTTAACGGAAAACAATCAGGAAAACTATTTTAGAACAGTCAAGAAACAAGAAAAGAAAAAAAAATGACTGACAAGCAATATCAATTCATTTTAATTTACAAACATGTGGTCTGGATTTGTGCTTGAAGGATTTATTTCACGCAACATAGTTTACTCTTAACTATTAATTCTTTTATACATTTTGAAATACTCTTTTTCTTTTAATTTCTCCTACTTTATTTAAGGAATCTTTTTTATATTTTCTTTCTATTTCATTGATAATTTTTCTTACATAAAAATTGTCATGAATCTTTTTAAGTCACACGTCTTGTTAGACAATGAAAATGGCACCATAAACCATCCACATAAAATGATATAGTAATCAAATAAAAATATTTTTTTTTAAGCAAATGACCCCAAGCAAAGCGAGAGTGCCACTATCACGTAAGGGGTTACAGAAAGTGAGAATAAGTATAAGGGGGAGTGTTTAGGAACAAGATAAAGAGAAGGACAAGAATCAAGATTATGTCGATTGACATTACATTTGAATATTTGAAGATTATAGTTATCAGAGAAGCAAGTGATAGAAAGAGAGTTCCACTGATGGGAAGCGCTAGATAAAAAACTGTTGGAGTAGAAGAGGCGCCTACATTTAGTCGTATCGATAGTGAAAGGGTGGGACCGAGATGCCAACCTAGTAGCACGATTAAATTCATGCCGTTTGGGAACCAGAGAAAGTAGCTCGCCGGAGCAGTTGTCATGAAAATACTTGTAGA
>OZ010581.1:111310239-111315239 GCA_963932145.1 Acanthosepion lycidas | reverse complement strand
CTTTCTTTTTTTCTTTCTTTTTTCTTTCTTTCTTTCTTTCTTTCTTTCTTTCTTTCTTTCTTTCTTTTCAACTTCCACCCTTCACTACTTTTTCCGCAACATTCTCTTCTTATCTTTCCAAACCCCTAATGCCTGCCGCATTTCTTTCTTTTTTTCTTTCTTTCTTTTTTCTTTCTTTCTTTCTTTCTTTCTTTCTTTCTTTCTTTTCAACTTCCACCCTTCACTACTTTTTCCGCAACATTCTCTTCTTATCTTTCCAAACCCCTAATGCCTGCCGCATTTCTTTCTTTTTTTTTCTTTCTTTCTTTTTTTCTTTCTTTCTTTCTTTCTTTCTTTTTTTCTTTCTTTTCAACTTCCACCCTCCACTACTTTTTCTGGAACATTCTCTTCTTATCTTTCCAAACCCCTAATGGCTGCCTCATTTCTTTCTTTCTTTCTTTCTTTCTTTCTTTCTTTCTTTCTTTCTTTCTTTCTTTCTTTACAAATTACATACGCGTGATTGTCTTTAACTTAGACAAACATTTGATTCCCTTTATGAAAGCGTTTCCTCTTACAACCATTTTCGTGGGAGTTAGGCTGAGCGACATTTATACAATCTGCTTGAATGAGAAACGAGGACAAAACACCTAATAGCTTGCAAAACAAACTCGATTACATCACAACCTGTCTTTCCCCTAAACTTTTCCCCCTCACACTCTTTCCTCGGCATGCACATTGACAAATACTCCACTGAGAATGTGTCACCGCGCTGTCGGTCAATCGATAGCGAAGTCTCTCTGCTTGACCATTACTACAGTTTACGAAGTTCAATCCTCTGTTTCTAGGCCATTTCCTACAAGTCGTAAGCAACGGATATGTGATTTTCCAAAACATACTGAGTACGTCATGAACAGAAGAATAAACTTCTAAAGAAAATCTTTCTTTTTATGTCCTTTCAGAACGTAGGCGATCATGGCTCTCCACGTCTCTCTATTCATTGCAGTTCTTAATAAGTTCTTTCCGTCTGCCATCTTCCTCAGATCACATTCTGTCATCCATTTGCTCAAGCCCGCTAGATATCTTATGCGTTATTTTCTTTAGTCTCTCTTTCCTCTATTCAACCCGTGAGTATCAGATTCTCCAGGCTCTCCTTCTTCATTACGTGTCCCTGAAAAACCACTAGAAATGCATATATTATATACTTCACTTACTAACCCTCTACCATGAGTGGCTCATGAGCCGTATATTCGATACACTTTAGTAAAAAAAAAATGCATTTTTGATGAGTTTGAAATTATTCGTAAAAAAAAAAACTAGGCCTAGAATTAAACCCCAGGAAGATTGTTTTAATGACAGACATAGAGAAGGCATACTTTAAGATCCAAATAAACAAAAAAAATCTCTAAATAATAAAATTAAGTGAATAATTTAGAATATGTTAATCGCAAGATTGTTAGAATAACGAAGAATTCGCAGGAAGAATAAACCTTGCCTAGGTAGGTTGTGTGTATTAAAAACCACAGAGACATTGTTGAAATTCTGCCGACCCATTTTGAGGAAAGACCACTTGGGAAATTTAAAACTCACAGGTCATATTGAAGGAAGGGAGGGCAGCAAGAACAGAGAAAGCCATACCCAATAAGTGCTTTTGAAATCATGGCGGAAAGGAGAAAAAGAGGGGGCGAGTATGAAAATGTCGCTATGAGCAGCCATGGAGAGAAATATTAATGCCTACGTCATTGAGGGGAATTAGTAAAAGAAAAATAAATACATAAATATGGACTATAAATATGTATTTTCAAACAATAGCACTGAACCATGTTCAATGAACACAGGTAACCAAAGTTCCGCTGTAAGCTGACTAATATATATATATTTTTAAAAATTCAGGTTATTTTATATTTTAACTTTAAATTATGAATTTAAAATTTAAAATTTGAAATTTTAGATTTTCATTAAAAATATTTTTACTCCTTAATTAATAATATTAATAATTTTTGTTTATTGTATATTCACATTATATGTTTTTCCTATTTTACTTTGTAGATAATTTTTAAATTTCAAATTAATGTCAAACGTTAACTGCAAAATATATCAATCTGTATCTTTATGAGATTAACCACAATATGCCCATATATGTTAATTTATTCTTTCTTTTCTTCTTTCTCCACTTTTTTCTTCACACCTCTGCTTCCATATTTTCTTCCTTATATCATTTCTTCTCTTTTTTCTCTTTGACCTGTTTTCTGTGAGATGAATTATTAAATAGGTCAGTGCCTGGCCCTTACCCCCATCCCTCACTTACTCATTAGTGTTTTAATAAAAAGTAGATTTAATTTTTTTTTCAATCTTTCCCTTCTTTCACTAACTTCGACCATATCTGTCATCCTCCCCACTCTCTCTATCACATTACATCAACTTAAAATTGCCCCTCAAAGTTGTTTGAAAATAATACGTAAATTTAAAGCCATTTTATATGCTTGAAATGTGATTTGAGGAATCAAGTAAAAAACATCTTCCAGGGAAATTAAATATAATCAATGGACACTTAAGGTTTCCGTTTTTCTAATTAAATTTACACTCACTCACACACACACACATAGACACACACATGCATATATATATATATATATATATATATATATATCTTAAAACCAGTGCCCGATGCATTATGTTATAATATTATTATTTAGAAATATGTATTCATCGAAATTACCATGTTTAGGAACTAAAAACTAAACTTTAAATTAAAAATAAAATTAAAGTATTTGTTCCAATCTCAAGCAAAGATAAATAACTTTCGAAAAAAAAAAATGTTTTCTTAGACAGTTATTCAAAATCGCTTGAAAATGGAACAAAAACTTTAATTTTATGTTTAATTTATATTTTTAATTTTTTGTTCGGAAACGTCGTAATTTCTGTGTCGCGATGAATACATATTTTAATGATAAAAAGACAAAAATATTATAATATACAGACACACACACATACATATATATATGTGTGTGTGTGTGTATATATTAGGTTGGTGCAAAAATAATGACGTAATAATGTCGTTTTTTGACGTTAAAAAATACGTCAAAAAACGACATTATTACGTCATTATTTTTGCACCAACCTAATATATATATATGTATATATGTGTGTTTTATTAAAGACGACAGAATAGGTAATGCGATTAAACTTTGTATTTAGTTTTTCTTGTATTCGAACAAATGTTTTCTTTTCTGGACACAGGTTGTGCAGAAACAGTCCAAATTTTCTGTAATTCTGAATGGTTCGGCTATACTTTTAGCCATTATCAAGGATGATGTTTTTGTTTTGTTTTTTTCTAACTGGATATATGGGTTGTGTATATGTATCTAGAGTTACAAGGATGTTTTATTTTCCGAATACAGTCAGCACATTGTGGCCGTGTTCGTAGTTAATATTATTAAGTGTTGGCCTTTTCTTTTTATCGTTAAGTCTTCCATTATCTTTCATATTTTATTTACATGTGCAAGATGTTATTAGGCATGTATTTTCTACTAGTATGTTTCCGATGGAGCCTGGTAGATATTTCTGTGTGCTTAAATGAGTTCTAATGGAGCCGTGGTTGGTTAGTTGTAACGTAAATCGTCAGGATACGCGTGTAGTAGTGTGAGCGATGTAATTATTTCTGAGTTTAGTTTGATCAGGATCAGTCAGGTCAGTGTGTAAATTACTCTCTCGTGTAGTTTGCAAAACCCTCTTTATCATCTCTCAGTTGTATCTCCGTATTTGGGTAGAGTGCGCTCAGGGGCGGCTCCGTCAATACGACAGATCGCAACTGGGAAAAAGCTGCCCGAGGCAACGCCCTCCATTTGGACCATAGAGAGAGATCGGTGCTCGCACGAGGCCAGCGCAACCGACGGTTGCGGGGGCTGCGGACAATTTTTGCTCCTATCCCAGGTGTACTCGCTCGGGTCCCCATCTTAAAAACTGACCTTGAATCACAACTCGTCTTAGTGGAGAGAAAGAGTAAATAAATACCCAGTATGATCAGGAACACACCTTCTTAGGGGTCATTTGAACTCGTGAATAATGTTCGTTCTTTGTAGTTTTGATTTTGTATGTGTTCTAATTTTTGAGGATAAGGGTAGCTGTTTTAAATTTTATGTTATAGATAATGAATTTATTTATTTTTTTTTTTGTTCGCATCAACTGGGGTAGACTATTTCTTTTTGATATTTCTAAGTGAAAATTCAGCTTTATACTTGGCGTGCATTTTGCTTATGTAGAATATGATTATGCTATTATTTTTGTCTGTGTGTTCTCTATTGTTATTACTTACCTTGGAAAGAAATAGTCTAATCTGCTGGTCAATATGGTGGTTAAGAAAAACCATTGTTAACTAGTGTCGGTTTTGCCTTGTTGGGTTCTTTAACAAAAAGTACATGAGAGGAGGAATTCTTTTGTTCTCTATTTAGGAAGTTTTTTATCACTGCTATTTTGTATTAGAGTGGACATTCACTCTTAAAATTAGTAAAAGTTAGTATGGGAAACCCGCTCGGACCGTAATTTTCCAATTGCTACATGTCACATGCAGACAACAAGATATTCAAACAGGTCAGTAAACCTAGAAATATATGTCCGCTATGTAGGCAATATTTTAGCGAAAAACACAAAAGAAATTGATACTCTGACAACCATATCTAAAAAAAAAAATCTGTACTTAGCTTTACCTGCGAACTAAGTCAATAAATATACTCCCATTCTCAGACTTTTGCGTATTATACATTAACAAGAATTTCACTATCTCTTTGTATAAAAACAGACTAGCAGAAATTCTTGTCACCTTAATTTTAAGATTGAATATCCACTCAAATACAGGATAGAAGTAACTAAATAATTTATGAAATGTTATCATATTTTATTTATTATGAATTTATATTTTTTTTAAGATCTTAATTATTTTTCATTTTCATCTTTATTATTAATTGGTCATGAAATGTTAAAAGTATTTTATTTATTAAATTTTCATATATATAAATATATATATA
>OZ010581.1:111230239-111307739 GCA_963932145.1 Acanthosepion lycidas | reverse complement strand
TTATTACGTCATTATTTATCTATATACGCACATACATACATGCATATATATATATATATATATATATATATAATTCAATTTACATCGATCTGTATGTCTATCTAATTAAGTTCACATCGATCTATCTCAGTTTTATTATCTATATCACTATTTTATATCTAATTATCGACTGATTATATCTATCTCAGTATCCTTTTTATCTTCATCTATCTATCTATCTATCTATCTATCTATCTATCTATTGCCTGTTTGTATCTATAAATCTATCTCAATATGTTTATATCTCTAACAGTTTCTATCAACCTCTCTCTCTCACTCTCTCTCTCTACATATATATATATGTAGAATCATACATATATGTAGAATCATATATATATATATATATATATATATATATATATATATATATATATATATACATATATATATATGATTATACATTCAACACAATCACTTGATAAGACACCAGTTAGAAATTTCATGTTAGAAATTTCGAATAAATGATATAAGTCAAAAGCTTCCTATTTAACTCTCTATATCTCAGTATGCCTATATCTATATTGATCTCTTTCTCTCTATCTAACTTTTTCTATCAATATATCATTTTCTAACTTCTCGTCAGAAAATTAATCCCACACTTTTCTTTTTCACTGCCCTGTAACCTCCTTCGTCCAAGTCCCATTATCTTCTTGCTGAGGGTAAAATAATTTATATATACATACATATATATATATATATATATATATATATATATATATATATAGAGAGAGAGAGAGAGAGGAGAACGATAGCGTGAGAGAGTGTGTGTCACAGAGAGAAAGTCGTGATGCCAAAACGCTTAGGAAATGACAAGAAACTCATTAATTCTTAATCCGTCAATTTTATAGCATTTTCCGTGTCTCGCTGGATCGATTTCCACCAAAAACTTTCGAATTATAACGTTTTTTCTGTCAATTTTTTTTTTTCATTATTTATTTTGTGCAGAAAAGCGTTTTGCGTCTTGAATTCCCTGAACTTTTGGGTTGTACACCGTACGTCTACCTTAATCTCTCCGATTTCTCTTTTACTCTCTTTTATACTCTCTATCTGTTTAACTGGCCCCTCACTGATGAAATCCAGCCAGTGTCTTCTCCAGCTTTGTTTATCGGCATTTCGATGTGAATGGAATTTCTCTTTGATGTTCGAACATCTGCTTCAATCTTTCCGATTAGAATTCTTTCCAAAATACTTTTGCTTCCTGCTTTTTTATGAGAATCATTTGCACTGAACATCATTGTCTAACTACAATTCTTTACTTTCATTCCCACAAGAAAGTTTTATGCTGTCCGTCACTTTCTATAATTCCACGCGTCATTTTCATTATTCACGATCAACTTTATCCAAAAGAGATACGCCATTATACAATTATATATAATTTATTTATACATATAAATACACCTAGACAAACAGAGAGGCAGAATAAAAGTGAATTTAGAAAGTAACTAAAAATAAATAAATAACTTTTCAATTACATTAATTTTATTAAAATCACCGGTGTTAAAGCAAATTCGCGGCATCTTTAATGACTTGTGTGCCTGAGCTAAGAAAAAAAAACTCAAGAATAGTCTTATGTTCCTGTCACTGGCTGTTTTTCAAATACAGGGCGATTTTCTTGCGCTGATCTTCCAAACAAAGCGAATTTTAACGATTTAAATTCAGTAATTGCATGTTAGCCTCCTAAAGTTCTAATATCGAAGGTTAACGCCAATGAAATTTCACACTAGAGCACATTTAGGAAAATATTAGATAGATAGATATATAGATAGATAGATATGAACAGACGTAGATAGAGTGAGTGTATTATGAGAACAGAATTCGATGAGTGCGATCTGAACAGAATTAGCGATAGAATAGGAACATAACTAGATAGATAGATAGATAGATAGATAGATAGATAAACAAACGAGATAGATAGATAGATAGATAGATAGATAGATAGATAGATAAACAAACGAGATAGATAGATAGATAGATAGATAGATAAACAAACTAGATAGATAGATAGATAGATAAACAAACGAGATAGATAGATAGATAGATAGATAGATAGATAGATAGATAGATAGATAGATAGATAGATAGATAGATAGATAGATAGATAAACGAGATAGATAGATAGATAGATAGATAGATAGATAGATATGATTTTACGTGGGAACTACAATGCGTACTGAAACTGCAAATCGATTTGCGCTGCCCAAGTATATATCTCAGCTTTTTCAATTCACCATCAACTAGAATCCAGAAACTGCTTTGGCTCGATCACTCAGCAAGATTATAGAATAAACATAGAATAACATAAACCCATATCCAGGTTGCGATGAATAAATTGTCGTCTAAATTTTGGGAAAATGGAAATAACTCTGATATTTCATTTTAACAGATATATTTACCAAAATTCCACAAAAGTATCTTCATATACGAATGAGAACATTTGTTCAATACAATTGTCATTGGCGTCAATCACATCCTTCGGACGACTTCGGAATCTCCTGCAATTCTTCGGGAAAGTATACTTTAGGTTGGTGAATGTTGTTATAACCATTGACTTTAGTTCGTCTTTTGTGTTACAAGGAGTTTTGCTGATCTCTCGTTCAACTGCACATTAGACTTGATAATCAAGGGAGTTGCAGTCTGGAGGAGGAGGTTAGGTGGCCAGATGAAAGGAGTGATGTGGTCGCAGAAATTTTCTGAGTGCCATGACTGGGTTCTCCTTCATGTGTCGCGTGATACAGAGTCATATTGCCAAATATAGAGTCTTCCAGCAGGCCACCATCTTGACACACAGCAGCACTAAGGATTTTGTGTTGAGTCTGTTGCCCTGTAGAAAAATGAATGGAGGCATAACGTTGCCATCACTAGTGATGACTCCAAACATCTTCGTAATCACCATGAGACTCATCCAACTCTTTCTGAATTCTCTGCACTGTCCTCAGATTAACACTCAAACCCGCTGAAATGTTCGTATTGGAGCTTCCGGCACGACTGAAAAGCAGAACAGCATGCAGTTTCCAAAATGTCGGTTCTTCACTGCCTTAACCAAGTATTGAACTCACACTTTGGGTCCTGTCACTCGATCTAACTAACGCCTTTATCCACTGTGCCATGTGTCCTCAAGGACAGTGAAGAACTTTTAAAGGAGAATTAACAAGAGATAACTCACATCCATTAGACATGCCACGTGTAGCTAGAACAGTCTACCCCAGTGAGCGAAATAAGGGTTCAGTTCGACATTCAAACTGCCTGAAGAAGGCCGAAGCGTACAACGGCCGAAACGTTGTGATAAACATGTCGACAAAGATGAGGACAATAGTGCGAATAATGTAAATAGTATTCAACCAACGTGTTGTATTCTTGTCGTTATATTAAATTAATATTTATTTGTTAAAACTACGTTGTCTTTTTCTACTGGATTTTATTTTTCAATGAAAATCGTTCGATTATTCTAAACGGCCGAATTAGGTTTCAGTCTCGCAACAATATTTTATGTTATTGTATTAAATCCCGACGCTCTGAATTTTGACATTTACCCAAAAACAAGGATTCCTACAGGAGCAAGCAATGGACGAGGAAGTTTGAAGGCAAATTCAAAAAACAATACTTACAACGAGAAAGAAAAAATTAAAATATCTTTTACAAATAATGCGGTTGATTAATTGATTTATTTTTTACAGCTTATTAGCTCTTGGCCTGTTATTTAAAACCAGAGAATATTTTTAAATTATAAGTTGTTGTTTTTTTCAGATAATAACGTTTTAGTGATAAGAGACTTGCTAATTAACCCGTAGCTGATGGGACGAAGAACAGGTAGATTCATACCTTTCCCAAGGTTATATCAATACTATCATATTGTTCGCTGTCGAGATCATTGTGGTTTTGTGAAATCCAATTTGAAAACTTTTTGTTGACTGAATAGTATATTCCCACATCTGTAACCACTGTTTCCATTTATAAAGTTTAAGGGTAATTAAGATTAAGCTAATCATACGTATTCTCATCAGATAAATTTAACTTATACTGCGTGGCAATCCGAAAAGAACCATTAATTCTATCAGGATTTTTTGTTAGTGACAACAGTCTTAACACACGCAGATGGCATCGGGTTGACGGCAGACAGAGAAAAAAAATCTGGAACTCTTAGACAAGCGAGTAAAAGGAAGCGAAAAAAAATAGTGTACAAACCATGAATTGTGGAAAGACAGACTGTCGGATTGTCAACACGAACGGTCCAAGATAACTAGCTGCACACTGGATTCTCAAAATTTAAATATATTGGAAATGTTTTATCAGAAGACAGAAAAATCTGAAACCAAAATCCATAGACAAATTGGAGTAGAGAAAGATTGCATTAAAAAAAAAAATAAACGAAAGAGAAAAAGATTTATTAGAAGCAAAAGAGTAACGAAACTCGATTTTATGTCAATTTCTTCCACGTGGCAGTGAATGAAACAGAGATCTAAGACAATACAGATGTGGTTTTAAAGAAGAATACCAAGAACACAATGAGCCGAGTGTCGTGTCTACTAAAATATATAATAAAATATTTCGTCCTGATTTAGGTAGATACCGCCAAATTATCTTGCGAACGTAAAGACATTCGACGTGGCTTTCTAGGATCAATTAGGAAGAAATAAATAATATAAATCTTAGGAAAAACTGTGCAAAAACCAGGAAGTCCGGCCCTAAATAAGAGATGCACTGATCTCACCAAGGTCCACGTCATTCTAGTTGTTTTTCTTCAACACCCCATTCACGTCCACACGCAAAAAGCTATCGCACTAATAAGCTACAAAGACACCGCTCTGAACTACGGCAACACAGTTCAGAGTAAGAACTAAATTCTACCTCTTGTATCCCCGTTACTACTAAGCACGCACACACGTACTGACTCTTTTACAGAAACACACATGTAACCAAATTACACCATTCTCACATATGTACGTAACACAGTTTATATTTTTTTATGCGAGAACACTTTTAACAAAGACATTACACATTCAATACATTCAACCAATTTCATGTATGCTTGTCGGAATATTAAATTATCGTTTATATTTTGATACATTCATACATACGTACGTAATAATGGCTGTCCACTCGTATTAGAAGTTACTTGTCTACTAGGATAGCTAGGCAATCACTGTTGTAGACACCTGCTCAGGTACATTTTTGTTAGTTCAAAACCCAAAGAGCCTGCCTATACTGTAACTATGAGAGGACCTTAGTTACAGTTTCTGGGAGAGGACGCGTTATTTAGTGTAATCAAAGGATATTTCTGCGTAAGTGAATGTGACGGACTCGACTGCAGTTCGAACATGCCTCTTGAATTTCTCAATCCGAACCACTATTGTTTACCCCATCCGCACACCCAGAACTTCAACTGAAACACGCTGCCTTTCGCATTAATGTGTTTAAATTGAATAAATATGAATTTGATTTGTTTCTTAAACATTCCAAACCGATTTAAATTCTCATTTCACTAAGACACCTTCAAGAGCCTAAAACGTTTACTCAAGCGTGCTTAAAACATTTGCACGCTAAAAGTTTTGTTTTTCCTGATAAAATTTATTTTACCATAAAAAAAGGAAAAAGAAAAATTAATTTTCAATGGTTTGTCGCTTGACTATATCTGAATTTCGATTAAATTGAGACTCATAATTTTACATTATATAATTTTAAATGCAATTCATATCATATGCCTAAAACAGTTGCTCACAATTGTATGTCGGCTAATAATATTGGAGATTAACTGGGCAACCAATAGTAAGGCAGAGATCAAATTCCTAGTGATTACGTTCAATCCATTTATATATATATATATATATATATATATATATATATATATACGTCCGACCAAACCCTTTTTACAGATTAGATTCAAACATGTAAATTGAATTATTTTTCTTTTATGTCTACTTCTTAGAGACATTCATTGTTAACGGAGATATTGCTTTGCTAGGAAACTGGTGAATGTCGACAAGGACGTTTTCTGATTACTGTCTCATATTTTATATAGTTGTACGCAAAATTATTCGACCCCTAGGTTATTTTTCTTTTCTTCTCTTTTTTTTTCCGATTAATCATTCCGAATTTGATTGCGATTTAGAAAACGGAAGACATTGAATCGGACTGATTGGAATGTTTCTGCACGGGAAGAACGGATGAAAATATCAATCCTAAGATGCAGACGAATTATCAAAAGCAGGTGAAAGTCGTCTATTAACAGCGATCGAATCAGGAGAAAGTTTCAGTCTAGGCGGCGGTCGAACCCTTATACAGAAGTGATATATCCCGGAAAGGGATATATCTGCTCGAAGTAGCAAAGTGGCTTTGGACTACTGTAACCGGGTAGGACAATCTAGCAGGTAAAAGTAATGGATGGGTCCTCGTCGTAGTGGTAGGCAATATGTGTAGGTAATAGGCGTAGGCAACAGGCGAAGACTATAGGCGTAGCCAATAGGCGTCGTTCTGAGCCTCTACATCAGTCTCACAGTAATATGATTGGCCGACACCAGCCAATCATATTACTGCGAGGGGGAACCCAGATGTATGCATATTCATTACATCAAGAAATCATTATTATAGTTTAGTAATAAAAATGCAACTAAAATAATAATTAAAACTTTCTTCTATTTATTATCAATTCAGGTATTAACGTCTTTTAATAATGCAGAGCAGATAGACATCATGAAGGCAGATCAAATCAGCGTAACATGTAATGCAGTAAACACGGATACATTTGATTACTAATGTAAACCTACCTTTATTTTGCTTCGAGTTTGCCAAAGATGCGTTCCAAAAGCTAAGCAGAGTATTAAGAGACAAAAAAACTTCGAAGCAAGCAAAAACATACTGAATTGTTACACGATATCTGTCCTCCTGTATGCCACCGAATGATGGACAATCTACTCAAAGATAAAGAAGAGAATTGAAGCAACAGAAATCTGGTTCCACAGAAATAGGCTTCGAATTTCTGTAGCACAGTTTCTGTCGTCAGCTATAACACTTCCCTGATTAAATCAAACTTCTGGAGACGCTTCTTTTTGACGTCTCTTCTCTGTCGCTCGAATTTTGTGCTATCCATCTGATTACAGATCATAGATTCCGTCTTGTTAGAATTGACAGTTAATCCTTTCTTCTTACTTTACTTTAATAGCTTATCTAGCAGTTCTTGGGATGGTCAAAGTTGTATTTAAAAACTGAGCAGGGTATTAGGAAACAGGAAAATTTCGTTAGAATTTAAAATGAAGAAGAGACTTCAAGCGAGAGAAATGGGGTTCTACAGAAATAAGAAGAAAGATACCATACAGTGAACATGTGACCAACGACGGGGCTTTGGAGAAAATGGAAACGAAATGGAAACTTGTACTTATCACCAGGAAGAGGTCACCTAATGAGGAAAGAGGGCTTGGAAAATCTGATACTCACGGGATAGAAGAAAGGAGCTTGATGTGCTTCAGCAAATGGATGGCAGAGTAGGATTTGGGATAAAATAACAAAAAGACAAAACTTATCAAGAGCTACAAAGGGCAGGAAGTTGTGGAGGTCCGTGTTCGTCATATTGCATTTATATTACATAAATATTCATCTTTCTGTCGCTTTTCAAATGCGTGTTTGAATTTCTGTACCACAGTACCACAGTTTCTGTCGTCAGCTATAACACTTCCAGATTAAATTAAAATTCTGTACCCGCTTCATTTTGACGTCTCTTCTCTATAGCTCGAATTTTGTTCTATCCATCTGGTTACAGACCATAGATTCCGTCTTGTTAGAATTGACAGTTAATCATTTCTTCTTGTTTTACTTTAATAGCTTATCTAGTAGTTCTTGGGATGGCCAAAGATGCATTTCAAAAACTAAACAGGGTATTAAGAGAAAGAAAAAAAATCGTTAGAAATAAAAAAAAAAGCGTACTGAACTGTTACATGATAGCTGTCCTCCTGTATGGCAACGAAGGCTGGATAATCTCCTTAAAGATGAAGAAGGGACTTAAAGCAACAGAAATCTGATTCTACAGAAATATACTGAGGATACCGTGGACCGAACATGTGAGCAATGGCGTGCTTTTAGAGAAATGAAAAGGAAAAATTATATCTGACAACGGGAAGAGGCAGTTGATATTTCTGGCGCACGTAATGAGGAACGGAGGCTTCGAAAATCTGACACTCACAGGACAGATTGAAGAAAGGAGGAACAGAGGAAATCAGCGGGTAACATACTCGATGGGCTTGAGCAAACGGATGGTAGAACAGTGTTTGGGAGAAATAACAAACAGACAAAATTTATTAAGAGATACAAAGGACAAGAAGATGGGGAGGACCATGATCGCCTACGCGTTGAAGGGATACCACACATAAAAATGTAGGAAGGAGAGTAAAAAACAAAATGGATGGTATAAACATCGAGTAGCACTAGCAAAATCCTGTTGACCTTCATCTGGGCTGAAATGTTCCCTGAATACACGGCCCAAGAGGGTTAAAGAATGAGCTGCGTGATATGGTGATCTTCTAAGCGCAGCTTAGATGTGCCGCAGAGCCGAAAGTATGTTCAACTTAGTGAGGATCGAACTCACTATTCTGTCGTAATTGTTTTAGTCAGACAAGCTTACTAAGCATTAGACGACGTTAAAGTGTTCATAAACTAAGTGATATTAATGTAAAGTAGCTTGGATAGTAAAAGAAGTTTAAGGAGGATAAAGAAAATATATAACTATAGAGACTTGATATAAAAATTGTAGCAGTAAGGGAAGCATCCACGTGGGAGTCTATTCTGGAATGTATGAATTCAAGCTGTGTGAGTGGTACTATTTACTTCCAATTAGAAAACGAAGGAACGTGGGAAACGTGGCTGATTTGACTCTTTTGAGGTAGCATAGCTGTAAATGTCTAAACTAAAGAATGGATCTCATCTGAAGACTTGCCAGGGATGTAACATTCGAGAGACGATATACTTGCAACGAATCGACCAACCAAAAGTTTTTAACAAGTTTTTAAAATAAGCTTTATAAACCTGCATCTAACGTCTCCCTCCTCTTCACTAGGTATCACCATAGATAGAACCCAAATGGCAAACGTCGATTCTGTTCAATAACTGGTTAGCACAATCAGCTTGGATGGTTCCCTGGAGAACGAATTTGACACACGAATCGGCAAAGTAAGGCAAGCACTGTGGAGGCCCCGGGTAAGCACAGAGTGTTCGACCAATACGACTGTCTCCCCCTCAACGAAACTGTGTTACGCAATGGCCCTAATTTCTCTCTTCAAGGGATACAAAACGTGCATTTTGAAGCATTAGGCACACCAAGAATTTTTTAACAGTTTTACATTCGGATTCTGTGTTCTATACTCCAGATCACGTTATAGGTTCCCATCACCAACCTTTAATTTTGATCCGTGCGGACTCGATCAGCATCGAATCGGTGATCGTGGCCAGGTCATCTGTATGGAACAACATTGCCTTGCTAGACATGGAGCATTCCCAGTCGCCTGATGTACGGGGAACTGCTATTGCTATGAGGGCTAAAAATGCAAGAGCAAACACAAGAATTTGGAATAGAGGGCGCTGCTGACCGATCGCATTGATCTGTTATTGCACGGTATCAAACATCACTTCATAAAAGAATTTTGGCATTTTAACCGTCGACTTCTTTTAAATAATCAAATCAAGTAAATAATAAACAAATTAAGAAACTACGAATTCAAAGATAAATATAAGTAAATGAAATAGCAATAATCAACAACAAAAAATAATTCATAATAAACACTGAATAAAAATCTAACAAAAAAAAAACACTATAAAATAAAAACTAATTGCGTTTTTTCTGCTCACTAGCCTCTAGAATACTTTGAAACACAACAGTTACCGCCACAGAGGATCGTTTGGTTGGCAAGGTCGAATCTACTGCTTATAAACTGTGGCCGAATCGGTAAAAAGGCACGTCAGTCAGTCAGTCGATGTCGACCGGCTGATCGGTTGAACTCTCAGCCTTCGGGTGGGGAGGAACCCGAAGGATGCTACGCCGAAGGGCGGATTCTCTTTCGGAGAGGTAAACCGACCCTGAACCCGTTCATACGGGTTCAATATGCATATTTTTGGCCGAGCCAACGGGCTCGGAGAGCCCACGTTAAAAAGGCCTTGTGCTACATGACGCCCTCGTGGGGCGGGGGGTGACTGAATATCGTCAGTCAGTTGATGTCGGTCGACCGGCTGATCGGTTGAACTCTCACCCTTCGGGCAGGGAGGAACCCGAAGGACGCTACGCCGAAGGGCGGATTCTCTTTCGGGGAGGTAAACCGACTCTGAACCCGTTCATACGGGTTCTATGGGCATATTTTTGGCCGAGCCCACGGGCTCGGAGATCCCACGGGCCCGGAGATCCCACGTTTAACCGACCTTGAGCCACATGACGCCCTCTTGGGAGGAGGGTGACTGAATATCGTCAGGCTATATGTCAGTTCCGTATAGGATACAGGATCGAATCCTGTCGGAGAACGAATATTTTCTATGAAAATTTCTCGGACATTCAGGCCGGTAAATGTTGTTTAATACTGTTTATTATAAACAGAGCTTTTACTAAAATATTTGTATCTATAAAAAGAATGTTAAATATAAAAATGTCTCAAAACAATTGTCGGATTTTGTCCATTTCATAATATATATATTATTTTTATTATAAGAGTTTATAATGAAAACAATTTGAAATCGTTACGCAAAAGCTTTCATGTTTCAATACTATGGTTGTTACATATCATCGCCTGAAGAAGTACAATCATAGTAGTGAAACATGAAAACTCTTGCGCAGCAATTTCAACATGTTTTTTTATTATTATCTCTTATAATAAAAATAATTATAATATATTGCTCTAATTTGGATTGAGCACACTTTTAAAAGTAAATTCTACGAACAGAGGAATTTATTTTACTTCATATGTTCTTTCTCTCATTTGGATATATATATATATATATATATATATATATATATATATATATATATATATATATTGTTAAGTTATGAAGAACTTGGTAATCCGTATGGTTAATCCCAAGGAGGATGAAAAAACAAAAACTTACAGTACTCATCAATTTTAATTTCATTTCATTTTTGGAAGTGCTATCTGATGATCCGGCGTCCTTTAAAAGGGCTCTGGTGAAATAAATTATTATAATAGTACCTTAAAGTGGTCCGTTTTTCTTTAATATATATATATATATATATATATATATATATATATATATATATATATATATATATATATAGTGAGTAACTGAATAATATAGTGAACACAATTTCTACTTTACGACCTACAAAATAACTTATTCGAATTAATGATGCTTATATAGACTGAAACGTATGTTTTGAGAAGGGGAACGAGGAACTAAAACAGCTATATATATATATATATATATATATATATATATATATATATATATATATATATGTGTGTGTGTGTGTGTGTGTGTGTGTGTGTGTGTGTGTGTGTGTGTGTGGACGAGAAAGGGACAATTAGTTTTAACATTAAATGTTTATAATTTCGTCCCACGACGTATCTAGTTACAAACATCGTCCAGTTTATACAGCTTCTCTGTGGTTTTCTTTTTATTATTTATAACTCTATTGCTTTTGAAGTAGTTGTTTTTTTTTATTTATTTTTAGGAACAGATATGTCTTGTATAATAATGGACGTTAGTTTAGAGTGGGAGATTGCAAATGTATTTCATTTTTCAATACAGTTTCGCCTTAATATATTACTTTCTTTAATTTTGTTAATCATGTTGGCTTTCTTCATGCGAAATTTTAATCGGCGCTTGTTCTTCATCTCCCAACCTCTATCTATGTAAGACAATGAAATCCTAATTAGTTTGAAGATGTCCTTTCGTATGGCGAAATCCTTAACATAAGAGCTTTATCCATTTTTTCATGCAATTACTAATATGAGTGAAATATATAGATTTGTATATGATATTTTACACACGCATCTATGCATTTCTCTCTCAACATATATATATATATATATATATATATATATATATATATATATATATATATATATATATATGGTGTGTGTATGTCATAATTATTCGAAAACGAAGCCGCGTGGCTACAGAAAAAAACTTTCGATGATACAATGGGACGTTTTGATGATGTTTAAAAGTGGATTATATCAATTTACTATATGAAATACGTAACATAAAAGATAAAAATAATATAAGCCTCTTCAGGGGCGACGGTTTCACAGTCTTCAGAAAACATAAAACACGAAGAATAAAAAAAACATCATTTTAAATATGGGATTCTATAGAGAAAAATTTTAAAAAGATTGATTTCCTAATTTTCGTCATACTCAGCCTAAAAAAAGGTACGTATAAGCCATGCAGAATACCCAGCCACAAACACTATATAACTAAATATATATATAAATATGTCTCCCCAAATACACGCTAACAACAGCCAAGAAGATTCTACAATCAATTAACTACACGTTATCTAGCATACAGAAAAATAGGTGCAGAAGTATCTCTAAAAATAGTGGATTCCGGACAACACTCACATACACACTGTTCAAAAATGTCAACAGAAAAAGTAATATAATATGGTTGAAACTAAAGTATAGCAAAACTCTAAAAAAGAATGTAGGGAAAATATACATTAAACTCATACACAAACACTTCCCCTGATAAGTCACCTTCCATAAGATATTCAATAGAAACACGGTAGCGGTTAGCTACATTTGCGCCGAGAAATACGGCAGAAATAATAAAAACGTGCAGCAGAAAATAACCAACAAAGTAATCAGACTTGTAACTGCAGAGCAAAGAACGATGCTCGTTAAAGTGAAATTACAAACACAAAACACTCTTTCCAAATAGTAAATACGCGAACAGCACAATGCTTTCCAAAGATATCTGTGAAATTAAAAATAAAAAAACAACTAAGTCATGGCAATACTGTGTGAAAAATAATATCGCCAAAATGCACGCAAAATCTGAAAGAAAAAGGAAAGAGTCTATTGGGAATTATTTAAGCTGGATTCTGAAGGGATATTTTGTATTTTTTAAGAGTTTGCATATTTGATTTAAATTTGCATTTTCATATTTAGTTGTTTTTTTCTGAATTCCATGTAGTTTATGTAGTGTTAAAAACAACAAAGATGGCAGTTGTCCGAATGTAAAAAAATTAAGTAATGATAACTACTCATCCCAAAATTTCAGACAGAAATTAGTTTGCCTATTGTCCATATTTGCTTTGACTAAAATCCTGTTTTAAATGGTATGTGAACTGACTGGTATTCAACTAGGTTTCATTCGTATTCAGGCATTATATATATATTGGAAACATTAGTCGGAAATTATTTGGGCGATTTCTAACCGGATTTGAAAGAGAAAGCCCATCCCCGTTCCCTTTCTCGTAATTACTTTGCATTGTTTTATAGACTGAATAATTTTTTTTTTTTTTTTCTGATTTATATCCACTTTTCTTTTATTCTGAAAATCAGCGAATGGAAATGTGGTTCAGTCTTTTAGAGGATTGGGCAGTCTCTTTGAACAAACATGGGAAATAAAGAATCGGTATTCCTTACAATATGCAGGAATGAACGACTTTGGAACAAGGCACGTACCATTCCTTAAGGCCCAATGTCGTTCTGATCTCGAAAATAGTCAGCACCGTTGCAATGACGATCTTCTCTCAAAGAGGTGGAGATTCAATCAACGATGACAATAACCATTTTTATCGTCAGTCCATCAGGGACTTGAAACCAAAATTGAGTGTGTCACGATCCACTGTACCCAAGAATGAATCTTTCGTCCAGTTTTTGACAATGGGAATAAAGACAAATCTCCTATTACCAAGAAGAAAAAGAACTAGAAGCCCGCTCCTCTTTTGACTCGTTCTGAAGATAATTTTACTGGTCACGTCTCCTCTCGAACAAAATGCATGAGATCTAAATTCAGCTAAGACACTCGATTCAATACATTCTTGTATAGCCGTACATAACCTCAGCCAATACTTTAATCTGTAAAGAAAATAATTGCCTGGTCTTATTTTACGAAAAATTAAAAAGTAAACCAAACATACCGATATAGAATGTGGAAACTGGATAGGAATGGTCTGCGATTAGTGAGTATAGCGCGTTATTGTATTACAGTGATTCTCAAATATTTTTTTTTGGAATAAATATTTGCTCGAGGCTCACCAAATCTTACGGGATAAAAAGTACATTTTACAATAAAAATAAAACAGAGAAAGGATTAAAGGGTATTAGCCGTGGATTCTCAATCAGAACATCGATAACTCTCTCCTCCAATTTACGGAACCTAGTTACTATATTCTTAATACTTGATATAATACAAAAATATTAATTAAATCATCCAATAATTATTTAACTATTTATACTGTGGCTCGTGCATACAATTACAAGTAATACATAATATTTTAAATTTTGAAATCATATTTGGGTATAATTTTTTATATATGACATGAAATTTTTTAATACTGTTTCTAAATCATTGATTGTCTTTCAATCATTCCGCCTTACCTGCTATCCCCTCCACCGCATCTATGAGGTGCGCCGTGCTATTTGGGATCCACTGGTGTAGTATATGGCAAACAGAAGATGATAGCGACATTCATCATCCTTGCCCCACAAACTATAATGCATTTCATATTGTTAGACAACTCATGTTTCATCGATGTATACAGTAAATACTTACTGGATACTATATGTTTATTTGGTGAATTAAATTATATGTTTGCGCAGTTGCAATTAAAGTCGGATCTGTTTGCGCAGATGTAAACAAAAAGTAAGAATTTCTATGAGAATTTTGAAGTTTCAATAGCGAAAATTTTTCATGGTCAGTTTGAAGCTTTAAAATGAATCATTAGTCGGGTTTGATGGTTGAAATGAAAGAAGTAACGACCCCAGATAATTATGAAAGGCTAAATAAAATTTTAAAAAAGGCTGGTAATCGCAAAAAAAAAAAAAACAGCAGTTATCACCGAATGCTTAATATGTCCGTTGAAGATCATTGACCATTCCATTGTACATCTGATAAAAAAATATTACGGAATTTTTTTAGTGATACTTGTTTTGAATCAACAAAGAAGTCCCCTACCACCACCAAAAAAAAAAATTGTCAAGCTACGAATTTTTTACGCATTGCGGTAACGAGAAAATATGGGAAAAAATATGTGATGGTTCGTAACTCTTTTTGTAAAGCATGTGAGACCGACCACTAGGCTTTCTATTACAAGACATCCATGGGGAAATGTCCGGCAAATTACACATAAAGCAATTTTCACACCGTCCTCTTCACTGACGAACGTCACGCTAACCTTTTAGACGGCTAGGTTGGTTGAAACTGGCAGAAATAGCTTTCATAAAGAGATACGTCAACAAGGCAAAGGTTAGGCAACAATTAGGCGTCAATTGGTAGGAGTCGACTTGAGGAGTTCCAGATGGTGATAAAATAACGCTCAAAGGTCAACAGATCTTTTTTTTTTATACTTTTTTTTGATGCACGACAATGCTCCATCACACTGGGCTACGAGAACGGATAAATATCACAATAAAATAGATTTGAAATAATAATTCGATGATGTAGTCGGCTTGTTCACCCGAGGTTAAACAGATAGAAAACTTGTCGAGCATTTGGAAGCGGACGGTTAACATTAGCGGATGCTAATCTTAAATATACTGCTGCCTGCTACTTATGAAGAAATTGGAAAGACGATTTGTCAAACTATATTCACAACAAAAAGTATCCATTTCTCATTAATATCGTCTATAGTTTTCTCATAATCACAAATAACGTTATTATATTATTAAGCTTTTTGGAACAACATGCTCATCTTGTTGTTATATTCACAACCTTTCTGCAGTTGTGTCCTCCGGCCTTCTTCAGTTGCCAGTCTTTATACTCGCTAGAGCTATGTACAAAATCTAAATTGTATTTCTGTGTGATTTTTCTATGGTTAGTGTTACGAATTATAGACCATCCATTTATATATATATAGGTGTTTTTTTTGTTTTGTCTTCCAGTCGTAATTGTAATAGAAACATTAAAAGTCACTGTAGAGAAAAGACTAGACTTAGCATTAATTTCGGTTGGAATTCATAAACTCTTTCGTAAAACAGTTTTTTTTTTCTTTTTTTTTTCAGGAAATTAAAATTCTTATGTTCAATAGCTGTTATCGCTCTTTCCAGTACTGACGGGAGTTTTGCTTAATATAGTATGAAAAATCAACACTTTTATTATATCATGATTTTCCCTAGAGAGTTACATGCGTTACTCATTTTTGTCACCGTTACTGCTGAATGTTTTCAAGTCATGGTGTTTTCTGACTTGCCCTAAGTGTCTTAGGTATTTTAGGTAACCCCAGTTTATAGTCTTACGAAGTACAGTCTTTTATGAGACCGAAATGATTCGATTTAAACCATCGTTAATCATTGATCTGAGACCATTAATACATATGCAGGATGTGATGAGTAAATTGTCTAAATAATGCAAAAATAACTCTGACATCTTATTTTAACAAATATATTTACCAAAATTGCACAAAAAATATCTTGAAATATTAGATTGGTGCAAAAATAATGACGTAATAATGTCGTTTTTTGACGTATTGTTTAACGTCAAAAAACGACATTATTACGTTATTATTTTTGCACCAACCTAATACTAAAGAGTAAATTTATTCAATAAAATCGTCATTGGCTTCAACCACGGCTTCAAGACGAAGTCGGAATCTCCTGCAATACTTGTGGACAGTCTACTTGTTTAAGTTGGTGAATGCAGCCATTATTCTTGCTTTCAGTTCATCTTTGGCGTTACAAGGAGTTTTGCACCCCACAAATAATAATCAAAGGTGTTGCAGTCTGGGAAGTTACTTTAGATGTGTCAGATGTAAGAGGTGATGTGGTCGCAGAAAATTTTCTGACAGCCATGACTGGGTTCTTCTGCTTTTACGGTATGGCTAAGAGTCCTGTTGCTAGACATAGTGTCTTCCAGCAGCCACCCGCTTGACACAATGCAGGACTACCTCCTCAAAGTACTTGATATAGGCCTCCGTGTTTAGTCTGAGGCCGTCTGGGAAGATGACTGGTTGCATAACGTCGCTATCACTAGTAATCGTTCTAAACACATTCGTGATAACTATTAGATGCATCCACCTTTTTTTCTGAATCCGCTGCACTATCCTCAGATTGACACGCAAACACCCTGAAATGTTTGTATTGCAGCTTTCGGCTTAAAATATCAAGCAGTAAAGCATATCGTTTCCAAGATTCTGGAGGATGAATTAGAGTCGTAGTGCCCTTTTTCTCACAGACGGTGACCAGCTGACCCTCAGTGCAGCCGACAAAATCGCGACAAATATCCTGCATGCGCAAAATTAAAAAGATAAAATGGCGACCATTTATCCATCGCACCTAGTGCATGACAGTTTACGTATTTCGAATCGATACATGAAGCCCGTGGGAGAGTCACGGTCTGACGAGATTATTTACGAAAATGACACGAGTTTTCAAGTTAATATTCTCCCTCTTTTTTCTTAAACTATTTACTAAACCAGTGACTATCTATCTCCGTGCTCCGGCACACCACTTTGCCGTGCGTTTCTCTTAAGAGTGCCGCGAAATATAGTCACAGCATATATATATATATATATATATATATATATATATATATATATATATATATATATATATATATATATGACTCATAAGTGATACAAAAATAGTTAATAAAAATGCACACGCTACCGTCTAGATGATTGAATTCATCTGTATCCTTGGAAACAGGAAATTATGAATTTATATGTGCCTTTAAAACTCAGTAAATTTAAAAATAGGTTATTCCAAAATTGGCTTGAAGATGAAACAGAACAAATGCTTTTAATTTAATTATATAATTAAATTTTAAATTTTTAGCTCCGGCTTTTGTAACATGGTTATTACTGTGTAGCGAGGAAAACATATTTTAAATCAGTTAATTTATAATATTTCTGCTCTGTAAATTTACATTGAGCACTGTTTTGTACAGCTAAAAAATATCAATAAGAACACAGGATTATATATTTTACTGATCTTTCTTTTTATTACAATATATATATATATATATATATATATATATATATATATATATATATATATATATAATTTATTCGAAAGTTTTAACATAAATATGTTATAAAATCTCTACAAAAATGGCCATTGTTTCAACACTCCTGGTGTCTTATCAAATGATGGCATTGAACAACTATTCAACACCATCACTTGATACGACATCAGAAGATTTGAAACAAAATGGTTATTTTAGTACTGATTTTATAACATATTTATGTTACAATTTTTGAATAAATCATATTTCCTCTACTCTGTATTGAGCACTCTTTTAAGAATAGTATTTTTGGTTATTGGAATTTATTCCGTATAAACCAATCCTATACTTGGACATATATGTGTGTGTGTGTCTGTGTGTGTGTGAAGTAGTAACGGTACAGCGTTACTACTTGAATAAATGAATAAGAATTAATCTTTTTTTTTCCAAATATTTCTTTTCACTATTCTTGATATATTTTGGATTTCATTACAAAAGAATTATCTCACATTATCAAAAAATATTTATCAGTTTTACTGCTTCATATTCATGTGAATTAGGCTTCTCAATCCCAAATAACATCAAAAATAAGAGCGTGAAGGACTCCGCTCCACTGAAGAAGAAATGTGCCTGCTTATTGCACATTCGACCAAACATTGAAGGAATCGCAAAAAAAAAATAAATAAACAAAAAACAGGCGCATTTTTCACGCTAAACTAAATACACCTCACAAATAGTTGAATAGAAATATTGAAATAAAGTAAGTTCTTATCTGTGTATTTTTTTTTTAATCTATGGTTTTATTTCATAACATTTAATAATGTATACGCGTTAAAACTTTAGCTGTGTGTGCCGTGATATATTCATTTGATCCGCGATGTACCGTTGCTTAAAAAGGTTAAGAAACACTATACAAGATGGATGGCATTAACACTTGCATATAATACGTATGTGCCTATGCGACAGGGGTTTCCCGCGCTAATTCTATTTAGACTATCATAAAAACCCTTTCAGTTATTCAAATTATCTGCGCTAGACGTATCCGACCGACAAGATAAGATCACTACTTCCGCTTAAGGCTTGTTATTAAAAAAATTCTCTGAAAAATAGTTCAAATGAAAGATTTTATATCGAAAAGTATGCACCCCACATAGTAGAAATATTCACAAATTAACAGCGTTTAAATATTCTGTTATTTTCTTCAGGTTTTTTTTTTTTTTTTTTTGCTTCTTTATAATGTCCAGTTATTTTTATGCTAGTTTAATCTTTCCTTATGTATTTGGTCGCTCATGACATATACATTAAGAATATTTAATACACATTCAAATGTCAGAAACGTTCTATAAAACGTTGATGTTAAAAATATATTTCTTTGCAAATTAACAAATATATCCTATAGAAAATGGCTGTCAACAGAATTTCCCTCGATATGACAGAATATGATATGACGTGTTTCTTCAAGAAATCATGGTTCTTCACAACTGTTTATCACGCGAGGCAATGAGCAGTTTTTTCTCCATTTACTATAACCGCCTTCTCCAGTTCCGTAATTCATTCACACAAGCTGGCCATGTGAGGGACTCACTGCCTCCCCTATCTCTCTTGCTCTCAATATACCCTGTGAGCATTATGTTTTCCAGGCCTCTTTCCTCATTATGTCCAAGGTATTTCAGCTAACTTTTCCTGATTTTCAGAATAAGTGTTCTTTTTTGCCATTTTCTTTAAGACGTCCTTGTTGATTACACACCCTGCCCAAGGAAATTCTCAGTATCCTTCTGTAGAACCACATTTCGGTTGCCTATAGTTTATTTTCTCATTCGTACTGAAATTGTCCAACATTCGCCGCCATATAAGAGGTTGAATACAACAGACCAATCCAGCACTCTTTTCCTTGTTTCTAAGGAATTTTTACGTTTCTCAGCATCTTGTTTAGCTTTTAAATGACTTGATCGCTATTCCAATGCGTACTTCGGATTTCGGTATCATATCCCCATCCTATGTAAAAACGCTTCCCAGATAGTTAAAGTTCTCGATCTTTAATAATGTTTATGTTTTCTAATTCTCTCAAACGAAGTACCCTCTTCTGTTTTAGTGACTGTACTGTCTTGCTTGGAGTGAATTCGATCTATATATATATATATATATATATATATATATATATATATATATATATATATATATATATATATATATATATATATGTCGACTCTTCCGTCGAATCCGACGCATGAGGGTCAATCAGATCAGTTCCCAGGAAACCGACATCCCGACAACAGCACATGGCAATTGATTATAGTGGTGAAGGTTTCGTACAGGACCATCCACACTTTTTGAAGGGCCGAATTCAGAGATCTAGTGCACTACGTGCCACAAGTTCCCTAAACGACACGACCCTCCGCAGGTTTTGAATTCAGAGTTGTCCTTCTCCTAGACCAGTTGCCATCCAAGGCTATAAAACCCAGTTTGTCCTGGTATTTACCCATAGCTGGAATATATATATATATATATATATATATATATATATATATATATATATATATATATATATGCGCGGAAGTGCACAATATGATAGACCTGAAATATTCAATTGAATAGGTATGAGTTTGTAACACTCGGTTTCACGCAAACTCTCATTAATAATAACTTTTCTAATTACATTGTTGATGAAAAATTAGACGAGTTCTTAGTAAAATTAGCATAAATCAAAAAAGAAGATAATAGATTCTTCAAATAACCTTAAAATTAACAAGATACTATTACTGCAATCAAATACATTCTAACTATATACAAGTTGATTTTTTTTAATTCATTAGTACTAACATATCCCCTTTTGACGCTAATAAAAAAAAATCAAATACTATCCTAAATTTAATACAACCAACTTCATCATCTGCATCTAGCGTTTTGCCAAAGACCAACATTGTATATTAATTTAAATGTACTTTGGAAGATTCTGTCTCTGACAAAAATGTAAATATATATACGTTAGTTTTACCACTAACACATTGTCAAAGAGAGTTACATTTCATTTGAATAATTATTGTTCAATCTCCCAACATTTAAAAGAAGATTCCTGCCCCATTCACATTTAGAGAAATATTATCGACAATACAATTATACTTCACTATGAAAATAAAAAACAAAAATTTCAGGTTCTGGAAGCCCTTTATATAAAAGTTACAGCGAAATATAAAATCAATTATGAGTATAGCAACAAAGTTCTAAAATGTTTATGACATCAAGGTTTTTAACATCTAAATTATAATAGTTAAAAACTACAATTAAAACAATATTTTAAAACATTTGATTTCACTTTTAATAAGAATTTAAATAAAAAATGTTACCTTCCTTGCATAGCGGTAATTTTTTCGAATTTTACAGCGTTCTTGCTCACATAAGTTACACGAATATTTTATCTTAGCAATTCAACACTGAAGATGATCTTGTATGAGATGGAACGTTCTTGAGAAAATAAAGACCATATGGATATTTACAGCGTTTTTCTTGATCACTTTCATAATGGTAGCAGAATAGCAGACGCAGGTTCGTAAATTCGAAATGCATTTCTATGACGTCGTACACGACCGCGTGAGAGAAAAGACATTTTATCAAGAGAATCAAGTGTTTACGTACAACGTAAAATGTTGTGACTGGTTTGAAATGTAATTATGTTGTGATCGTCGCATTGAAGACTTCTATGTATACATAATAGGATGTAATCTTTGATGCTGAAAATCTCTGTTGTAAAGTCCATATAACCACACTGATGATGGCTCTTGTGAGCCGAAAGTTTAAATAAAAGAATAGCATAATAAAAAATATCCAAATGTTGGACAGTTTTAGTCTTTATTTTCTCTTGAAACTAAACCCACATTACGAAGCATAATAGACATTCGCTGTCTGTTATATTTAACAATATATGTTTGAATAATGATATGCTGCCCCAAAACACTATATATATATATATATATATATATATATATATATATGTATATAATATTAGTGGTAAATATACACATTATATAATAAAATGGCTTAAACACTAATATTCCATGGTCATAATTTATTACATTGGAATCGTACTTTTTGAATTTGTAGGTCTGATGAATTGGATCGTATTTATGATTCCAATGGAATAAATTATGACCATGGAATATTTGTGTTTAAGCCTTTTTATAATATATATATATATATATATATATATATATATATATATATATATATATATATCTGTGTGCGTATATGTGTTCAAAACTCTATTTATGTCGACAATTGTTAAAACATATTTACCACCTCTTTCTAGTCAGAAGTTTTCATATGTCTTGCTATCCGTACTAACATGTTTATCTTGGCTGTTATTCTCAGAACGCTTCGGTCGTTGTACATTCCTGCCTTCTTCAGATATCCATTTTGTACCTCGTGACCTTCATGCCATTACGAAACGAACATTTTAAGTTTAAATTCTTGTGCTATACACTTAATGAGTGTATTCAGGTGACAGGACTGTACTCCTGAATTCACTACTACAATGATGACGTTAGTTAAAACCTATCTGTGCCCTATACAGTTGTGAGTTAAAACCCTAGAAAAGTTAGCGCAAAATGTCATATAATCTGGTTTAATGCAAGAAGGGGCCGGAAGCATAAAGATCTTTGAAAATTAACTGATAAGTCCCCTAAACAGGAGAAGCAAAACCGAGAATAATCTGTATAAGTTTCGATTCGAAATATATTGTTTTAAATGATTCAGATCTTTTCTTTCTTCTTTTTATGTGCCATGTCCTTCCAGGACGTAGGAGATCATGACTCTCCACCTCTTTCTATCCCTTGAGGCTATCAACAAGCTCCTTCCCTCTTCTTCCTCCCCCAAACCACGTTCTGTCATCCACTTGCTCATGCTTCTCAGGTATGTCACGTGCTGCTTTCCCTTGTCTTTCTTTGACTCTATTTGACCCGTCAGTATCAGATTCTCCAGGCCCTCCTTCCTCATTATGTGTCCCAGATACTTCAGCTGCTTCTTTCTAATATTAAGTATAAGCCTTCTCCTTTTTTGCAGCCTCATCGTTGCTCCCATGCTCGGTCCATGATATCCTTAGCATCCTTTTTTAGAATCACATCTTCGTCGCTTCGAATCTCTTCTTCATCTTTGAGGAAATCGTCCAACATTCGCTGCCGTAAAAAAGAATAGATGTCACGTAATCACCTTAACAGCACTTCTGGGTTTTCAAGTCTCGAACTGTCATGAATTTCTTATTCATGTAGAACAAAAAATAACTACAAATTAAATGTATTTATGCATGACCCAAGCATTTCGTATTATCTGTCCGTTATATTCAACTCTGAAGAAGATGTGTATCGATTTCGACAGAGGAGATTTCGAAATCCCAAATCTAGCACCGTCTGGGTTTCCTCCGACGGTGACATATTTTGAATTTGTTAACAATATTTATAACCAAGTGATGGCCAATCTCTGCCAAAATAATTGCTTTGACAACAAACGAAGGCTTTTGGTTTATAATTCATGAGAAATTTTGTATGCAACATCTTTCAGTCAAATAGGTGTTAAAATGTATGAATGCCTATCAGAAACGATATAAAATGGACAGCTTCAATTTGCTTTCCCACCAAATCCCTCGTTTGTGAATGACGGCTCGTAGTCCAGACAACAGTCTCCGTAGTAGTTCTCCCCGCGCTAATAATTTCAAGTTCCAAAATTCAGCAAGAAATATCAATTGTGATGTTTGCGCTTTTTTTCCAAAACGGCTAAAGAATTAATAAAAATTCGACTCTGACATGAGTCGATCAAAGTAGGCATTCAAAACCAAAATAAATGAGATAAAATGAAACCCTTAGAGAAACAGTGAAAAGTACAGGGCGGTCCGAAAGTCTTGTTACCCCTATATAATATAATTTTCTATTTCAACGCTCTGTGTGGTATTATCAAGGAGAGACTTTCACATGAACGATACCAGAATACCCATCAGCTGAAGGACGCTGTTCGAAGATCCTTTCCAATAATCAATAAACACAGCTTCGTAAAATATCGTGATGGCGCCGCATCATTTTTTGCCAGGAAAATAATAGTGTTCATACAGACCTTCTCGATGTATGACATGCGGGTGTAGTTTCCAGGCTTATAATTTCTTCTCTCGCATTTCTCGATGGTTTCGGTTTGATTTTGGCTTCCTGCTTTCCTATCAACAAAATTCTCCAAAAAATCTACATGCAACGTCAATCGTCATTTTCTGTCTCTGAGTTTTTGTTAATGTGCTTTCTCTCCTCTCGACGTCTCTATCACATTCAATAACTTTTGACATCTTAATGAATTTATCACCTAGATTGGGGTGAGATGATTTAAAAACAAAAATGAGATTGTTCATTTCTTGCCTTCAACTATATCCAAAAGTCATAAGGAGTAATTTCTCAAATATAAAATATAAAAAAAAGTGCATAGCAAGCAGTTGTTGTTCTAAAAGTTAAATACTCTTATGTAGGTCAAATGTATCGAATGGACGCCACTGGCAAGCACGGTGTATGAAAAGGTGCAGATGTGTGAATTCCGAGAATCTGTAGAAAATGTAAGTTCTCTTTACAATCACTTTACACAAGTGGGTCTATTACGAGAAAAAGGGTTGGACAAAAAATCTAGAGTGTCCCTACTTATCCATAATGGAAAGGAGTGTTTAGCTGAAAACGCGGATAGCACTGAATCCTATACGCACATTTTTATGCTTACACTTCATTATGTGCCGTATCTTCCCAGAACGTAGACTCTCCACAACTTCCTGCATCATGTAGCGCTTAATAAATTTTATCATCCTGTTAATTCTCCTTAGATGTATTTCGCCATTACTAAGTATATAATGGGTTTTATTCCTCTGTCTCTATTGATTTCAATCTCTCCTGTGAGTATCAGATTTTCCAAGCCATCTTTCCTCAAGCTCAACGACGGTCAGTTTTTAGGTTGGAGAGCTATTTTTATTTTTCTTCTTCTATATGCACTCCTTGACGTAGACAATCATGGCCCTCCACAACTTCTTGTCCCCTGTTGTTCTTTCTTTTATTTTGCCTAAACACTGTTTCGATATATTCAAGCTCGCTAGGTACGTTATGCTTTGGTTTTTTTTCTGTCTCTCTTGCCTTCAATCTACCCTCTGAGTATCAGATTTTCCAAACCCTCTTTTTCATTTCCTTACCTCCAACCACAGTCCAGTGCGTATTTGGTTTAGAATGTTTATCGTTCATTCAAATAATTTTATCAGCAGCTCAATTTTTTTCTTCCACGGTTTTGAAAGTTATAGACACATTTATTTCATAAATTAAAATATCCCCACCAGCATGACTACTCTGTTGTGTTCAGCGTTCTTGCTATTATCACGACGTGTCTGCAGTTCTTTTCTGCGGCCTTCGTTATGTGTATGTTGATCAGGATAATCTTCAAAAAATTTCGAACTAAAACCATTTAATTAATCTACGGAGATATATCGTTCTCTTCTCGCTGCCAATGTCTAGGGATGGCTCGTCTTGTTCTCGTTTAAGCACAGTTCAATTGTTGCTAGTCCTTTTTTCGGGTCATTCGCAGATCGGCCCAAAAACCCCAAAATTCAGAATCCAATGCTTCAAATCCTCAAGGTTATAATTTAGACATAATTCCCTTACCGCTTCCTTCTCTAATGCTGCTGTTGAGTCCTTGCTATCAAACTTATGTCGACTTGTTATCTTTTAAGCGCACCTCAGATGTTGCAATCCTTTTTTGAATCATTCAAAGATCAGCCCAAGTACCCCAAAATTCAGAATTCAATGCTTCTAATCCTCAAGGCTATAACTTAAACATAATTTCCTTACTGCTTCCTTCTCTGCTCTTGAGTCCATCGTTCTCTTAGCTGTTGTCTCTCTTCCTTCTTTTTATAAAACGCAAGCATATGATGTTTATATCTATTCTAGATGTACTGAGCAGGTTGTCAAAACTTCGCATATGCACTGATTCTTCTTGACGTCAGACACACCAGATTTCTTTCTGTCTGTGGTTTTTTTGAATTTATCACACAATGGTTGGTAACTACCCTTTTCCCTCCAGAAATTAAGTCTATGACGGCTCCTACCGTCAGCATACTTTCTCTTTTTCCTAAGTCCTGAACGTTCACTTTTTCAGGAATAAATACTTAATCTAGAAGTCTGTAGGTATTTGTTTGACATATCCGAATTTCCATCATCGCTATTCTTGTTCTTGGAGAGAATTGTTTAAAGAAAACACCCAAATTGTTTAAAATTATGTTCTAACAAAGTTAGATAATGTCCCTGAGAGGGGAGAAGCTGATACGTGGGAGCAGTGTTGTTATCACCTCTTCAAACATGGAAAAGAATATACGATGAAGATTATCCCTTGGTTTAGTCAAACTCATCCGGAGGGAAAAGAAAATATTAATAAGACGTGATTTAGAAAAAAGCTGGTTTCTTGAGCTATACCTGTTAAGAAAAGGACATTATCTTCTCTAATGTTTAGATAATATACAGGCAAAACTGATTGGATTTAGAAAAGTTTAAATACGGTAGGAATTACCTAATTTACAAAAAAAATATCATCATACCACTATGGTTTTCAGATTGTCAAATGCTACATTCTCATAAGGAATGAAATTGCTGCATCCGGTGGAATCTACCAAGTTACATGGATAAGAGTGGTTATGGTTTTTGCATTGTACAAACAAATTGAATCTTATGAGCAGACTCCTGAGAGGGTGCTTTCCTGATTGCTATAATCTTAACCGTATAAACTCTAATGTTAACATTTATCTTTCCTACTTATCCTCATAAACTGCACTCCCTACTTCCATCTCTTAAGCTTCAAAAACATCATTCAACAACATTCTGCCTTCAGAGCCTCTTGCTGATTGTATTCAGCGAACATTACTATAAAAAATGCTATCATTTTCAGTCCATCATCTATTAGCTTGAGTCATAAATAATTTCCATTTTATTTATTTTTCTGATGTCAACGAACATCCATTGCCACTTTTATGATGTCAATGAATATTTGTTGCCACTTTGTAATGCTCGTTGTAGTAGAGACTTTCTAACCACAAATACAACCATAGTACGCCACTGGTGTCAGATTCTTTTGAATAACACTCATGCTAATAGTACCTGCTTACTAATACACGTTCCAATAGTAATGGATAAGAGTGAAGGTTATATCTACAGTTTTTTAAACAAATTGAACCATATGAGCAGACTCCTGAGAGGATGCTTTCCCGATCACTATAATCGCATAAACTCTAATGTTAACATTTATCTTTCCCATATATCCTAATAAACTGCACTTCCTACATCTCTTATGCTTAAAAAGCATCATTCAACAACCTTCTACCTTGAGAGCCTCTTGCTGATTGTATTGAGTGAACTTTAGAATAAAAAATGCTATCATTTTCGGTCCATCATCTATTAGCTTGAGTCATAAATATTTTCCATTTTTATTTACGAACTTTTTTTTTTTAAAACAAGTAAAATTATATTTATTGTTGCACTAAGTATGCCCTGTGAGGGTTTGGCTTTCAACATTATTTGTAATGCCTCCTTGCTAATTACCAGGCAGCTTTTCAATACCTTCTGTAATACTGTGCCACATTCTTCTGCCATCTGTTATGACACTATTCATATAGACAAATCTCTGTACCAGCGCAATTCTTAGGTTTTTATTTGGAAAAGCACACAATTGCATGTATCTTCATCTCGAAGAGGAAACATTTGGATATAGCTTCATTTCGAGGAACACATATTTGCATATATCTTCATTTCGAAGGGCACACATTTGCATATATCTTCATTTAGCGCAGCACAAATTTGCATATATATTTATTACGAAGAGCACATATTTGCATATATATATTCATTTCGAAGAGCACATATTTGCATATATCTTCATTTAGAGCAGCACATATTTGCATATATCTTTATTTCGAAGAGCACACATTTACATATATCTTCATTTAGAAGAGCAAACATTTGGATATATCTTCATTTTGAAGAGCACACATTTGCATGTATCTCAATTTTAAAGGCGCACATTTGCATGTATCTTCATTTCGAAGAGAACACATTTGCATATATCTTCATTTAAAAGAGAACACATTTGTATATATCTCCATATCGAAGAACACACATTAACACATATCTTCATTTCGAAGAGCACACATTTGTATACATCTTCGTTTCGAAGAGCACACATTTGCCTATTCCTTCATTTCGAAGAGAACACATTTGCATATATCTTCATTTAAAAGAGAACACATTTGTATATATCTCCATATCGAAGAACACACATTAACACATATCTTCATTTCGAAGAGCACACATTTGTATACATCTTCGTTTCGAAGAGCACACATTTGCCTATTCCTTTATTTCGAAGAGCACACTTTTGTATGTATCTCCATTTTCAAAGCACACATTTGCATATATCTTCATTTCGAAGAGCACACATTTTCATGTGCTTTCGTTTCGAAGAGCATACATTTGCATATATATTCATTTAGAGGAGCACATATTTGCATATATCTTCATTGCTAAGAGCACGCATTTGCACATATCTTCATTTCGAAGTGCACATATTTGCATATATATTTTGGTTATACCCACACAGAGTTTGTTCTTACAATTGATAGTTGGTACTTTCTTCCGGCTTTTTGCCTCAGTTTTCTTTCTGCGTCTCCTATCATCACAGTATCATCTGCTTAACTCATGTTTTTTAACGTGATGTTCGTCTATAAGAAATACTCGCGATTCCATAATAATACGAGATTAACGCAACAATGACATAAAAGCATAGTTAAATGCGTGATATAAAAATCTGATTATTTTCCCAGAGAAATGTTAATAGATTGACATAGATTAAAGTCTCTTCTTCTTCGTCGTCTTCTTTTTCTTTTATGTGACATGGGCGATTATAGCTCTTCAACACTTCATAAAAGCTCCTCGGCGAGACGGTTTGCTCCCTTACCCTATTGTTGCCCGCAATATGCCCTGTGAGGTTTAAGTTTTCCAAACCCTGCTTTCATGTTGCGTGCTAAATTAATTTCTGCTGATTCTGCGTATTAGTTTTCTTTTTGTTGCCGTTTTCTTTAAGGCTTACGCGTTGCTTATTCACTTGCCACCCATGGATTTCTCATTATCGTTCTGTAGAACCACACATCTGTTTACCGCAGGTTTCTCTTAATCTGTGAGAAGATAGTCCAGACTACTGCCACATTTTCTTAATCATCTCACCCAAGCAAGGCAATAAACCTACTAAGACGCAAGAGGTTATTGAGTGTTAGAGAATATGAGAAAAAAACTAATATTAACGAGAGCGGACAATAAAAGAGTAAGTATTAAGAAGACAGAAGATCACGACTGGCTTTGCATTTAAATTTTTGAATATGAAAATTGATTGGGAAGCAAGAAGCCGCAATAGATTTCGATAACCGAGAAGTGCGATAGAAGAAACTGTTAGCATAGAACTTACGGTTACCTCTATCAATTTCATGTGTATAATGATGATACCTTGCCGCCAATCTAGTACTGCGCTTAAATTCGTAATATCTAGTTACCATAGAGGAAAATACCATTTATTTATCTTAAACATAGCTAGACACAATTATTGATTCAAGCACGCGACAGTATTCTTTATAACAAAAGAAGATATTCGTACCTACTATTCTTACTGCAGTTATCATAATACCTGAGGTCTCTATGAAGTCCTAACTAGTTCCTATATTTTCAATTTGTCTGTGGGAGGTAGGAAATAAAACATTTAAAAATGAAACTTCAATAACATACAGGAGCAATTCCCATGAATCAAAACAATTCCCATCTATAGAAAGACACAAGATAATATAAGATATAAGAATATATCAGAGGATGAATATCACATAGCAATCCTGCACTATTTTCTTTGTTGTTTTAATGATTTTTCCTCTTCTTCCTCTCTTTCCTTATCTTTTGAAATGCATATTTCGATGTCCTATGCGTGGTCGGATTTCGGTGTCACATTTTTTTTCCATCCTCTGTTAGAACGATTGCGATAACAATTGCAAAAATACTAAGTGAAATTCAGAACATCAGATATTCTACTTCACATTGGATTGTCATGACTATTTTAAAAATTAGTCCGCTGAAAAGAAGATGCAGCCATGTCGCACTCCAGTTTCTATTTTTGTGTAATGTTCAACCCGTTTTCACAAACTTTCATAAAACATTATATAGAGCTCAGCTGTAAAACGATGAAATTATCATCAATATTTTAGTTTATTTACCGGGCGTAACAGCAAAATTGTCTAAATCGTGTAACAGCAAAATTGTCCAAATCGTTTAACGGCAAAATTGTCCAAATCGTGTAACAGCAAAATTGTCCAAATTGTGTAGCAGCAAAATTGTCCAAATCGTGTAGCAGCAAAATTGTCCAAATCGTGTAACGGCAAAATTGTCCAAATTGTGTAACGGCAAAATTGTCCAAATCGTGTAGCAGCAAAATTGTTCAAATTGTGTAGCAGCAAAATTGTCCAAATCGTGTAACGGCAAAATTGTTCAAATCGTGTAACAGCAAAATTGTCCAAATCGTGTAACGGCAAAATTGTTCAAATCGTGTGAAGGAAAAAGATCATTTAGGCCTCCAGTAATGGTGCCAACATTCCTAGGCTGCCTTTCATCATCAATGTCCATTCAAGAACCATCAAAAGAACCCTGAATAAATTTAAAAAATAGGAAGCGGTAGAAAGGAAACCTGGATCAAGAGGTCAAAACAGCAAGAAGGATTATCATTTCAACTTAGAACTAAATGCATTCTTATTGTTCAAAATAGAAACCAATATTGTTATAAAAACCTCGGAGAATTCCAGTAAGATATCTTTAATCATTTATAAGATACAACGGTTCAAAGTTTAATCTGACAATTGGACAATTTTGCTGTTACATGATTGGGACAATTTTGGTGTTGCGTCCGGTACATTTTCTAAATTTAGATTTTTCAAAATGTAGTTCACCGAAGACAAAGCTTAAGTATTACTCAAAGTAGAGGGTTTCTGAATGTGATTTCTATAAGGGAAGTGGAATAGGGAAGTGTTGCATATTATGATGATATGTACGATAGATATCGTCTGACCCTATACTTAAAAAGCTTAATATAGTAGTGACCAAGGAAGCATCCTCTGGGAGCGAGTTTCATTTCTTATAAAGAAACAGAGTTAAACTTACAACTTACCAAATGATCACGAAGGGAATGAGGAAAGTTTGCCACCGTGACCATAGCATAGCAGGCCCTAAATGCGTATATCTGAGCTGGGATGTAACTCGTCCGAACATTTGCCATAGTAATAGTTGAAGAGAGGCTAGTGATTTTTCATCGGTGGGATAAGGCTTGCCAGGGGGAAAATAATTTATTATCCGCAATGCCACTTTCGCTTTTGTATTCTGTCCAGTTATGGGCAGTTAGGACTGGAGAGTACTAACGTAGACATGGCAACATTACTCCATTTTTCTTCTAACCCGACACTTAGAAAGATTAAGCAGGAGTGAGATAATGAAGCGATAGAAATAAATAGACATTCTTCCACCGTCACTCCATTTGAAGTTTGCAGTGACAATTAGACCTGGGGTGATCATTAGAGCTAATAGACATTCGAGTCAAAGAGCCTCATTGAAGTTACAACAACTCATCAGGATTAACGCGAATATAGCGGCAACTCGGTCGAGATGAATTGCTACGAGCATTGTTTTGAATTGTAATAATAGAAGCCAGTCTTTCTCCACTCGAGCTGTGAGAGCTAGTTCAACAAAGAGATCAGCTGGTTGTCTAGATTTTTGGAGGTGCACCCATATACAACAGTATCATCTGTATATATATTTACTAAGGATCTTACCCTACTAAGCTTGTAGTGTAACAGTCTTCGCCGTGCCGAGTGCAAGTTATGTTACACTAACTTCATGAGCTAAAGAACAGACCAGACCTTCCGATTTGAAAATAACCAATCTAGAAGTAAAACCCCTACCCTTATGCACTTGAAAAGCATTCATTATATTACAGCTAGGTTTCATTCTGGTCATCTACTAACCACCGTAGACTTTTTTCTTGATTCTGGTGATGGTGTTGGAAATGTGTCTCTGGACGTTTAAAATTCCTTACTCTTGAATAAGACTGTTCTACTCTTTTTTTGGGATAGACAGCGCATAAGTTTATAGTACATGTTTAATCATCAGATAAATAATCACTCAGATTAGCAAGTAGTCCTCAAAATTCCTTCAAAGGGTTTAACGAGTTTTATGCTCATTAGAATCTCACCAATTAGGATATTGGAGTGAAACTAATTTAAATGTTTTTCCAATCACAATTATTTGATGTAGTTCGCGTTTCCGTTATCTCTGCAGGAAACTGGGCGGATTAATCCTAGTGTTATCGCTAAAATTTGCTTTATTCAAACCTTACGTATTTCGTTACTTAAAGAAATGCAATCTATTCCGAATATTCTTTGTTGTTACAGCCAAAACATTCTTGCAATTTCTTTAAAACTCTTCTTCGAGGTTCTGAATTTCTGAAGTTTTTCAAAACAAATTCATTATTTCATTGTTGAGAGCAAATGCTACATTACTGTTTATTCTGCTTTAATTATTATGTTCCTTTTTGGTTTCAACGGAACAAAATGATATTACATTCACTACTTCAACTAGAGATTGAGCAAACAATCAGATATCTAAGCTATATTTAAAAAATAAGATCCCAGTCGGTTAAGTGCCAAACTTGATACATGCTTGGGCTTGATCATGTATCTTTCGATACATGACTAATGCTGCAGATGATTTTTCCAGTAGTAGGTTGACATTTCTTTCTGGGGTGGACTCGTTGCCAGATATAGAACGCAGTGTGTTCTGCTATTCAACTAATAACCGGAGGTCAAAGAGATAGATTCATACCGTTCCCAAGGGTGCTTAAGTGAATATAACGAACATGACTGGAATTCGAACTCGGCTCTCCGAGTTCTCATTCCGAACCGATATCCATTACACGAAAAATAAAATCTACATAAGCTAATAATCTCTCAAATTAGCAACCTAAAACTATTTTAAAGATTATTTACGTAAGTTTCGACTGATACAAGGCCAAAACATATGTCAAGTTTAAGAATCGATCTCCTATTAACAATGAAATCATTGTAAGTGTCCTGTTGACTAATTGTAATTCAGTTTGGCACAAGGTCATCGATGTGAGCTACTCAATGAAGATTTTTTAGATTATTTTGCTGATCAATACTCTACAGCGGCTCTGAATCAGTTCGAATTTCAATTGGTGACTTTAACTTACACGCAAACATACTTCATAAATATAGAAATATATCCCCTGCTATAGGTTAAATAGTGGGACTGGTATCTGGAAATAAATGATTTTTTGATCTCAAAAAATATTAATGCAATATTGAATCACAAAAATGATTCTTACGGCCCCGAATATGTTTTCGCTTTAAACAATCCACAAATTGATAAACCGTAAAAAGTTATAACATATTATCTAGTGTCATGCAAGATACAAAGTGTTTAGCATTTTTAAGGGATTCTTCTACTACACTTAGATTCAAATAAGATATCTATCTATCTATCTATCTATCTATCTATCTATCTCAGTCTGCGCATTGCCTGTCTATCTATCTATCTATCTATCTATCTAACTAACTAACTAACTAACTAACTAACTAATTCTGTTCGTATCTATCTATGTATCTATGTTACTACAAAACCAAAAAATTAACCTAAAAGTTTGAGTCATATTCGTAAATAGCCTCGTCAGATAGAGACTTTCATATGGAGTTTTTGAGACATTGCTGTTGTTTCTCTCTGTTCCCCCTAGCTCCGCACACTTAACTGGCACAAGTGGTATCACAGCTGTGACTAGCTTGGACGGACTCTTACAAGCTATGGCCACCTAAGATCAGCTACTATGACTAGCTTAGACGAGCTCTGGCCAGCTTGGATAAGCTATGATCAGATAAGACCTGCTTCGATCAGCAGCTAGTGGAAACATTCGTATCCCCACGTTAAAAACCGAGTCACAACCTGACTCAGTGGTGGTAAAAAAAATCGTCTTTGTGCTCTCTCCCACTGGAGAGTTATTTGACAAGTGATAGAAACGTTCAGTAAACGGAGATATGTGGGCGGGTATTCGGTTAAATAAAGTCATCTAATTACTCAATCAAACCAGAAAATAGAAGGAGACATATAGCCCCATCACAGAAGAATTTGTAGAAGCCCACATTTGTTTGTCTATTAAAAGTACTTACTCTTGTTAAACGATACTTAACCTTGGTAAAAGATGAATACTTTTCGAGCCATGAATGAATTATATGTTCAATTCCATTAAGATTGCAAATATCTAAAAACTGTGATGATCTGTGCAGATACTAATGATATATGAGCCCACACTTCGATGAAACTCCAAACGAATGTTAGTATTAATGAGGAAAAAGATAGAACTATTACCTGCTTAATTCGAAATGTTTTCATTTGATAAATCTAGAATTGGTTGTCATTTGCTATAAGCTACGATGCTATTTTCTTATCAAATAATTCGCAGTAACTTAGCATATCTCGAGTGCATACTCTAGATTATATACTGAAAAACACACTTTACAAATACATTACCTATGCAAGAAGCATATAAAAACGAAACTAGATGATGATTGGTTATAAAATGGAAGTCGTAATAAATCAAACGGCTTCTTCATCTCATCTGAATTGATCAACATTTAACCGAGCTTATTTCAAGGATATTTTGAGTTTAAACTTGAAATTACTTTATCTTAACTATCTTTTGTTTATATTCACTCATATTCCTTAAACTATGGCAAAACCACTTAATTATAAATAAGCCCACTTTTTTCCAGACAAAATTTGAATTCCCTACCAGAAATCTCTAAATTAATTTTCAATCCTCATTGGGGAGTTAGATGTTAATCTAATGGCACATTCCCCAATGGCACAAGTTGCTCTACAACAAATCGAAGTAAGAATTGATTCATTAAATAAACTAAGACATTACCAACATTCATTTATCAATATACAAATATTTCAGTGTATAAGACATGTTTTTCAGGAAGACAATGACTTCAGAGAAAATTAATATTTGCTGACAAAAATATGTAAATATTTAATAGTCCTAGTAATGTTATCTTGAATTTCATATCAAATATTGTTCATTTTTAATACGTGTGTCCTTCATCTTAATACCAGGTGCTTTTATTGCAACTATTTGGAAGTCATTCTGTTATTAATTTTCTAAAATAAATTATCAACATTTTTTTATTGTTTATTAATATTTCATCCAGTTTGATTTAATTTTTAATTGTAAAGACAACAGCCATCAATCATTTATTTTAATATTTTATTGTTAAATGAAACAGCGTCAACCATTATTAATTTTTAGACTAGTATTTGTTCAATCTTAATTTCGTTTGCTTTTTATTGCATCTGATAATACAATAGAATGATGCATTGATTTTCTATTACTTTATTGCCATTCCTTTCCTGCTGTTACGGAAATATGTCTCTCCACAGCTTCCTTTTGATTATCATTTGTGAATAGAATTTATTACATCCTTGGTATATGATATTTCCTGGGAAGGGATATATTTTTTCGAAGTAGCAAAGTGGTTGTTGACTACTGTAAGCGGGTAGGACTATCTAGCAGGTAAGCGTAATGGACTGGTACTCGTCGTAGTGGTAGGTAATAGGTGTGGGCAATAGGCGTAGCCAATAGGCGTCTTCCATGTACCTCCACATCAATCTGTATTTATGGCTGACGCCAGCCAATCATATTACTGTGAGGGGGAACTCAGGTGTATGCATATTCATTACATCAGTATAATAGGAGGCCCTACCACAGGCATCCCTATGTAATTTTGTTCTAAAACATTGTACAATATTAACCAATAAAATCACAATGCTGTACATCAATAACATACTCAATATTTCACGATATTTAAGAATAGAAATGATTGATTAGTCATTGTGTGTTTCTTCGTTGAACATTCATTTCAAAATTTATTTTCGAGAAAAAGTGCTAACTAGATATACCCAGTAATAGATCTTAAGGTGTTAATTAGCCTATCATAATTTTCTGTTTTTAATGACTTCAATTAATTTATTTTAGTTTTCCTTCTAAAAATATATTGTGTTATGTACATAAAAGTACAGTACTCGCCAAGAAGGAATAATTCTAAAATGAATAATAATTATAAGATTAACAGTTTTCAGAATATATGTGTTGGCACGATCCAAATTTTACTTGAGTATTGGCATCAAATGAAACGTAAGTTTTATGTCTTTTAAAGGTATATAGAATTAGAAATGACAGCCTAATTATTTTTCTTAACATCATTAAAAAAATAATTCCTGTCACCGTAATTTTCTTGGAGCAAATTAAATGATTTCCTTCAGTATAATTTTCATTTACAACTTTGGTATTTTTGTACGTTTTGAAATTGTCAGTTATCGTCTGCTTATTCGCAAAGTTTCTATATTCTCCAGTTATATATGTTTGCCCTAAAAGCTGGTCACAAGTTTTATATGAACGCATCCTAGAAATATTATATGTGGGTAAATGTCTTAGCATTTTTCTATTGTAAAAAAAAGACTAAAATATTTGCATTATGTGCGTTCCGTAGGGCCTCTTAGAGAAAAAAAATAGTTTTAGCAGAATATTTGAATTGCGAAGCAACGCAGACTTCTGAAGAGATAGGATATTTCTGTCTGTTCAATGTAGAATTTAATTTCGTTGGTATACACCACAACAGGCCAATGATAACTGAGATAAGGATGACCTGACCTTCCTACTTTCTGACAAATTCAATTCAGAGGTTGGTGTATTTCTTGAGCTTGCCAATGTCTTTGAGTTTGATATTATGGTCACATTAAACAGCGCCGTTGATAAAGAGGCATTTTATTGTAGCTTATTTTTGTATTTTATTTTATTTTATTATTTTTACTTTGAATGTGAGTGTTATCTGGTTTGGTAGCCACAAGGATACGATTAGTTTGAATGTGATAACAACAAAGGACCAATTTCGATCACTTTTCTGATGGGGTACCACTTCTAGAATAGAAGTGGTACCCCATAGAAAATCGCTTGTATTTTTTATCTTTTCACTATGCCCTAGGTAATCGGAAATAATAATAATAATAAGAAGAAGAAGAAGAAGAAGAAGTAGAAGAAGAAGAAAAAGAAAAGTGAAAGAAATTGGTATGAATGCCACCCAGATCCGGTTATGGAGGTAGGACCTGTAACAAATTTATGGAACTTCCCAATGCACACAGAACAATCAACGCTGATCGCCCAAACATCGTTATTACAGACCGCAAACAAAGAAAGTGTCATGTTATTGATATGGCAGTCCCTGCAGACTGTAATCTATCTTTGAAGATCTTCAAAAAGCTATCAAAATACAAAAACCTTGAAATCGAAATCTCAAAAATTTAGCACATGAGAACATGAACAGTTCAAAGCGTAGTGGATGTATTCATTTTATTATTATCATTATTATTATTGTAAGTGGGTATATTCATTTTATTATCATTATTATTATTATTATTATCATTATTATTATTATTATGTTTGTGGGCATATTCATTTTATTATCATTATTATTATTATTATTATCATTATTATTATTATTATTATTATCATTATTATTATTATTATGTTTGTGGGTATATTCATTTTATTATTATTATTATTATTATTATTATTATTATTATTATTATTATTATTATTATTATTACTACTACTATTATTCCGCCTGTAGGTATATTCATTTTATTGTTTTTATCATTATTATATCTGTGCGTATATTCATTTTATAATTATTATTATTATTATTATTATTATTATTATTATTATTATTATTATTATTATATCTGTGGGTATATTCATTTTATTATTATTATCATTGTTATTATTACATCTGTCTTGGGATCACTACTAAGAAACAAATGATAGTAAGCCTTGAAAGATCCTCAAATGTGCCTATAACGATAAGTAAATATGTTCTAGTCATGTTCCACAATTCAGCTTATTGTCTTTAAATTTTCTTCCATGATCGGCTGGGAAAAGGAAGTCAACGTCTCGTTATATTTTCGCTTCCTTTCGGGAGTCTTTCTATTATTTTTGGGTCTTTTTTTCTCTTCAAATGAACATCGATGACGAGGAGTTATTTTCTGCACTAACTCTTCCAACAGAGAATGACTTATTAATTAGAATGTTAGTGTTCCGACAATGAATCCAGGTCTTGAACCTCACTGTGGTCGATTAGTCAATATTTTCCCCGTGTACACTATTCCAATGGGTTGCATATTTGGGGAGATGCTGAAACGATACCAGCGAATTTACCCAATTTACTTGCGACTTGAAACCTGTAATCGAAACTGTTCAGAAGACATTGATGGTTATGTTATGAAGTCACAACTCATTGTGATTGAGTGCTTGAGCATACAGAGACTATGATTACTAATTTCCCCAGATTTATGTATTTTTCCGCACAACGTATGACTAATGTCCGCTGAGTACACTTACAGTGTTGATCAGAGGTTCGCTCTGTGGGTATTGATGAAACACAAACGTGTTTCATCTGGCATCTGCAATACGGATTATCAAGCAACCGCAGTAAATTTTATAGTCTCCAAATGGTGACGGATGTTTTCTATATAGAACTTAGTTGAAATAGCAACAAACCTAACCCGTGTAGGATGGAACACCTGAATAGTGTCTTTGCTTCCACTAAGATATCAGTAGTCTGAATGGTGTACATGGCTCCACAAAAAAAGGTAACCCACGAATGTGAACGCCATTTATTTTCTTTTAACAAATTATATACAAACCATATATTTCTGAAAAATAGAAAAATTATCAAATCGACTCCTACAAACAACATGTCACTAGCAGAGATCTGTTTGCACTGTGCTGCCTTGAGCAGAGAGGAATCTGGACGAGGCTTTGCCGGAGGGCAAAATTTCGTCCGGTGAGGTGGACAAGCCCGGATCCGCTTATGCGGGTTCTACGGGAATATTTTTGGCCGAGCGTACGGGCTCGGAGAATCCACGGCAAACTCGGCCGTGTGCCACATACATCCTTCGCGAGGGGGAGGTCTGTTATATATTACCATGTCACTAGCTGTACTGGCAAAGATTTTATAGAATATACTCCAAATGTGCTCCGTTCTGCTGAAGACACAACTGAATTCTACGGGCGAAGTTGTCGATAAATTTGACGGACTCTTCTTTTAGTAGAGCTCTGATTTCTTGGGTGATTGCTGCCTTTAGTTCGGAGATGTGTCCAGGTTGTTGTTCCTGTAAACTAGATCCTTCAGATACCCCCAAAAATAAAAATCTGGTGGGCGGGGTGAGATCGGGTGAATGCGGAGATCATTCAAGTTCGCGTTTACGGCTGATGAGTCGGTTTGGGAAAATTCTAGTCTAGCCACTCATGAGAGACATATACTGTATGAGGGTTTGTGTCACTCTAAAGCAGTACTACTTAATGTTGCATTTGACCTCTTCAGTTTAGTTTCCTCTTCCTCTGTCACATTTTTGACAGTTCACATGAACACTTAATGCACTTAGCTCTCAATAAGGTTCCAAGATGATGTTAACCAATAACTCCCATGATCCTCCTGACAATTAACCAGTGAACTAAAAGCTTGCTCATTGGTGTACAACTTGAATCTTCCTTCCCAGATCTAATGTCAGTGAATCTGTATCATATATTAAATTTAGCTATTATAATTATCAATCTCTTCCCTTCTGTTTCATTTCATTTTTCTCTATTTTTTTTTTTCATTTTGCTCTTCCTCTTTCTTTTTTTAACACCACTTTTTTTTTATTGCTGTCATGGTTATCTCCTATTATTCTAAATCTCGGGCCCACCATCTTCATTTCTTTAGTAGGTCTTTGCAATATCCTCTAGAAAGGATTTGATATCAAGCATCTCTTTTATCAGGATTTCATGGTGTCCTTTCTGAACACTGGTTGCACCAAGGTCACGGCTCATGGGAGGATTTGATGAGGCCAAGGTCATGGCACTTTCTACGGAGGGATTTCTTCGAACTCCTCCCTACTGAATCTTGGACAGCTGCTATATTTTCAGGAGAAATTACAGTATGTTTTCTGTCAACTTTGACTGCTGGAGACCTCTTTTCCTGTTTTTCATTGTCCTTATAGCCTCATACTTCTTGATCCCTCGATAGATGTTTTGATAGGGGTTTTATTCTTGCCATGCTTTCTGCGGAGTTTCGCGATGCCATGATTATAGGAATTCCCCTCCAATTTTCTCAGAACACACATTTTCTGTTCTTCTGTAAAATGCATTGAAGTTGTTGTTCTGTTTTTTCTTCTTAGCTTTCTAAAGGGTCTCTCCTTGAGTTCCTTTTGTAAGTCCTCTTTCGTCACAACGGAGCGGTTTCCTGCGAACCCTCCCCCTGGTTAAGGTAGACACTCTTTTGTGTACCTAGTTAATGTGAGTGAGTGTCGTTCCTGGCCTGTTACCGGCACTTTACTTTTGTTATGAGCCAAGTTGAGATTCCAAACGTCCCCAGTTTGTTTTGGGCCCTTTTTTCATCTCGACTATTTCAGTCTTTGATTTCCCCACGCCCTACATTTATTTTTCACCTCCCCCATTACGTTAAAGAGTTAGCCTCTTGATTCTGTCTGATGACAGAATACAGCGGCAACTCTGAGTTTTTGTCGGGTGGACGGGTCCTACTAACATCAATTATTTTCTTTTATATATATATATATTTTTTGTATTGGGATTTAGAACCATCCCCATCATTTCACATCATCGTCATATATATATATATATATATATATATATATATATATATATATATATATATATATATATATATATTTAAATTATCTGCTCTGGATTTACATTGAGCTCTCTGGATTTTATCCTCCTTAGGTTTACCCATACGGATTACCTAGTTCTACATAAACTATATATATATATATATATATATATATATATATATATATATATATATATATGAAGAAATATAGTCTTAAGGTGTGCTATATTTATGGAATAAAGTGCTCAATATCAGAGATAGAGCGTGTGAATATAAAAATGAACATGCCAACCATTTACACACACGCGTTAGCTGTGGCATTCTCTATTTTTCTCTGTCCATCTTCTGTTCAATGTCTTGCGAGTGTCAAATCTTTCTAAGGCGTCATATATACTTTTCTGAATACTATGTATAATTTTTCTTTTGTTTTTATTTTTTTCTAAAACTTCCTCGTTGCTCACATGTTCAGTCAATGGTATTCGCAGCATCCTTGTGTAGAAACTCATTTCATATGACAAGGCACGATCGATAGCCGCTCGGATAGAGTAATCGGAGAGCCGAGTTCGAATTCCAGTCGAATCAATTACATTCACTTACATGCTAATACCGTTGGGAAGGCTATTAATCCTCTTCTTCTCCCTCCAGCTAGAAGTAAATAACGGGACAGACTGGGTTCTATACACATAGATATCATCTGTACTAGGAAAAGGAAAACTCTGAATTCAAAATCTGCAAAGGGTCGTTTGAAATATGAAATCTTTTGTGTAGCTATTTCAAAATGTTTTTATTATAATAAAAATATTACATATATATATATATATATATATATATATATATATATATGACATATGACACATGACCACGTGAGAGTGAAAACGAGAAATATTAAGTATGGGAAGCCGTTGGTATAAACCAATGGCTTCTGTTTATACCAACGGCTTCCCATACTTCATGTGTGACGTCACAAGCTGCGACGCGATTTTCGCGTCTCGTATACACGAGTTTGTCGTTGCTTTGAATTTTTTTATGCAACAAAAATAGACAATCATTATTGTTTCGTCCGTGTATTGTTTGATACATTGAAATCGAATCGTCATCTTTGATAATGGCCTATTTTAGCCGAACGCTTAGATAGGATTAAAACATGTATCAATATGGTGATTTCCTTTCGTCTTTCAATGATAATGTTATTAGGATTATCAGGCAATATGAAAGGAATTTACTGAAAATAAATAGACACAACTTGTCTATATTATTTAATGAAACATGCATCAATGAAAAATCGCTGCCTATATATACACAATATATATATATATATATATATATATAATTGAAGAGTAAACAGTATCTGTTGCCATCATCCTGATCATCGTCATCCTCCGTCGTATGACCGGACGTGGTGGTTGCCCTACTGACAAACTGGCCGGTCCACAGCAGATATGTGGCGAGGATTGGTCATTGGCTCCGGTGTTTTTTTAAAGCCAGAAAGCTGTGCATACATCCGTGTCGTTTTCTGGGTAAGTAGATCTGGTGGATCCTATCTCTCTCAAGCTCAAACCACGACTGATGTTTCCAACTTGAATAAAGCACACAGTGTTGATCGCACTCATTATTCACTCATAATTGATCTAGCGAGACAAGCTTGGAAATTTACAACACCTCGTGGTAACCACATACTTCGGATTATGAGAATTCAAGTCATATAGAGTAGAAATATACTCTATACACAAATTTTGATTTTTAATGTATTTTGTTAGAAGCATGATTTTTTTTAAAGAATGCGTGCTGCTATTGCCCCTGCTGCTGGTCAACTGGTCACAGAAAATACATTTTTTTTATTCTCTTCAAAAAATTTACCTTTGTATTTACTAACCGCTAATTTTTTGTCATAAAAACCGCTCATAAAAACTCGCATTATGTTCTTTTATATACGATAGTCTCATATATAAATTTCTAATTTTAATTGTTCTTCGATTTATGAAAGTTTTACACAAATAGATGAAACAATAAGGAATATGTTAAGAAACGTTCTTTAATATGGTTTACAGTTAGAACGTGCAGGAAAATGGAGAAATAATTTTAAATAGCAAAGTTTATTTGCTTCTAATGGTTTTGGAACTGTTACGAGATATCTACCCTCCAGCATGGCAGCAAACACCCCCACAAAGACGAAGAAGAGACTTGAAGCAAAAGAGATATGGTTCTACAGAAAGAGACTGAGGATACCATGGACCAAACATGGGAGCAACAATAAAGTTTTAGAAAAAAATGGAATAAATGGAGACTTATACATAATATCAGGAAACATTAGTTGGAATTTCTGGGCACATAATGAGGAAGTGGGGGAGCGCTTGGAAAATATGAAACAAGACAGAGTGAGTGAAAGAGAGACAGATGAAAGCAGTGCGTGACTTACTTGATGAGCTTGAGAAAATAGATGGTAGAATAGATTTGGGGAGAAATAATAAGGAGGAAAAGCTTATTAAAAGCTACATAGGGCAGGACGATGTGGAGGGCCAGGATCGCCTACCTCCTTGAGGCACATAAAAGAAGAAGAAGAATGCTTTAGGTTAAATTAAATATTTTCCTTGTCATCGAAAAAAAACGGCTAGGGAATAATGGTCAGGCTTTGTTGTAGATGATTGGTAAGTATTTTTTTTTCTTTTTTTATGGACTCTTTTATATTTTATGTTCTTTTATACAAGATAAATAACAAAGAGGGAAAGCTTATTAAAAGCTACAAAGGTCAGGACGATGTGGAGGTCCAGGATCGCCTACTTCCTAGAGGCATATAAAAGAAGAAGAATGTTTCAATAAAATTAAATATTTTCTTTTTCATCGAAAAAAAAAAAAACGGCTGGGGAATAATCATGAGCCATTCTTCTAGATCGTTGGTAAGTCTATTTCTATTTTCTTTCTTTATGAAATATGCAATATGGTCTTTTATACAAGAGAGATAAGTCGGTTGTGCAATACAGGAGTTTTCAATATAGCGGAAGTGTGCCTGTCTTAAGAAAGGGATGAACAAATAAGGGGGATAAAACTGAAAAAGAAAACATTGCGAGGAAAATAAAAGGAGAAAAAGAAAGGAAAAATCTAAGCGTTAAAGACTCCCAAGTCTAAAAGATGGAATTGAAATGTTTGGTATAAAAATGTTTGGTATGCGTAAATATAGTCCCGGAAATTCGCCTACAGTTTAAAAAAAATATATGTCAGCCCAGGGAATATCACGTCAAACTGAACAATTCCGTACACATATGTTTTTGAATAAAAGAAATAGATAAAAAAAGAATAGCTTCACACAGGATATTTGCTCACAAGAGATGGCAAGCAAGCAAACAAGAAAGGATCAAACAGCATATATATATATATATATATATATATATATATATATATATATATATATATATATATATATATATATATGAATGTATGGGGGAGGGATATAACTATAGAGATATTAAAGTTCGTACAGACGTGCTTATGTTCGCAAATGGGAATAACTAAAGCATAAAAAAGGTAATGCTATACGTAGACACTGAGATTGATAAACGTATTTTCATCAATACATATTTTTTTCTTTGAAAACGGTTTACGAAAGACGAGAGCGCTGAGAATTTGGACAGCTCCGGTCCTGACTACAAGCTCCTCGTCAAAAGGTAGAAAGAAGTCTATAAAAATACCGAGCAAAGAAGTTATGCTCATCTGTATTAGGACTTTTATAAATAGGAAATATGTAAAAGTGGAGTGCAAAAGTAGGTTTAAAATAAGGAACGATTAAACGTGCCCACGAAAATTATCGTTGCTGATTTTACAAGCGTATCAATAATAACATAAATAATAGACATATCAGTCCCTCAAATCTTCAAAGTATTTGCACCCGTCATTCAAAGTATTTGCCCCCGTCATTCAAAGACCCCTCTATACCAGCAAAACATTTTTTTTATTATTATTCATTAAAAAATAAAAATGAATATGTTATAATAAAAATAAATATGTTATAATAAAAATTATGGAAATAAAATTAATTTTTAATGAGTTAAATGAATTCTAGTATTAAATGAACCATAGAATCACTAGAATAATTCTGGTTTGATATTTATTGTATATTACTTGTGCAATCTCCTGTATATATATATATATATATATATATATATATATATATATATATATATATATATATATATATATATATATATATATATATATATATATATATGAAGTGTGCGTGGGATTTGTGGATCTGGTATAATCTATAATAATATCTATGCATTTTTATTGATATACATTCACAATATATATATATATATATATATATATATATATATATATATATATATATATATATATATATATATATATATATATAAGTAATTCATCGAGTCTAGAAGAAACCTCAACAGAATGCAGAAGGCACTGGACGGCCGTTTCGTCTTATACTTTCTTCTAGACTCGATGAATTACTTAATTATAATTATCTCAAATCCTCCTAATTTCTATGAATTGTATAACCTTGCTTGAACCTGCTTCTAATGCACTGGACTGAGCGGCTTGGAGATGGTAGTCGTGGCTTCTAGAGGCACAGTCCTATGGTTGAAGAGTAACTCAGATGAGTTCCACCACGCAATATGTGAGCGAGTCACGCTATGTCTAGTCTTATTCGCTAACTCTTCATCACAGTTGGTATGACGTTTGCCTGATAACGTAACTATCCGGGTTTCAATTCTCGGTAGTGGATGCGTTGATAAGTCCCAAAAACAGGACGAAACGGCTGTCTAGTGCTTTCTGCATTCTGTTGAGGTTTCTTCTAGACTCGATGAATTACTTAAGTGTCTCAAATCCTCCTATTTTCTTTCATATAGATATGGTATTTTTAATAGATACAATTTATTTAATAAATGCTCTGTTTTTATTTAAATAAACATTGTTAAATAGATTTACCGGCCAGAATTTTCGAGAAATTTGGTAGAAAATTCCGTTCTCCGACAGAAATGGAACCTGTCTCCTATATGGAATCTTCAGATTAACTGACGGTTCTATATAAGATACAGGCTCGTCAGACTTTCGTCAAGGCAAATGTGATTTTTTCTTATTTTGCTACAAGTATATATTTTACAGTAATTCAGAATTTAAATAATTACTACTTTTACAAACCAATATACACAGCAAATGTATTGAAAAAATCAAAGGAAAACTACGAAATCCATGATTTCAACTTTTGGAGATGAGAATAAATGAATAAGAATTAAGAAGACATAATATAATGATTGAGATTGTATTTGAATTTTTGAAGATCAAATTTGACTAGAAGCAAGAAGACGGAAGAGGGTTCCACGATCGAGAAGTATGATAGAAGAGAATGTTAACATAGAACTTCCGGTTTCATCTAGTCATTTCAACTGTAAAATAAGATCTTATCGCCAATCTAGTACTGTGCTTAAATTCATAGCGTCTAGATACCATAGAGGAGAGTTCATTTGAACATTAACCATGGATGTATTAATAGAAAAGGCACAGCGAACTTAGTTATGGGGCTGGGAATGTGCCTGAAGCTGAGATAGCAGATCAGGACCAATATCATTGCAGAATCTTCTTTGGATTTTATCTAGAATATTTAAATGTATAGCAGGAATACCAGATCATATTAATGCACAAAAATAGGAAGCGATGTCAGACGAGGATGTGCCTTCACAACGAATTTTTTTCAGTCTTCTATAATGAGGCAATTTTCAGGAAATTCAAATTTCTAACTACTACTCGTTATTTGCAGCCACAATATTAACAATATAAGATTTTAGCTGACACAGTGTTGCCAATGGACAAAGAAATTATGCTACAGGAACTACTAAGTGTAGATAACGGAACATACATGGCTTGTAAAAAGAAAGAATTGCAATTGTCTGTAAAAGTAAAGGGCTACGAATCATAGACACCAAAATAAAGCAACTTAAAAAAATTTGAATATGTAGCAAGTGATATATCAAATGCCGGAAAAAAGGAAAGCGACGCCATATTAGAATAGCAAAAGTTGTCTTCCTCGAACTAAACAAATTATTAAGAAATAGAAAAATTCGTTCGAAACCAGGAAAAAAGTTCTAAACATTTGTAATATCGGGATATTGGCCGAGTGGTTAGAACGTTCGCTTTCTGATCATGAGACCCGGGTTAGAATCTCACCATGGTCAACTGGACTGCCTGAAAACCAAATCATGACCCTAGCCATGTGAGTAGACTTTGAGTAGACAGAACACTTGCTAGCACGAACGGTTTCAGTATACTGGCGTTGTTCAGATTGTTGTCTCATGATAGATTTTTCCCAGAAAGGTTTACTCAGCATGATTGAACAATGTGGGTGTTGAACAAACAGAGCGAGCATCTGTAATAGGGATTGGCCAGCCGCCCTAGTAGATGGGTATTCTTGAATACGAGTAGTCAGCTATTATTATTGTAATGGGTATTCTCCTTACAGGTCAAGAAGAATGCCCAGAATAACAGGTAACGACAAAGTTTTAAGATAAATTGAAAAAAAATATAGGCAATCATGATTCTTCACAACTTCCTCTCCCTTTTTTTCAGCTCTTAGGAATGTATATTTGCTATCTGTCCTAATCTGCCAACCATTTTCATCGAAGGTTTTCGCTGCTTTCCTTTGGTCCTCTTATAATTTCCTGTGTGTGTTAAATTCTTTAAGCCCGTTTTTATTATCATTTACCCTAGAAATTGCAATTTTCTCCATTTTGTTTCCATCTTCTCTAAAACTTCGTTGTTGCACGCATGTTCGGCCCATCACGAAAGAAATTGAATGTCAAATATGATTTAGATTATGCAGAATATTTCCTTAAGACATATGTACCCAAAGTGCACTGTTAGCTCAAAGAGTGACGCAGATTCTTTAAAAAAAATAGTGGTCATAGGTTTACTTACGTCCGACGGATTAAAATCAAATCGCAAATAGGTCACTGTAAGATCGTAAAACGCATTAACCTTAGACAATGAGGATTTCAACCATTTCAGTTCATTACGTAATACGAATGGCAATGTTTCTATCATTTTATCGTTGCATCACTCAAGAGAAAGCAGGTTTATTTTACTTTCTTAAGAAGGGGAGTCTAAGAAAGTGAAAATAAAAGACGTGTTTAATTTATACGCTTAATTTGTCTTGTGTTCGTACAAGTGTTTTCTTTTTCTGGATACAAAGTGTCTAAAATCTGTCCAAAAGCTCTGCATATCCAAGAACTTTCGGCATTTCTTTAAGCAATCAGCAAGAGAGATTTACATTTTTAACTGAATGTGTGATTTTCTTTTTATGTATGTGTATAACGTTATAGGAATGTTTTATTTTCCGAACACGGTCAGCATATTGTGGCCGTATTCATTGTCAATGTTATTGAGAATTGGATTTTCGTTTTTTTTATTATTAGTGTTTTTTAATATTTTTAATCAGTTTAAGGTAGATGTATGTGGCTATTGTACTTGTATAATACTATTATTATGCAATAGTCTCATAAAAAAAGAGGATTGATTTCGAAATACACAACATATATATATATATATATATATATATATATATATATATATATATATATATATTAGAATTCATTTCTGGTTGAGTCTAGAACATATATGACGGTATTCCATCTATGTAGGAAATGGTGATTTATATATATATATATATATATATATATATATATATATATATATATATGTGTGTATATATATATATATATATATTAATATATATATATATATATATATATATATATATATATATATATATATATATATTACATGAATCATTCATACAAAAACAAATATAGTGGTTAATGATTCTCGCCATTTAAATCATTAACCTCTATATTTGATTTTTGTATGAATAATTCATGTAATTATAAGTTGAACAGCACCTATAATCGAAATATATATATATATATATATATATATATATATATATTAGAATTCATTCGTGGTCGAGTTTAGAACATATATGACGATACTGTATCTATGTACAAATCGATGATTTTAACAGGATTCGATCCATGCTCCTTTGTTTCTGTTTGAGAACGGCTCAATATGGCAGGTCTAATGCCACATGTGCAGGCGTGTTAAACACCTACTTACTTATAGATAAAAATCAATTTCACGGGCAGGCAAGCAAGCGTCAGCCTTTTTTGATAGGGTTGTTTGTAGATTGAAATGCTTCAGATAGAGTAAAAAAAACTGGCGTAGGCGGCATTCTTTTAAAGCTCATTCATTATGTCGACGTTCAGAATGATACGTCCGCTTTTCAACGTCAAGTTTTACTGAAAGGTTGAATCCAATTTTCTTCCTATTAAATCAAGTCAGGACAAAGAATCGATAGGAATTTCGAAATACTGAAAAGTCGGTCTGAAACTCTTTGGGTTCGTTCTATATCGAAAAAAGTACCACGGAACTGATTTGATGTATCTGATTCATTATCGTCTTCTCTGCTTCTATACACGCAGATTTTCTATACAAAAATAGAATTTGATATTTTAATAATTTTCATGTGTCCATGCGACGAATTAGCAAAGTAAGTAAGTTTTAAAATGTTGATTATCTCTGAAACATGATTAACCAATGAAAATCAAAGAACAAAAATAAAAAAAACACCAGAATTTCTTTCTTTTTTCCATATCTCATTCTCTGATGACGCTTTAATAAAAGTGAAACATGTTAGATGGATGAATGTTTCCTATTTGTTCTCTATCTTCTTATATAGATATAAATGTGCATATATATATATATATATATATATATATATATATATATATATATATATATATATATATATATATGGAGTGCGTCGGTATATGTGCATATATATACAGTGTGTATCAAAAATAATTTTAAAAACTTTGGCGGAAGGTTCATCACACCAAAAGCAAGAACAATATATATATATATATATATATATATATATATATATATATATATATATATATATATGTATGTATATATATATATATATATATATATATATATATATATATATATATATATATATATATATATATATATCAAGGCAAACAATGAAATCGAAATGTTTTTGTTGTCATAGTTACATTAAATCCAAAATTTGAAAAAGGGAGACGCTCATGCATAAACCTCTTTCTGGCTAATGTTATTTTCCTTTATACTAATAGTTTATTTTTGTTTTCCATGTCGACAATATAGTAAAATTTCCCCGAATAATTCCGTGGATAAGACAAATTCCTATAAGAATGACGATTGTAAAAAAAAATCTTCGGTTTTGCCGACGAAAGACGAAACGCATCGGCACAAACTAAGATTTTTCTCCAATTGTCATTCTGATAACAATTTGTCTTACCCACAGACAATTATTCTGGGAAATTTTAATATATAATCGTGTATTTGGACAGCAAAACCTCTTTTATAGAGCTTTCAACAAATATGACCGGCAGGACACTGCCAGTAAGCTTTTAATATAATTGTTCTTCAATTCGAACAAGTTTTCTCTTTTCTGGATATGAATTATATAAACCTGTCTAAATGATTTGTGGGTACAAGTAAGGTTGTATAATTTACATATATGTCGATTATTTTTCGTTGTGATCCTTTCGAGTTCCCAGATTAATTTTTTGGCAGCCCTAGAAAATTAATTTAGAAAAATAACATAATTTTCTTTCAAATCTTTTTTATTTTCACAAGTACTTTCAGTCTTATCTGTGACCATCGTCAAGTTGTCTGTATGTATTTATGTGACTGTAAATTCAAAACATATCAACTCTTCGTTTCTCACTGCTTATGCAGCGTTCTAGAACTCAGAGTTCACGTGTTTTGGGGGGATTTTTTTCCCCACTATAAGTAATTTTTCCATTTTTGCTCATACATATAATTTTTTAATGAGTATTTAAGTTCATTGTTGCTATACTCATAGTTGGTTTTACTTATTTTGGGCTTTATCTCTCTTATATAAAGGGCTTCAAGGATTTTCATTTTTTGCATATTATTGTTTTGATGTAATATATATATATATATATATATATATATATATATATATATATATATATATATATATATATTCAACTAATATATCCGTCTATGCCTGAGTGTTGGCATGAGTGTTCCTTTAAATGCCTAGTTATTAAACTATGTCTAGCCAAATGAACTGTAAGCCTATATACTCTACTCGACTCTCCCGTCGAAATTCGATGTATGAGGGTCAAGCAGATCCTAGGAAACCGACAGCCCGACACCAACACATTGTTTTGTGCAGAACCACCGACACTTTTTGAAGGACCGAATGCAGAGACCTGGTGCACTACGTGCCACAAAGTCTCCAAATGACCCTCCGCAGGTTTTTAATTCAGAGTTGTCCTTCTCCTAGACCAGTTGCCAGGCTGTCCTGCTATTTACCTATAGCTGGAGGGAGAAGAAGAGGATTCACACCTTTGTAGGTATGAGAAGGTAAGTGAATGTAATGGGTTTGAGTGGAATTCGAACTCGGCTCTCCGACTCCTCAATCCGAACCGCTATTCATTACTCCACCGTGCTTCTCTCTGTGTGTGTCTGTCTATATCATCTTCTCTCTCTCTCTCTCTCTCTCTCTCTCTCTCTCTCTCTCTCTCTCTCTCTCTCTCTGTATATATATATATATATATATATATATATATATATATATATATATATATATATATATATATATATAAGCCTTTATGTGTGTGTAGATCCTGCGATAGATAAATTGTCGTCTAAATTACACAGAAATGAGAATAATACTGATATCTCATTTTAACAGATATGTTTATCAAAATTACACAAAATATCTTGAAATTGGTGATTGCTTCCGTAATCTTTGCTATCAGTTCATTTTTTGTGTTGCAAGGAGTTTTGTTGCATTCTCGCTCAACTGCGCACCACACATAATAAGCAAGAGGTTGCAATGTGGGGAGTTAGGTTTAAGGAGTAATGTGGTTCGAGGAAAATGTCTGACAGACATGACTGAGTTCTCCTGCTTGGTGCAGAGTCCTATTACGAGATAGGTTCTTCCAGTAGTCACCATCTTGACCCAGGGCAGAACTACATACTCAAGGTACTTGGATTCCGTCTTGAGACTGAGGCCCTTACCGTCAATTTCTGGAGTTCTTTTCTTATCAGAACGACCAGAGTCTAATTGCCTAGCTGGTGTACTTATCCAACTCTTTCTGAATCGTCTGCACCGTCCTCAGATTGAGACCTAAACAGTCTGAAATGTTCGTATTGAAGCTTGAAGCGCGATTGCCAAGCAGTTCAGCGTGCTGTTTCTAAATTTCTGGCGTAGTAAATTACGTCATGGTGCTCTTTTTCTCAAAGACGGCGCCCATCTGACCTAACTCTACTGTGCAGAAGACAAAATAAGAAAACAAACAACGCGCATGCGCGAAATAAAAAATATAAACAGGCGACAATTCATCCATTGCATGCTGCACACACACACACACACACACACACACACATGTATCTGTTTTAAACAATAAAATATATTAAAAAATTAAAATTTACAGACACACTAGGTTGTATATTAATATTTTTTTGTTTTATTACTTCAGTTAGGTTCCTCAACTGGCTTCGACCAGCATGGGCATCATCGGGAAAAAAATTCCTGTATGTTAGTAGCAATGAATAACAGGAGTCAATGACTGTTTCTGAAGAAAGTGAACTTTATCAGTAGTTTTCACTTGTTTTTTATCTTTACTTTTGGTCAGTCCTTGTGTTGGTCAAACGACCTCTTTCAAGTTGTTTTTAACATAGAAGATGGGAGATTCCTGACGTTAAGAATTCCCTCCTTGGTCATTTTGACAGTTTTATTGGTAGCTGGGGATGGGATGTGTGTGTGTTAAGTGTATGTAGTCTTTTGTTTGTTTGGTTATGTTCTGTGTAAGTGTATATCGTTGTATGAGTGTGTGTATAAGAGTGCAGCCTCAACATCTCTGCAATCATGTCTGTCTTGTATGGGTGAGAAATGTGGGTAGGGCTTGATTTATCGGGTTATATATTAATTATATCTATGTTGCTAAATTTGTGTTTAATCCCGTCTAGACGAAGTGTTTTGAGGCGCAAAATCCAGTTGTCATCCTGTTCCTCTAGTATTATTTTTTCTGTCTATTTCTATTTTTTTTTTCAATTATATTGAATTTTACATGGCTTTTAAAATCATGTTTTCAAGACTGAAGTGTTGTTCTACAGCTAATAATCTTTCTTGCGGAGTCGACTTTATTTGATTCCGATAATTATTAATTCTGTAGTGAAAGGTACATACAGATTTTCTCACATGTTGTTTCTGGCATAGTGTGCATTATAATAGGTAAATTATATTATGACTTTTGCAGTTAGAGTTATGTAAGATAATACACACATACACACGCACACACAGGCGACAAAGCCGCACTGACAGATGAAATTTGTTAAAGCAGGATTTTGATGACATCTATGCTTCAGAGCTTGACGGAACTGATCACGGTGCTTCAGTGTCTACTGTCTTCAAAACCCTTAATGAAAAATGTCTTATGACACTCCTTTCAGTTTGATGCTTGGGCTTGTTTTCAGATCAATTTTGAGACGTTTCAAGTTGTCTTTCAACATATATATATATATATATATATATATATATATATATATATATGGTGCGTGTGTGTGTATGTGTGCGTGTGTTTGTTTGTTTGTGTGTGTTTTTGTGTGTTTGTGTTTTTTTTGTGTGTGTGTGTTTGTGTGTGTGTTTGTGTGTGTTTGTGTGTGTGTTTGTGTTTGTGTCGTGGGTGTGTGTGTGTGTGTGTTTGCGTGTGTGTGAGATATGAAGAAAAACTCCACTTTGGCTTCATATAATTTATAAAGTTTAATAATTTTATAATGATAAAATTATTTTATTTAATTTGTTAAATAAAATTGTTTATTGCTGATGTATTTTATAATAATCAAATTGTTTATGTAATAATTTTATAATAATAAAATTGTTTATTTCTCTCAACCGCTGATGAGGGACACGGCGTTCCCGAAAATTCAGAACTTGGAACTTAAATTTTCCTGCTTCATTTTTTGCCATGTGGTCAATAATTAATAAATGTTTTTTTTTTTCGTACTTATCACATCGGTACCCTTTCGTTTGCCTTTTTTTAACAGCTTACCTATCTATTCAATTACACAGACACACAGACACACACACACACACATATATATATATATATATATATATATATATATATATATATATATATATAGTATTATGTCTTCTTAGTTTCTGGAAGGCATCTATCACTAATCTGAGAGTGTTTTCAGAATTCTCTGCCATACTTTTCATCTTATGTTAGAATTCTTCCAAGTTCCTTAAAATTCTGTAATTTCCTTGTTTTAGTCGATTTGACGTTTATAATTGATCATACCTGTTGATTTCAAACAGTGAAATTTATATCCACCATCCTAGACGACAACAAAACGTTTATAAAATGCAATAAAATGCAAATGTACCTGCATACTTTTAATTCTAGTAAACCTATTATTGTCAAGTTGAGTTTTTCTTTCTTTTTTCCTTTTTTTTTTTTTTTTTGTTTTGCTCCTTTTCCAAAATCATTTCACCCCAAGCAAGGTGGGAATGTCACTAAGTCACAGGGAGTTATAGGGAGTGAAAATGTGAGAAAAGACTGAGTGTAGGGAGGATTGAGGAAACGACAAAAATTAACGGGATTCAGGAAGATAGAAGATGGCGAGTTACATTGTATTTAAACTTTCGAAGATCGTAGTTATCAGGATAGCAAGAAATTGGAAAGGACTTCCACAGGTGGGAAGTGCGAGAAAAGGGAGTAGAAACGGCGGGAGCATTTAGTTATTTCGACAGTAAACGAGAGGGACCTAGATGCCAATCTAGTAACACGCTTAAATTCATGCAGTCGCGGCACCAGAGAAAACAATCCCCGCAGAGCAGTGGCCATAAAAATATTTGTAGAAAAGACAGATTGATTAGTTTTGTCACTGTGATGTCACTATAGCTGATGGGTGAAAAAGAGTGATTTCTTTTCGATTCCACTTCAGATATCTTCGAAATTAAAACAACCTTAACGTCGAAGTAGCAGAAGCAGTAGTAAGAGATGGAAAACTATTAAACTTATGAAAGCCGATGATCTAACGACAGAAAATAGACGTAATATCCCTGATCTATTGCGATACGTTTTCAGCTTAAATTTTTGGAAGCAGAGCAAATCCTCTTAATGCAAAGGTGTGGGGGTGGGGGTAAAAACAAATCCCAAAATCCTGGAGTGGCCATCTTGGCACATGAGATTAAGAAAAAAATTAAATCATCTTCCCGACTTGGGTAAAATTTGGCTTGCCATCGACTTGGAGCGAGTCCATTTGGATTCGAGGCAGATTATTTCTAGCGACCTCACGCGCGGGCTCATGTACGCATAGCATACACACACGCAGAAACGCACATAGATACATATATACATAGATACATATACACTGAAAACTCTGAGGTGTCAGAAATTATATTTTTTTCAGTGAAATATGAAAAAATATCAAAGAATTTTCGAAGATATTTCTTTTGTCGTGAGAGGAGAATGAGTTCACCTCACATTAAAAAATAGTGGATTTTAATTTGTTTATTGTTTTGCAATTTGAAGTGCTATGAATTTATTGTTCAATCATTTTACAGTGTCTTGTGTCATGTTGAGCCCGCATTTTCCTATAACCCGTTGAAATGTTATATAGCTAAGCTTAAATATAATTATTAATACATATACCATTATCTCCCTACCTTCTTTCCTACACTGTGACGATAGCCTAGATGTAGAATCTCTGACTGATGCCAAATCGGTTGGGGTTCGATCCCGGCTTGAAGTAATCGGATGTCTAGCTACACTAAAGAGCTGTGATACAACAAAACAGTCCTTCTGTGGATGACGATATATATATTGACAAATTGGAAAAAGGTTTTCTGATGCGTTTCGCAAAGTTTTTCCAATTTCTCATAGATCTTTTCTTTCAGAACTGTTCTTGATATATAAAAATTATATAAATGTTTATACATCGTTATCCCATATATATGTATGGGATAACGATGTATAAACATTTAGATCAGTTCCCCAGGAAACCGAAAGCCCGACAACAGTATATGAGATTTGATTATAGTGGTGAAGGTTTCCTGCAGGACCATCAACACCCTTTAAAGGGCCGAATACAGAGACCCTCCGCAGGTTTTGAATTCAGAGATTTTCCTTCTCCTAGACCAGTTGCCATCCAAGGCTATAGAACCCAGTCTATCCTGCTATTTACCCATAGCTGGAGGGAGAAGAGGATTCACTCTTTTCCCAAGAGTATTAGCACGTAAGTGAATGTAATGGATTCGAATGGAATTCTCTCTCTCTCTCTCTCTCTATATATATATATATATATATATATATATATATATATATATATATATATTCTTTCAGAGTGCATTCCCAAAATCCCATTAATAACTCCAAATATTTTTCCTGGGTTTTGTTCGAGATTAGTGTTGTTTGCTGACTATTTTTCTATATCAGTGATCGGAGACACTGTGTCGCCATTTTATTTATTTATTTTTTTTTTTTTTTTGTCATTAATTGATTTATTTTTTTACGGTTTATAAAAGCTTTAAGTTTTATGTAAATTCAAAAATGCATTTTGTATTGTAAAAATAATCCTTTTTCTTTGCAATTGAATATTGCATCAACAATTCTGGGTAATATAAAAAAAAAATCCTAGATACGAGTTTTGCCCCTAACTACTTGATAGTAGATAGATTCATAACTTACCCGACAGAAATTGAGCTCAACTAAATGCAACGACCTTGAATGGAATGCGAACTCGGCTCCTCCGATTTTCCTTCCCGATTCGTTATCCATTACTCCAGACGCACATCCCAATTTTCGCTTTGACTAGATCGGATATCCTGGTCAAGCCTGACGTAGCCATAGCTGGGCTAATCTAACGTGATTCAGATTTCAGATTATCAATTGTTCAAATTATTGTTAAGTGTTAACAATGTCAAAAATAATGTCAGTATGATTTTACACTTAATTACTATTGAAATACGATAACAGAGTATCAGGCCATCGGTCAGATGTGAAATATTTGGGACATGACTGTTTACTTGATACAACCCATTGTCTCCGTAATTGTAAATAAATTGTCTGAAAAATACCCATTCGCTTTCTTAGCTAGACCACACATTAAACTAAAGTGAAGTAATTAATATATACTATGAAATGGATTAAGACCGACAATTATTTCATATATTTTCTAGAAATAGAAATTTCGTACAAAATATGCGCTGAGAGGAACCGTCATTCGGACTTTGCTAACCAGACGCTTTTCTGTACAGAATACTTATTTATTTTCCTCTCGCTGCCTGAATATTCGAGAAATCTTATTCAAGAAAAATATGCGATTAACCGGCAAGATTCGAACCTACGTCAACATGGACAAGGGAAGCCTTCATTTGATCCGAAGTGTCTAATTCCAACTCAGCTACGAATATATACTGTTTAATAAATAAACAGAACGTATACTTAAAATGAAAATAATATATTATACAAAGTAATACATACATAGTCATCCACAGACAGACTGATTCGCTGTATAACAGCTCACCAGTGTGGCTAGACACCCGGTTGCCTGTAGCTAGGATTGAAACCCGACTAAATTGTCGTTAGTCGGAGATTCTACAACAAAGACATTAGCGCACGGCAGTGATGAAGGTGAATTTAAGCGCATTTATTTTTAGATAAACACACAGTGACTGAGAGGACTCAATTCGCTTTACTGAAGAGTCTTGCATTATGAGCCGTAATAGTCACGGTTTGCAAACTCAGATTACCTCCCCAGAGAGCTCAACCGAAACAAATTTTTCAGGAGCATATATATTGTCATCACAGCTCATCAGTGTGCTAGACATCTGGTTGCCTCTAGCTAGATTGAAACCCGGCTAAATTGGCGTCTACAACTAAGCCATTAATGCACGGCAGGGATGAAGGTAGATTTAAGCGCATTTATATGATTTTAGGATGTTACACCAAAAATAAATTCGCTTCACAATTGCAGTCGTGTTTCAGTGTGTATCAATGCATCTTCTCAGGCGATTGTAAATTAAAATTTGCTACGGGAATTTACAATCGCCCGATGAGACGCATTGATATGCATTGAAAGACGACTGCAATTGTTTAGCGTTTTTTACATGATTTCAGTGTAATATCCTAAAATAAATAATATTGTTCTACTCTGTTTTGAGCCTTCTTTTAAATTTAATGTTATAAACGTTTGAATTTGTACTCTATTCATTCTCATCATAGCTGGATATATATATATATATATATATATATATATATATATATATATATATATATATATATATATATATAACGGTTGTATTAACCTTTAAACATGTTTTAGATCACAGAGGTAAAGGAAAGGGGCCCAAATATACAGAACACTTCTTCTGACTTCAGAATTACAAGTGTCAATAGATCTAAGTTCTTACCCCGTAGAAACATTTTTTAAATTAAGTAGTGTATTGAACCCCGTATAAAAATGATGGAAATATATTTCCCTTCAACATTTAAGGGTTTCTTGATATGGTCTTCAATCATATATTAGTATATTTTATAGCAAATAGACTAATAAAAACGCTACCAAAATGAAGTAAATTTATTTCTCATCAAAATGACGAAGGATGACACACTGAAATCCCATGGTGCATAAGGATAGCGAAAGCTACCTTCCAATGGTTAGTAAAGTATTCAGAAACGAAAGAAAGGGTATTGCAATGTTCGTAATATCCCTTCTCCTATATAGCAGCGAATGTTGGACAATCTCCTCAGAGATGAAGAAAAACATTGAAGTAGGGGATGATGAGAATACGATAGGCCGAACATGTGAGCAACGAAATTGTTCTAGAGACATTGGGAAGAAAAACGACATTTATACTCAGAATCAGGAAGGCAGAGTTGAAATTTCTAGAGAAAATGATGAGGAAAGAGGACTTCGTAAATATTATGTTCACTGGACAGATTGTAGACAAGAGGGACAGACGAAAATAATGCATAAACAATCTGCCGAGCTTGAGCGAATGCAGGGCGGTGCATAAATATCTATTAGGTTGGAGCAAAAATAATGACGGTTTTTGACGTATTTTTTAACGTCAAAAACCGTCATTATTTTTGCACCAACCTAATACAAAAGAAAATGAAATTGTGGAGAGCCATGATCGCCAACGTATTAAAGAGGCACAGCATATGGAAGATTGATAAGATCTCCAGACATTAACAATTTTTTTGACCAGATAGAATAATGAAACTGGTATGAGAATTAAATACATTTATTTTTCGTGAGAATTACGATGTTTGATTGATGAGTATGATCTTCAATTCTATAAAAAAAAAAAAAAAAAAAAAAAAAAAAACCTTTCAGACTAGAAAATATAATGAGACTGAAATCAAAATTAAGTCTATTTATCTCCGAATTAGAATTTCATTCATGAGACAGCCACCATTTCGTTCTGAATATTTTTTTTTCCAAGCGTTTTATCCAATTTTTCATTCTGTCCATGTATAAAACCTCCGGCGGATTTTTGGCGCGCAGAAACTTTGATTTTCAAATCAGAAGTCTGTTTCTGCGAAGTCGTCGCTGCGAGCAGTGTGTATACTAGCTCGGATTTTCTGAGTTCTCGCTGTCTGTGCAGGTTATTGACCGTAACGCAGTCTTGCATTGATACAATGCTAACCATTCTTTTGTTTCCAGGCTTTATATATCAGAGGTATTTTTAAGCGTCTGCTTGCAATTCATTCATTCATGTATTCATTCTTCTTCTTCCTCTTTTTTGTGATGTATCCCTTCAGCATATTGCCAATCATGGCTCTCTACAACCTCCTACTTTCGTTACTCTTAGCAACGATTTTAGACCTGTTTCTGAGAAGTACCACTTTATGTAAAATGATGTAAAAATATTTTTCTATTCAGTGCAATAAACTCTTTAGTATTACTTAGAGCACTCCATCCAACCGTCAATTCACACGAAATTTATAAATTGTATTTTTCTTTCTCAGTGTACCATGTCACTTCAACAGATGGGCGATCATGGTTCTCTACAACATCCCATCCATTGTGGTCCTTAGCAAGATCAGTGTCTTTGGCAAGCCCCACATATCGAACGCTGATATTCATTTATACGTGTTAGGTATGCGGCCAGGTGATTTTCCTCTTCACGTTTACCTTCTATATGTCCCGTGAGCGTTAGGTTTTCCACGCCATTCTTCCTCATTATGTGTCCAAGAAATTTCAGCACTCTCATTCTGATTCTGATTAAAAGTGACCCCCGTTTGTTTCCATTTTCTTTAGGACTTGTTCTTTGTTAACACGCTCCGTCCACGGAATTGTCAGCGTCCTGAGAACTACGCATTTTTAGCCTCCAGTTTTCTCTTTCCCTGAGAGAATTTTCTTTGGAAATAATAATTGTTTAGTGATACAAGTCTTACTAATTAGACTATACTCGGAAAGAGGATGGGTGGATTAATTCCTTTCCCCACGGGTTTTTGCCCGTCTGGGAACTATAACTAACCCAAATGTAATTGAAGCTCGGGTCTCCGATTAACAGTGCCGAGCCTTTATCCATGTGAGCACCCACACAATCAAGATTACAACACATGGTATTCCCACGCGGTCACCAATCTAGGTACTGACCAGGTTTGACGTTGCTTAACTTCGATCATCGTACGGGAGCTGGTGTTTAAACGTGATGTGACCGATAGCATGGAGGTAAGAAGGACAGACGAAAGCAAGTTATAGTCTACCTAATGAGCTGCTTGTGTAAATAGTTGGTAGAAGAGGAATTAGTAGAGATAGAAAATAGACAACTTATACTAAAGGCTGTAATGGAGAGGGAATTGTGGAGAGCTACGACTGCTCTGAAGAAGAAGAAGAAGAAGAAGAAGAAGAAGAAGAAGAAGAAACATTCGTTTTCTCTCTGAGGAATCCCTCACAGGATTCTTTTGTAAAGAAATCAATGTTTTTTAGAAAGCATTGTCAGATGCTTAGAAAATGTACCGATGATCTAAAATATACGAGAATGAAATTTGAATAGTGTTAATATTTGACACCGCGGCGTTGAATTCACTGACTGCAGATATCGATTTTGCGCGAAAATAAGTCAAACCACTCACATTAGTTCGAACATAGGCTTCTTGTTACAACGTTGAGACGTTCATAGTTCGATGAAATCTAAATCCACACTGTAGTGCATGATGTCTACCTGTGCGCTGATGCGAGATATCTGCACGAATTATGAGGTTAGTCTCTGAACTTACTTACGCAATAAAGGCAGAAAGAATGTAGTCTTTATTTAACTGTTAGTTCACTCAATTTCAGGCCCAAGAGCCACTTAATGTAGTGTTACTGAAGGAGAAAGAAAGAAATAATTACGCAATTATGTGCATAGGATAAATAACTGGTGACCCTAGACAAGAAAAGAGTGTCGTGACTGGAAAGCATCCACGCTGAAGACTTCTCTATGGAGAGAAGTTTTGGTTTTTAGGATGGAGCTCCTTGAGTAGAACGTCCATCGTACTAACAGAATATGAAGGGAATTAGGAGGTTTCGACTCTGTGGATGTGGCATGTCGGGTCTTAGCTTTAAATGTTTGGTCTAGTGGAACTAATGAAAAGAGGTCCTCTTAACATTATCCTTGAAAATGGCGATAGATTTGTGAGAGGACTGCGACGTCTTGTCTTAGGAAAAGGGGTTCCAGTTTTGAAAATAATTTATCGCTAAGAAGTCCGCCTAAATGCTTTCGAAATCTGTCGCGGATGGAAAATTAGATTGAGATTTGCTGTAGTGTAAATCATTCATCGCTACTGTTATGTTGTGAATTCGATCCTCACTGGGTGGCCCTATATATGTTTTTTTTTAATTCCTCGGTTCGATTAGTAAAATTGAAGTGAAATCCTACCCATGTGCGTTGATTAGCAGGCTATTCCTGTGGATTTGCTCAAATAATGTTGGTTACGATTAAGGGTACACACATCTAGGTTTACCTTCACTTTTTACTCCGTTCTGAATCTTCTGAAGAGTCAATTCTTATTCTAATGATTGAAATACGCTTCTTGAGAATTCCTGAATATAATATACCGCACGAATTTCTACTATTGTATCGTTACATATTTTAGTTTCTAACTTTATCAAAATTCGGGAATCATTATTTTTATATCTCTTTTTTTTCTTTTTTTTTTTTTTTTTTTTTGCTCATTCTTATTTTGTGTCCTGATATCATGTAAAATATACCCTATTCATAAAAAGATAATTATCTATTATAATAGTTATAAAAGACGAAAATAATCTAAAGGGTGTTTCATTAAGACGGATCAAAGTCGACAGTAAATAAATCAGTATTATTGGTAACAATGTACTATTTCTCTATTGGATCATGTTATTTAAGACATGGCAATTATGTGTGAGAAATAATATCACCAAAATATCGCCCAAGGATTTGGCAGCACACTTCCACTCGATGGTCAAATTTTTCCATTTTCCGTTTCTGCATAGTTGCTCTTCGATTTCACCAATATGCCTTATTATCTCATCCTTCAGCTGTTAAATTGTTGGCTTGTTGGCATAGACCTTACTTTTGAGATGACCCCAAAGAAAGAAATCAAAATGCGTCAAGTCATCCGATCCTGCTGGCCTATTGACTTCGCTGTTTCGAGTGGTGATGCGACCTGGGAATTTCTCATTCAATAAAGTCATTGTTGCATTGGCTGTGTAATAGGCTTCGATTACATTAACACGTTGTTTGATTGTTAATCTTTGCATGGTTGAAACTACAAAAGATTTAAGTTTTTAAACCTGAAATAAAAAGAAAAAAGTCATTAGACGCTTATAATTAATTCACATTTAAATTCGGTCCAAGTTATGGGAACATCTTTTATTTTGAATTCATCGTTACAAACAATTTTTTTTTCTTGCATCTTTTTCTCTTTCTGAAAAACACTGAGAAAAGAGTTTAAAAGCTGGTGGTCATGAACTTAAATGAATTAGAGAGACAATTCAAATATCTTGGCTCGATTATCCTGAAGAGCTTCCCAAAATAGAAATAATTTTAAGAGCAACAGAAACAGTAGCAGCTGTTGCAAAACGAGAAATTTGACTTAAAACAAAGTTCGAAATCTTGGCGTATTGTTCTTCCTAATCTGGAATGCAAGGATTAGAAATGAGATGCTACAAGAACCGTTTTAGGGATATCCTATGTCGACCGCTTTACAAATAAACGTGATGAGGGACACCATCGTACAAGAAACAAGTCCATTGTAAGACTTAATATCCGCTGTCAAAAAGAGAAGCTTAAAATGGTATAGAAAAGTCATAATGACCCTTTCAAGGACACCCTACAATATTTCGCTCTAGGCAAAAGAAGAAGAGTTAGATAAAGGCAAAATAAAATCGGCTGACAACTGAGTGAAGTGGAAAATAATTCATAGATACAGGCGTAAACCCGTTAGGAAGCTAGCCAGGTGCTTAGAATCTCAGCTTCGGAGGGGGTCTACGATTACACTTTTACACAGGACTGATGATGATGATCATCATGATGATGATGATGGTGGTGGTGGTGGTGGTGGTGGTGGCGGTGGTGGTGGTGGTGGTGGTGGTGGCGGTGGTGATGATGGTGACAACGACATTGATGATGATGGTTATGATCATGTCAGACGAGCCATGAAGTCCTTTGAGTTCTTTACAAAAATATATATTATTCGGCGATCTTCAAGAAGGCTGATATAGACCAGGCTGTTAGCAGCCCCATGAATGCCTGTATCAACTTGGTTTATACATCGAGAAGTTTTGGTACTCTGAGATAGCTAGCTATCTAGCTAGCTATATAGATAGATAGATAGATAGATAGATAGATAGATAGATAGAAATAAAAGGAAATAGATAGAAATAAACGGAACTAGATAGATAGACAGACAGATAGATAGATAGATAGATAGATAGATAGAAATAAAAGGAAATAGATAGAAATAAACGGAACTAGATAGATAGACAGACAGATAGATAGATAGATAGATAGATAGATAGATAGAAATAAAAGGAAATAGATAGAAATAAACGGAACTAGATAGATAGACAGATAGATAGATAGATAGATAGATAGATAGATAGATAGATAGATAAAAATAAAGTGACTCTGAGAAATAGAAATGAACAGACATAGATAGATAGATAGTTAGAAAGATAGATAGATAGAAAGATAGATAGATAGATAGATAGATAGATAGATAGATAGATTTTCTAGTTCGGTTGATATGAAATGAAAGATGAAATTTCTGAGAGATAAGAGCACAAAGAATGGGTTTAGGGTAACTGCGGATCAAATGACGTCATTCAGTCGGATCTTCCGTGCATCCCCTGAAAACTGAACCTTCACTCAGAAAACATTGCTAAATGCAACCGACTAACAAGAAAAGCGAGCCGAAGAAGTAAGAATAGAAAACGCATCCGTATCAATGAAAACGAGAAAACAGGTGACCTTTCAAGGATTTTTATATCTTATTGCCCTTGGATCTGCGTAAGTTCCTTCAGGCCTACCTCTCGGTTTTATAGCAGTTCTCCTTAATGTCGATGCATTGAATAAGATAATAGCGACGTCGCTGTCATTATTCTATATTTATTCTAGATGTTCCTTTTTTACACTATTTACATTATTCGGACTATTGCCCTCATCTTCGTCGCCATATTTAATACAACGTTTCGGCCATTGTACGCTCCGTCCTACTTCAGATGGTTGGAATGTCGAACTGAAGCCTTTATTTCGCTCACTGGCTTAGACTGTTTTAGTTTCACGTGCCATGTTTAATGGATGTCAGTTATCTCCTGTTAATTCCCCTCTCCAATTTCTCCACTGCATTAAGCGGGTATTGAACTCGCACGCTTTGGGCCCTGTCGCTGGATGTAACTAACGCCTTTATCCACTGTGCCATGTGTCCTTGTGGACAATAGTCCGAATATTGTCCTTCCTCATCTTAGTCGCGATATTTATTACAGCGTTTCCGCCGTTGTACGCTCCGCCCTGCTTCAGGTGGTTGGAATGTCGAACTGAACCCTTTATTTGGCTCACTGGCTTAGATTGTTCTAGTTCCACGTACCATGTTTAATGGATGTCAGTTATCTGTTATCTCCTGTTAATTCCCTTCTCCAAGTTCTCCACTGCCCTAACCAGGTATTGAACTCACACTATTTGGTTCCTGTCACTGGATCTAACTAACGCCTTTATCCACTGTGCCATGTGTCCTTGAAAACAATAGTCCGAATAATGTAAACAGTGTACATAATACCTCATCTGAGAAATATAGACAGATGTTCTTTTTATCTTTAATCATTTCATCCTAAGCCATTAAGACGCAGGTTGGGGGTGAGTGTTAGCGAATATTAGAAAATATATTATCAAAGAGAGAGGGCAATAAAAGAACAAGGTTTATTAGGAGAGCGAAGTTAACGATTGACATCTGACAATTTTGAACATCAAGTCCGACCGGAAATCAAGAAAACGGAAGTGAGTTTCACAAACGAGAAATGCTGGAGAATAAACTTACGATTATAACCGTGAAATGCAAAATGCTGTGAGACAAGGATGTCCTTACTCACCAGATTAATTTAACGTATATACTGAATCGAAGAAAAAGAATATAAAACCTACTAAGAATTATTATCGGTGGACGTTATATTAACACTAAGAAATACGGATAAGACTGATTTAATGACAGACTCTGAAAGAAAATTCGACAAACTCTTAGACAATGAACGAAAGCGAGAAAATGCATAACATTAATTATCTTAACGGTTTATAACTATCAACAACATTTATGATTTGACAGTAAAATCAAACAGGTGCAGAGACGAAATTATCCATGGACTGTGGTAAGAGCCAACGGAAAATAGGAGGTAGAAATATGAAGGTATACCGGAACAGAGAAAGTTGTCTTTCCAAAGCTAAGCAATGTATTAAGTTTTAAGTTATTTTTGATAGAAACACGCGAAGGTTGGTTGGATTGATATCGATCTTTCTATAAGGCGGCAAATGAATGCTTCACAATTTTCTGACAGATGAAGAAGAGCAGCAGATTCGACAAAATATGGTTCTTGTTGTGGAGTAGCTGAACACCCCCACAAGTTGGACTGGTTTAAGTTTATTTAAACAGCATTCTCACTTACTGAGGGAGATGAGTTAACGATTAATTGTTACTCTGCTTGTCGACTCTGCATTCGGGCGGAGAGGAACTCAGACAAAGCTATGACAAAGGGCAGAGTCTCGTCTAGGTAGTTATACATCTGCCCGAGCCCGTGTATGCGTGGTCTACGGAGAATTTATTTTCTAGCGACGCGCTCGGTAATCCCCACGTTAAAAAACGGCCGTGTGCCACATCCCCCTTCTGGGTATGTCTCGGGTAAATGCCGAATGATTAACTGTTTACTACATTAGTCTGTGTTTTCAACTGTGCCCCATATGATATCGCGTTGATTATACTTCTTGTTTTCTATATATGTGTCAACCTATCCTATTTAGGACACAGCAGTTCTACAGACGAATGGAAATAATAAACACATAAACAATAAGCAAGATTTAATGAAAATGAAAGCAAAAAACACAGAAAGAGACAGTTGAAAATTTCGAGACATATAATGAGGAAAGAAGACTTAGAGAATTTAATACTTACAGGACGTATTAAATATTGTAAAGGTAGCATGAAACAGCTCAGCTACCTAAGGAATTTTATGAATTCATGAGAGTCTGGAGGCGAATTATGAATTGGAGATGGTAAGTAATTTCAAAAATGTAAATATCTAGGACGGGTTTTAGCAGTGGACGAAAAATGCGACAGCGAAATCCCAAGGCGCATTGGGATAATGAAAGATGCTTTCCGAAATTCAGGAAAGTATTAAACAATAGGAAAATCTTATTAGAATAATTTAACTATTAAGTAATACCTGCCTTACTATATGACAGTGAATATTGGACAATCTTCGCACAGATGAAGAGACTTAAGTTAACATAAATGGAGTTCTTACATCAGGATGCTCAGAATACCATGAACCGGACATATGAATAATGGTGAAGTTTTAGAGAAAATTTTTACTTGACATCAGAAGGAGGGAGTTGAAATTTTTAGCGCATATAATGAGGAAAGAGGATTTAGAACATTTGAAAGTGACAAGATATATTAAAAGCAAGAGGAATTAAGCCCATTACATATTTAACGATCTCGAATAAACTGTTGGTAGAACAATTAACATAAATAAGTTCGCCTATCGCCCGGTTTACACTCCTCTCCAGTCTTTTGAACAGGAGTAGAGATTTACCACTTGTTCCCGGTTTAAGATCGGGTTTCCGATTCCTTCTGAAATCTTTTTCATTATCTTTCACTCCTAGTACTCCACTGCGTCTTAGCATTATCGTCTTGCTTGTGGTCGATTGATAAAAAATAATAAAAAAAAAAAAACAGGGATTTAGAGATATAGCGAAAAGAAAAATAATACTAAAAGCTAGAAAAGACAGAAAATTCGGGGTGGGTGATAATCGCCCACGTCTTAAATGGACACGGTACTAAGAACAAGTTAAAAGTTGCACACCGCTACAAAAAAAAAGGAAATTGTGGAGGACACTGATCGGCCTAGTAGGGCAGACTTAGTGAAAACAGGGCGTGCAGTAACTCAACAGCTGTACACGTGCAGCGAAATGAGTACATTTTTTTTAAACATTTCACCCCAAGCAAGGCGGGAAGCCACTAGCACGCAAGGAGTTATAGAGAGTTGGAGTGAGACCAAATAGGAGTGATAGTGGAAAAGATGAAGAGAAGGATAAGGGGTAGATCAAGGCATCTGGAGACGTCGATTGACATTACATTTGAATAGTTGGAGATTATAGCTATCAGGGAAACAGAAAAGGGTAGGGAGTTCCACAGGCGAGATGTGCGAGACATGAAGCTATTGGGGTAGAAGAGACGGATACATTTAACAGTTTCGACAGTGAAAGGGTGAGAACGAGATGCCAGCGTCGTAGGACGCTTAAATTCAAGAATTCTGGGAAATAGCACAATAAATAAATAAAGTTACTCGTATCGACAAACAACTGAAACAGGTTGGAGGACACACCGGCCGAAATGTTATAATATTCAAATAACGATGATCTCAGTAGTTCGAAAATAACTAAGGTAAATAATGATATCACATCCTAGAAATACTGAGTGTAATTCGTTTCAAAAATAATTTTAATAAAATAATAAAAATATAGTTTCACAGCAAATTCTGACCCTCTGTGAAAATTAAACACTAATCAGATTTGCATTTCATCCTAAGAAAGGCAATAAATTCGCTAAGATGCAAGGGGTTATTAACTGTGAGAGAATATGAGAAAAAAGAAACAATATTAAGGAGAGACATAGAACAGGAATTAAGAAGACAGAAGATAACGATTGATATTGCATTTAATTTTTTTTTAAGATCAAGACAGTTCCGCAAGCAAGAAGTGCGAGAGAAGAAACTGTTAGCATAGAAGTTACGGTTGCATCTAGTCATTTCAACGGTAAAATGATGAGATCTTGCTACCAATCTTGTACTTTACGTTATCTCAATTCATTGTACATCGCAGAGGTTTAAGAATCTTTATCGTCGCTTTCGTTCTATTCTGCGAAATTCAAACCGTGTGCGGGTGGGGTAATAGATTGTAACTTCGGAGTTTAAACTAGAGAGCAGCGTTCGAATTCCAGTCGTGCAAATAAACTTGGGAAATGTATGATTTCATCTTTCACCCATGCTATGGGTTAAATAGTAGAACTTGTATCTAGAAAATTCGTTGTCATCCTAAAGAATTGTTAATTCGATATTCACTTTAAAGAAAGAATTATTCTTAGAATCCAAAATATGTTACCGCTTTACATATCCTGCAAAAAAGGTTGATAAACCGTAAAAAAGAATCAATTCATTCAAATTCATCAACTTATGGAGTTTCCATCTGCCCAGTGGATAAAAGCTTTGTTTGGATTCACTGACTCGACCCAAAGAGTTGTCAGTTCAATACCTAGCTCCTGCAGAAACAAAAAAAAATGAGTTGAGTTAAAGGGAGATAAATGAGATATGTGGAAGAGACATGGCACGTGGAACTAGAACAATCTACCCCGGTGAACGAAATAAAGTGTTCAGTTCCAAATTCCAATCACCTGAAGAAGGCTGAATCGTACAACGGTCGAAATGTCGTGAATATGGCAATAATAGACCTTTAATCATTATGTTTGGCAGACATTACAACTCTCATTCTGAATGCAAGCATCAGTTTCCTCCTGGTTGCAATTCCCGCGAAAACTTTACAGTTACCATCATATTCTACCCATTGTATTCCAATCGTATTCAGTTGAACGAAATCTCTGTCAACCTTTGCCCAATGCATCCTTTTCACTATAATTCAGAATGTCATTTCTACACCACTTACCAAGGCTGTCCAACGTGCATTCCAAATAATATGCATATATTTTTGAAAATCTTCATTCTGTTCCATATTAGTACGTATACATTTACATGGATTATTTTTCTAGAGGAGATTTACAGATTTAATAGCAGTAGAAAATTTTGATGGATTTTAAACTTGAATCCATGTAAGTCATTTGTTTTAATTCATATTATTAAATACATAAACAGAAGTAGGCTTCAATAAAGTTCAACAAAATGCCAGGTTATTGTAATTCAATATACGAAACTGTGTAACTTAAAAAAAATATATATATATATATATATATATATATATATATATATATTATTTTCCTTCCCCTTGAAACCCCCGGCTGAATTCCCAACCTGACTGAGAACCTCAGCTCTATCACTTCGAGTCACTTCTTCCCCCTATAACGAGATCGCCTAATATTCACTCTCATATTTCTTAATATTTTGCTCAGTTTCAATAACAGATCTGTCGTTATACATTTCGTTATATAATTCTAGCTACACCCTTGTGCAAATTAATTGAAACAACCGATTTAGTTTCCTTTCTTTCATCATATGGTCAGTTTTAGACCCGATGTAATCGATTTCTATTTTTCCTCAGATTGGGTAATTTGCGGTGGTGAGCAGTAATATGAATCTATGTATTATTACATTTGTTTGGCCTCTGACAAATATTGCGTCATCCGTGATTGCATCGGATTTTCATCATGCCAAGACATTATTGTCTCGACTGTCGATTAGTTGTCCTATGGCCATTGTTAGTGATGGACGCTACTCCAAGGAAGCGTACGAAAATTGTAACGTTGCGCGAACCCACTGGCAAGCCTTACCAGTGAGCAAATCAAAGTACTATCGACTGGCTCGGAAATTCGACTGATTTAAATCCAATCGAGAATCTCTGGTCAATCTGCAAGGAACAACTTCGTGGAATGGACATACGAATTACTAACATGTGCACTCGGTCATGTTTCATTGGAAAAATACGAGAAAAAAAGTAAATAACAGTATTATTCGTTTTGTTTCAATTAATTTGCACAAGAGTGTAGATAACGCCATTTGGGGCGACGTTATTTCAGATTAATTTCATCAAACAATTGTTTTTTTCTCTAACTTTAGAACTGTCATGTTTCATATTTCTTTGACCTCCTAAATAATTCTTCAAAATATTATTGGTATTTAATGGCTTATTTGCCTCTATAGTCTCTTTTCTACCATGTTTTCACTCAGTTACTCTGTTTCCCCTTTTTCTTTCAGTATACCCTGTGAGTGTCAAATTCTCCAAGCCTCCTTTAAATACGATGTGTACCAATTATTTCTACCTACTTTTTTTTGACTTCAAGTATAATTTCCTTCTATTTCCTATGTCCCTTTGTCCACGTGTTCCATTCATTATCAGAAAATCTCGATAGAACAGTACTTTGTTGCTTGGAGCCTCTTTCCATCTGTGAGGCAAATGTCCACCATTCATGGCCATATCGGAGATTAGATATTACCTAGCAGGCTAGCATTCTTTTATTCCTTTTTAAGGATAGTTTTATTAATTCTTTACTCAGTGTCTCTAAGGACTCCTTTGCTATTTCTGTCTATTGGTATCTCGAGGTGTGTCACGCCAAGCAAGGTTATATTATTCCAATATCATTGTATGAATCAGGTTATTTTTTTATCAATTTCTTTAACATTTAGGTTTGTTTTGTAATATTTTCTATTTGACTTAGACAATCGTCCACCTTATTTCGCCTTCTTTCTTTGATCTTGAGTATAATTTCCGCTAGAATAAACCGTGTCAACTTATTTTCGTTTTGTTTTCGAAGATATTTATCTTCTCGGCGCTTTAACATTGTGTTCTACATAGGCATAACAGGACCGTTTGGCGTCTTTGTAATTCATATATTTGGCTTTTAGCAAAAGTAGTCACTGTTGGTTTATACTATAGTATAAGGGACAGCATCTATCTTTAACAACCCAAGATTATTTTCAGTAAATGTAGAGGACAATGAGGAAACAGAGATGTAGTTCTACAGAAGGATACTGAGAATGCCATGGACGAAGTATGTAAGAAATGAGAAAATTATGTCAAAAGCAAAAAGGGATACTTATACTTAAAATCAGAAAAAAAAGTTGATTATGGCTCTTCAAAACTTCCTGTACTTTATAGCACTTAGCCGTCCTGGGTATGACGATAAAATACATCCGTTTCTTGGGTATGACGATAAACAATATCCACGTCCTGGGCAAGATGATAAACTAAGTCGAACAGCAAGGCCCCTGATCAGGAGGTTTTCAGGAGCGTGGAACCACCTCTTAATTGCTGGTGTACGTATGTGCACCCTGACCCGGGTTGGTAGCACCTGTTATGATCCCAACAATGGGCAAATAGTTAACCCCTAAATTGGAGTTAAAGCACTATAAAAGTGCAAAAATAGTTTTTAATACCAACAATAAATTTTTTGAACGATAAATTATTACCAGCAATACATTTTTGAAGAAAATAAATATGACCAGCAATATATTTGAGGAAAAAAATATTATCAGAAATAAAACCTCTTGTTGGCATTAAATGGCGCATTGGGGTTGATATCCCGTAAAACAAACCAAAACAAACCAATTTATGGAACTGTTATGATCCGGTTCCTTGTACCACGGTGATAGTCCAAGGTAGAACCAATAAAGAAGAACTCGAACACGGGTATGGAATAACACAGATATATTACAAACAGGAATATATACAGAGAAGTAGAAGTGTTAGTATGAACAATCAGGTTTAGTAGAGAGAACAATGTAGTCTCAACCAGTATCACTATTCCAATGTCTTGCAGTAATTGTTTGAACGCGACTCTGTTTCGGACTGCTTCTGACTCGACTCTTGACTCGACTTGAACTACTGACTCAACTTGAACTACTGACTGACTGACGATATTTAGTCCCCCCCCAACAAGGGCATCATGTGGCATAAGGCCGGTTTAACGAGGGATCTCCGAGCCCGTGGGCTCGGCCAAAAATATTCCCATTGAAACCGTATAAACGGGTTCAGGGTCGGTTTACCTCCCTAAAAGAGAATCCGCCCTTCGGCGGAGCCTCTTTCTGGTTCCTCCCCGCCCGAAGGCAGAAAGTTCAACCAATCAGCCGGTCGACCGACATCGACTGACGAAATTTAGACAACTGACAAGCACATCTGTAACACAGAACGGGATATTTACTTCTGTTCATAATTATGTGATAAGGAATCGTAACCACTTTCACGATTTACATTGTTCGGACTTCTGTCCTCATCTTCATTATCATATTTACGTTTCGGCCGTTGTACGCTCCGGCGATATAATTTCGAACCGGACCCTTTATTTAGTGCAGGGGGGGATTGTTCTGATTCCACGTGCCATGCCTTTTCTGGATACCTCAGTTTCAGTTAAACCATTTAAGAAATCAACCCTCTATGTTCTTATTCCCTCTGCTGTGTCTAGATATTGAACTCACAACACACATTTTGGATTTCTACATGCAACCCTTTTTTTTCACTATGCTGTGGTTTCCGAGAAGTGAATCTTTGAGAATTATAAAGATATTGCCTAGGTAACAGATTTTTTTTTTTTTTTTTTTTTTTACCAGGGCTTATATTACAATTTTGTTTTTTTGTTTTTTTGTTTGTTTGTTTTTTCTCTCGCTCTTTATATTACTGTTTCACATATTGTATCCCTGTCTATGCTTTACTGGCATATGAGATTTTTTTTTGTTCTAGGATATGCGCTGATTCCTTAACCTTCCATAATTCTCACTGATGTTCTCTGTCTATTATTTCAACAGTCGTTTCCCCTTTTTCCTCTAAATATTTACTGTAGACTATCATGAGAACTTTAACACCTCTAATCAGTTACGATCTTCTTCTTCTTCTTCTTCTTCTTCTTCTTATTATTATTATTATTATTATTATTATTATTATTATTATTATTATTATTATTTCCTTTGATTTCTGATGTTTACACATTTCTTTCCGGTTCCCGCCCAGGTACCTAAGGTTAGAAATGGCATCATGACACTTTCCATTGACAAAAAAAAAATAAAATAAAATAAAGATTACATAGATAAAGCCCTTCGTAAAGTGTGTCAGAACAATTTTTTGTATCTCCTTGATGCGTGGGCTTCCAGGAATCCCTGCAATTAGTCTACTGCAATCTTTTCCAACCAGTCCTAGGGCTCCAAATACAACAGGGATTGTTGATGTTCCCATGTGCCACATTTTCGAGATTTCTATTTTATTATTATTATTATTATTATTATTATTATTATTATTATTATTATTATTATTATTATATCCTTTGATCTCTGGCGTGTACACATTTCTTTCCGGGTCCCGCCCAGGGACCTAATCTTAGAAATGGCATCATGACACTTTCCACTGATAAAAACAAAAAAATAATTACATAGATAAAGCCGTTCGTAAAGTTTGGGCTCTATTTATCAGAACAATTATTATTATTATTATTATTATTATTATTAAAAGCTTCTGACCAAAAATATTTTATAGCTATCGCTTAGAATCACGATCAGACGATCTTGTACAATATCTTTACTGATATTGATGTTGTTCGATTCTGAAGCATCAAAAATTGCCCTCAATTTCCTAATACCTTTAATCCATCCGAGAACATTTTCTTTTGGCTACAGGCACTATTGCATGCCATCATTTGCGCAAAGCTTCCACAACAGTATTGATCAATCTTCTCAGACACTTTCAGCTTCCTCGTGCGATCCGCAAGGAAATACGCTTCCAATCTCTGACATTATTATGAGAGAAATCGTTTTTTTTAGAGATATCAAATTTTACGGACTTCACTTCTGATAGCAGGTCTAGTAAGAACAGCTATGGATAGGTACCCAGCACGATAAGGCGTCGTACAGCGTCAAAATCTCAGTCATACAATCTGTGGTCTATAACAAGAAGACAAGTGCAATCGTTTATTACAAGGTATAGCATCCATGAAGTTGGGGACGTTTAAACAGATATTGATATTAAAATGAAGTACAATTTTTGAGAGTATAACAATAGCCAGGAAAGAGGGTGTATATCATTTACATTTTAATCTGTCTATCTATCTATCTATCTATCTATCTATATAAGTGTATCTATCTATATAAGTCTGACCTATCTATCTGTTCATACCGATCTATGTATCTTGCTATTCATCTATCTATGTAAATATCTTCTGATTTATCTATCTGCTCATATCTATCTATGGAAGTCTCTTCTGATCTATCTGCTCATATCTCTCTCTCTCTCTCTCTCTCTCTATATATATATATATATATATATATATATATATATATATATATATATATATATATATATACAGGGTGTTTCAAAAAGAATACGCCAAAATCATTACGCTGTTTTTTCAGGTCTATAGCATTGTAGTGGACTGAATCAGTGGTTATTTGATAGAGTAGTTATCAAAGTTTGATTGGGTGTCAGTTTCACCGCTGTCGTTAGTATAACTTCCGGTGCAGCTGAATTGTGGGAAGATCAATCAAAATGGCGACTCCTCAGCAGAAAGCGTTTTGCGTGCTTGAGTTTGTGAAAACAAACACCATTGTCATGGTGCAGCGTGCTTTCAGAACAGAATTCGGCATTGATCCGACCCGTCGTGAGAGACGGTGGGTTAGACAGCTTAAAGAGGGTGGGTTCCTGTGCAAAAGAAAGAGTCCTGGAAGACCACGTGTTACAGAGGAGTAAGTGGAGAGGATTCATGATGCATTTGAGAGCAGCCCACGTAAGACCGTACGTCGAGTAAGTCTTCAGCTTGTCATCCCTCATAACACTGTCTGGCGTGTGTTAAAGTGACGATTACACATGAAACCATACAAACTAAGACTCGTCCAAGCTCTAACTAATGATGACAAGGTGATGCGGAGGACATTCTGTGAGTCAATGCTGGAGATGGAGGAAGGTGATGAAACTCTCTTTTCCCGTTTAGTTTTTAGTGACGAAGCAAATTTCCATTTGAGAGGCACAGTCAATCGTCACAATGTGCGCATTTGGGGAACAGAGCACCCACATGAAACTGTTGAGCATGAAAGAGATTCCACTAAAGTGAACGTCTTCTGTGCTGCGTCTCAAGACAAGGTCTATGGTCCCTTTTTCTTTGAAGGAAACACCGTTACAGGACAAACCTATCTCGAAATGCTCCAAAACTGGCTATTCACTTTACTACAAGCAGATTCGAATGACTTCATTTTTCCGCAAGATGGAGCACCACCCAATTGGCATCTCGGGGTTAGGGCTTATCTGAATGAAAACATGCCTCAGCGATGGATTGGGAGGAGAGGTGCTAAAGACCTTGCTCTCTGTGCTTGGCATGCCAGATCCCCTGACCTAACTGTATGTGAATTTTTCTTGTGAAGGTATGTTAAAGACCAAGTTTATGTTCCAGCACTTCCAGCAAGTATCAATAAGTTGAAAGATCGAATAACAGCTGCAATCAACACGGTGGACCATGACATGCTGAGGCGCGTTTGGGAGGAATTCTCATATCGGCTTCATGTTGTCTGCGCTGCCGGTGGTGGCCACATTGAGCAATTATAAAAAATTAAATGAAACTTGAATGTATATACAACACATGTGTTCATGCTAGAGACTTGTAATTTTTTTCGTTTGTAACACATCACGTGAGGATTTTGTCGTATTCTTTTTGAAACACCCTGTATATATATATATATATATATATATATATATATATCCCGTTTATACATATATATATATATATATATATATATATATATATATATATATATATATATATATATATACATTATCATTATTTTTAAAGATACGATGAATAATATTTTTTTAAAAATAAATCATATTTTTTAAAATAATTATAATTTAGGCTCTACTTATGTATTGACCATTGTTTTTTTAAATATAAAAACAAAAATACTAAATAACTTTGGATTATTAACTTAACAGTTTTTTCCTATATTTCTATATTTGCGCGCGCGCGCGCACACACACACACACACACTCACACACACATACACACACACTCACACAAACACAAACACACACCCACACACAGATACACACACACACACACACACACACACACATATATATATATATATATATATATATATATATAATAATAATAATAATAATAATAATAATGGACTCTCCCGTTGGTTTCTAGGTATGAGGATCTGACAGCATAATTAATTCAGTTATGAAATTTTGTGCGATATTCTTAAGTGTCATTTAAGACCCACTAGTGATTTACAAAGAAGGCCACATATGGAGCAAGTGTGAGGATTGTGAGATGAGATCACTGTTAGATTGGCTGACCTTTTAGATATTGCCCTCGCTTCTTGAAGATGATTCAGACAAACGGATAGAAAATTGCTGAGTCCAATAAAACACGTTGATCTCCATTGTGCCGCTCAAGGGTGATATATATATATATATATATATATATATATATATATATATATATATATATATATATATATATATATTGTTCATATCTATCTATCTATCCATTCAATAGGGTCCAACAAATTCAGGGCCACTAACCGCGACTTCAGGGAGTCTGTTTTGTCTGTTGATATTTGCAAGATTTGGCATTTTTTAATTATTTGCCAGTTTAAAGTCGGATCATTGTTGATTTTTTTCTTTTAATTTCAACACGTAGCTGGATAGTCTGGAATAATTCCCATGTTTTTGTAGCATGAAAGATGACTTGTGATTATACCATCACGACTACCATTCGTATATGATATGAAAATTTTGGTCTGGCCATTTGTGTCTTTTACTTCTGCTTTTTAAATTACTCCTTCAGTTTTGCAAACTCCATCTAGTGGACATCTACTTTTACTTATACAGTTACATGTTTTACTGTTAACGATATCTTGCTGCACGTTAGTTTTAAAATTGCCTGAGGTTTTGTATTTTTATTGTGGTTTCAACATTACTAGTGTAGCTTTAGCTTAATTTAATAAATTTTTTTTTACAAATACCGA
>OZ010581.1:111190239-111222739 GCA_963932145.1 Acanthosepion lycidas | reverse complement strand
TATTACGAAATTATATGAATTAGGACTAGTGTATAGTGGCTCAGATTGAGGAATCGGAGAGCCGAGTTCGAATTCCAGTTAGATCCATTACATTCACTTCCGTGCTAATACCCTTGGGAAAGGTGTGAATTCTCTTCTTCTCCCCCCCCCACAACTATGGGTGAATAACAGGACGTAGTGGATGGTCTAGGAGAATGTAATTCTGAATTTAAAACTGCATGTAGATCTGGGGTAGAACATACCATACAACTAAAGAAAGGATCGTTCGTATTGGCTTGATGATCCCGACAATGGTCTACTCTTTAACAGACTATGTTCTATAGACTTTGGTGGCAACCGGTCTCGGAGAAAGTAACTCTGAATTCAAAACTGCGTGTAGATCTGGCGTAGAACATACCATACAACTAAAGAAAGGATAGTTCGCATTGCCTCGATGATCCTGACTAATGATGATGATATCATGTAACTAAACCTCCTGAAAAATAATTGCGTCAGTGCTTGAAAAGATCTTGAACAAGAAAGGCATTAAAACTATTACCTTGCCTGATCAACGGCCCTATTAGTCTTGCTATGGCAGTATTGGTGAAAGTTTTCTCTACTTAAATTGCAAGTCACTGAAAACTGGCGATTTTTTTTAATCCTTATTGCTAAGTAACATCGTGTCGTCTCCTCCTAATTAACTTTAAAGAAGATAAAATTATTTGAATAGAAGAATGGAAGAAATATTAGAATTAAAAAATATGTTAACTGCTAATTTACAGTCAGTGATTATAATTGATGAATTTATTGTTTACCGTAGAAATTTATGTGGCCATGCATCTTAAAACTCTATTTTATCTCTGACTATAAGGGAAAAAAGGAGTGCCACAGTGGAGTAATGGATAGCGGCTCGCATTGAAGAATCGGAGAGCCGAGTTCGTAATTCCAGTCGAATCCATTACATTCACTTACGGGCTAATACCATATATATATATATGGTATTAGCACGTTGTTTTAGAAACAATATATTATATATTATATATTGGAGCTTCTATATATATTATTCTATATCATATTCTATATTATATATCTTATATATATATTATTCTATATTATATTTATATATTGGAGCTTCTGGCCATTACTATTGTTCATATATATATATTGTATCGTAAAGAAGCAATAAGCAACGACTAAGAAAAAAATGGGAAATTGCGCCCTGAAGATGACAATTTGAAATTGTCGAAAGTACAACATTTTTATTTGATCTCTAGCGTTGCGGCAAAGCACGCTTCAAAACAACTGTCGATAAATAGCATAATTAAAAAAAAAAAAACATCTTTTGGTCTGGACTTATTTTGTCTTAGCGTTTTTCTATGTATGGAAAAATTGCACCCTGAAGATAACAGTTTGAAATTGTCGAAAGCATTTGGCATGTGTCTTGCATCTGACAACAACTCGAATATGAGGATGATATTGTTCAAGTAATTGATAGTAAATTCCTCATTAAGTTCCCTTAGCAACCTTTTTTAGCCATTAATCACAGTAACATTGCTGTTGCTATTTAAATCTTTGTATAAATTGTTTATATATATATATATATATATATATATATATATATATATATATATATATATATATATATATATATATATGTATATGTATATGTATATTAATAAAAAGAAAGAACAGTAAGATATATAATCCGGTGTTCTTATAGGTATTTTTATTTTTACAAAATAGTGCTCAATGTAAATTTACAGAGCATTAATATTATAAGTTAATCGACTTAAAATATGGTTTTTCGCCAAAAACCATATTTTAAGTCTATTAACTTATAATATATATATATATATATATATATATATATATATATATATATATATATATATATATATATATATATATAATTGTTTCTTAATGATGTAAAATAGCAGCTGCATACTAATACACACACGCACACACACACACACACACATATATATATATATATATATATATATATATGGTTATTTCAAATAAAATATATACATATATTATGTGAAATGACCTTGACATGTATATACACAAAGAACACATATATATATATAAAATATAATCTGCAAACTCTAATATATATATATATATATATATATATATATATATATATGTAACGTCATCCACATATATATATATATATATATATATATATATGTATGTATGTGCGTGTGTGTGTAACAAACAAGCGCACACACGCACATATATATATATATATATATATATATATATATATATATATATATATATATATATATTTATGTTCTTAAATAGAATCGTCAGATCGAGACTTTCATGTGTGTGTCATCCATGGCGCCAAACCCGTTCAGAAATATCTAAACTCTCATCTGTATACAAGCGCATTCTCAAATCCTTAATAATCAAGCATGTAAGTCTCATCTAGGACTATCCTTCTTCTAATTTCATTTACGGGGGCTACATAATCACAGACAGAGTACTACACCAAATAACAGAAATCACATCAGTTCAAGACTTCCAACATCGGCAACAACTAAAATGGTTAGTACATGTATCCTAAAGAGAAAATAATGACATAATCATGATGTTAAAGAAAGAACCCACTACCACCAACATTAATACTGCAAAGACCGATTTACTGGACTTAAGAAATCTATTTTCCTGTAAAACTTTTATGATAGAAGGATTTTATATTTTGAAACAGAAAATAAAATTGGCTGTTCGCTCAATCGACGTCGATTGTTTCCTGATAAGGAAATAACTAATATAACCATTACTATTGTTCATTTCCTACTAAAATGACTAATTTTAAACTTTCTCTTTTCTTGATTAATGTTCCTTGTTATTTCCTCTTTCACTTTTAAGTGATTTCTGTTTATGTATAATCAATAACACGTAGGACTAATTAAACTTTTGTAGATCTTGAATTATGGGGATTTACCGAAAACACTCATCATTTTAAAAACATTGCCAAGACGGTCTCTGCGAGGAAAACGGTGTAAACTTGGCGTTAGATAATTGACTTTTTTTTAATTTGTGTTGAGAAATTCATGGCGTCTTAGAATTATTTTTAGACGTGTACTTTAGAGATAAGAAGAATATATATCTTCGATGATAAACAGATAAAAGGCTTAAAGCATTGTTAATAAGATCGGCTACCACTAAATTTTTTCTCAGTGATCTAATTTATTGAATATATACTGGATTATTTTTCAACGAGATTCTTTGACCTTATATATATATATATATATATATATATATATTCGCGGTACTTATTGAAATGTGCCCAATATCAGTGACAGAGCTAAGATATTCAGTTGTATGGATATTTGTTTATAACCTGAGTTTTGAGATATTTAAAGAGATATATTTACGAAAGACATTTAAAGAGATATATTTACCAGACATTTAAAGAGATATATTTACCAAAGTTACAAAAAATATCGTGAAATTTTAAAGAGTAAATTTATTTAATAAAATCGCTTTTGGTATCAACCGCGCGTTCAGACGACTTCGGAATCTCATGGAACTCTTCTGTATGGTTTTATTGTTTAAATTGGTGACTGCTGCCATAATCCTTGCTCACAGTTCATCTTTGATGTTACAAGGAGTTTTGGTGGTCTCTCTCTGTCATCTGCGCCTCACACATAATAATCAAGGGCGTTGCAGTCTGAGGAATTAGGTGGCCAGGTATAAGGGGTGATGTGGTCTCAGAAAATTTCTAGCAGACATGACTGGGTTCTCCTGCATGTGTGGCATATAGCAGAGTTCTGTTGATAGATATAGGCGCTTCCAGCAGCCACCTTCTTGAACTAGGGCAGTTCTACTGCCTCAAGGAACTTGACGTAGGCCTCCGTTTTGAATATGGGGCCGTCGCCAACAAACTCGGGCGTTCTTTTTCTCATCAGAACGATCAGAGTGAGTTTTCCGAGCGGATGTACCTTTGTAATCACCATTAGACTCATCGAAACTCATTCCGAATCTTATGCATTCTCCTCATATTGACACCCAAACACTCTCAAATGTTCGTATTGGAGCTTCTGGCGCGAATGCCAAGCAGTACAAGGTGCAGTTTCCAAATTTCTGGCGGAGTGAATTGCGCCAAGATGCTTTTGTTCTCACAGAACTGTCTAAAGTATACTGCGCAGTAGAAAAAATAAATAAATAAATAAATAACACGCATGCACGAAAATAAAAATATGAAATGGCGACAATTTACCCATCGCACCCTGATATGTTTGTGTGTTCGTGCATGTGTCTGTCTGTTCTCGCGCGTATGTGTGTGTGTGCCATTTGCGACCTCTTATTCAACTATGGCTTTCGGATACCCAATTGCTATTGCAGACACCTGCTCACCTGTGCTGTATACTGCAATAATGATAAGCAGGCCTGCTTCTGGTGAAAAGCGCATTCTCTGGCCGAATCAAAAGTCTAAACAAGGCCAAAATGCTCAAATCCTCGGTCACGATGTCTTGCGATGTCATGCACGCGCAAACATCGACGGCTCAGATATATATCCGTCGAGCTAATTTCATTCACCAGGCTTCACTCAGCCTTCTTTCTTTTTTTTTTTTTTTTTTGCTTTTTAGACACATTCAGGCATCACCTACTCATGAAGACACCTTACTGATAAATCGATGATGAGTTGAGATTGAAAAAGATATATATATATATATATATATATATATATATATATATATATATATCTTCTCAGATAATGTTGTTATTATATTCATTGAGGTAGGCACCATAATTTTTCTTTTTTTCATTTCTTTTATTTTCAAAGTACTGTTAATCTCAAGGTTGAATTGCTAAGACAGATAATTAATGTAATTGATATTGTAAATGCGCATGAAATGAAACACGCCCTATTTACAATGAATTAAAAAATTAACCGCTAAAGCTATTATGTTATCTATACTCAAATTAACCTTAATTATTGTTGGTTGTATCTTTCTTACACACAGCGCTTCAAGAATTTGAAGTTTGTTTTTTTTTTTTTGTTTTTTTGTTTTTCATGGTGGAATACACTTGTATTGTCAATTATTATTTCCCTAAATTGAGAATGTGGATAGGAATGTTTCTTTAAATACTGGGCTATGGAACTTGGATCTGACATGTGTAGTGTAAGTCTCCTCGATAATGTTGTCGTGAAACCAAAATATGTATTTACTTTTTTGTCACAGATACAATCTCCGAAAAGACGTTTAAACTGATATAAAATGTTGGTCTTTTGCAAAATATTAGTTGACGGAGAGAAGTTATTGCGAATGTTTTAATTTGGTTGTATTAAATTTAGTATAGTATATAATTAGTTTCATTTTTTTTTATTGTGATCAGTGGGGGATGTATTAGTACTTATGGGTTTTTCTAGGAATTTTTCATCTTGTTTGTAGTTAGAGTGTATTTGATTATGTTATAGTAGGTTGATATCCTTAGGAAAGGTATGAATCCTCTTCTTTGCCCCTTCCGGCTATGGGTGTTCTAGAGCCTTGGATGGCACCTGGTCTAGGAGAAGGACAACTCCGAATTCAAAACTTGCGGGGGTCGTTTGGGGACCTTGTGGCACACTTCAAAAAGCGTGTTGTTGGTTCTTCACAAAGCCGTCACCGCTTAAATCAAATCATATTTGCATGTGTCCAACTGCCGCTTTCTAGGAACTGAGTTGTTTGACCCTCATAGGTCGAAAAAATGTAAGATATCCAGAAAAAGTTATGGAACCTAGAACTAGAACAATCTACCCGAGTGGACAAAATAAAGGGTTCGGTTTGAAATTCCAACATATAACCCCTGAAGATGACCGGAGCGTACAACTGCCGAAACGTCGTGAATATGACAAAAAAGATGAGGACAATAGTTCGAACAGTGTAAATTATATCATCAAATATCCTTTTCGAACGCTTTGTTTAAAGTTTTGTCCAGCCTATTTTTAGTAAAAAACAAATGAGCTAGATTTTAGCTTTTCCCAGAATGCCTCACATTTTTCTGCCGCTAATTTCCCTAGATTTATATGCATCTGCAAGGGTGGCAACTGGTTAAGAGCGCAGTGAAATTAAATTTTTGCCAATAATAATCATTGCTTTGGTGTTTAAAATTGAAATTTCGAAAGCTGAGAACAGTTTTAATAATTCTCAAAATGCTTGCCTGACATGAAATATGAGATTAGTTCCGATGATTGAAAAAATTATCTATGATTCCATCTGTTCTCTTCATTTCAAGTTTCATTTCATCAAAGTCCGGACGTGCCATGTATAAATGATGTCAGTTATCTCCTGTTAATTCCTCTCTGAAAGTCCTCCACTGCCTTAACCGGGTATTGAACTCATGCTTTTTGGGTCCTGTCACTGGATCTAACTAACGCCTTTATCAACTATGCCATGTGTCCTTGGGGACACATGGCATTAGACATGGCACGTAGAACTAGAACAGTCTACCCCAGGTAGATAAAGGTGTCGCACGCTGCGATCTCCTCCTTCAGAAAGGGTCCAGCTCGACATTCCAACCACGTGAAGTTGGCCGGAGCGTACAACGGCCGAAACATGGCGACAAAGAGTAAAATGTTTATTTACTATATTTTCACATTTTACTGTGTTATTCGATAAAAGTGACTCACCTGATTTTTTTTTACTTAATGATTTTTCGCCTATTGTTTTGGGGGATCAAACTAATTTTTAATCTTACTAATATAAAGACCCCTTCCAGACTACCTAGTAAAAAAGTTTACTCACCCTAAGGTATTCTATTGATAATTATAATTTTGGATATAAATGAGATTCAGGGAAAAACTCTGTGCAAAAAAAGTGACTCATTTTTTTTCCTGCAACTAGTAATCAGTAGAAACATAACCGAACAACTTTAAATAAAGAATAATAGAGGTATAATTTATTTATAATAGGTAATATAATTTGAAATATTTAATAATCTATAGGGTCCTCCTTTATTTTGAATAACCTTTTCAACCCATTCTGGCATTGTCTTGATTAGGTTCTGGCAAATCTCATCTCCAATTGAATTCCATTCGGACATGAAATTCATAATCAAATCCTCTTTGTTGCTCAACTGCTTTCTCCAGAGCTTGTACTTTATAATGCTCCATAAGTTTTTATGGGGTTACGGTCCGGAAATTGGGGCGGCCATGTCATAACACTCACCAGCTTCTCATCAAAGTATTCCTTAATTTTGATTTGTGACAGGAAGCATTATCCTGCATAACAATGAGCTTGGTGAGGTCGATTTTCACCCTTTCAGCAGAAGGGAGCAGACAAGACTCTAAAATTATCTTGTACTACTCGCTCCTGAGCGTCTTTTCAATAGGTTTTAAGAAACCACTTCCATGAAAAGAAAAGCATCCCCATAACATTATACTGAACGGATTTTTGACTATACTTACTGCTAAATTCAAAGAGCCTTCAAATCTTTTTCTTCAGATTTTAGATCGCTTATAATTTGAATTTAGCTCAACTTTTGTTTCATCGGAGAAGAGAACATTTAGTAAAAAATCAGATGAGTCACTTTTATCGAACAGCACTGTACATTAAATAAATAGTTCTTTTTTTTTGTGTGATATATTCAGCTAAAATTAGCAACTAATACGATAGATTCACTTTTTATTACATTATTATTATAGGTGAGATATAAAACGACAATCTCAATTGTTACCCATTGTTTGAATTTTCTTCAGTTTAACAAAAGAAAGTAAGCTTAATTTTGCCGTAAATCACCAGACAACTCTGAAAGAACGGTGATTTTACTATGATGATTCATGTCGCGTAAAAAGTGCGCCGAGTCGCCGTTTGATCGCTTCTACAAGACAGCCTGTTAGATATACCTTAAGCTGAGTTCCTATAAAACATTAACATTGAATTGTAATAGATGCAATAAATTGTATCTCAGACTGCTACATTCTCCAGACAGATGTATAATGGGCCAGTCGACACGGGCTACATAGGTGAATATATCACCTAATTTAACAGTGACTGCGATAGATAAATAAGTAAAAAAAAATCCCCACATTTAAACATCATTTTGCAATCGCTTCCAGACGTTATTAATAGTTGATAGGATTTACGTGAACGCTAGTAAACTCAAGCTTAAACTATATGGGTGAACTGAGATCTCGGAACGCGTGAAAAATTATATTTGGGTCGTTGACTGTTTAACCCGTTTTATTCTTTTACGAACTCTGTTAATGGATTCATTTGTATTCCGTGTGCTTCTCGCTGCTTTTGTGTATCTAGTTATTTAATATAGCAAGACAAGACTCTAAAATTTGGATATAAATGATATTTAGGGAACTTTCGTTTCAGCTTTCGTTTGAACTTTCGTTTCATCGGATAAGAGAACATTTAGTAAAACAAATCAGGTGAGTCACTTTTATCGAACAGCACTGTACATTAAATAACTAGTTATTCTAATATCTTACATGGTTGCAGGTGAGACCTTTGGGTGTTGTATATGTATGTATGTATATCTGGCCAATCGTATTCGAGGATACTAGTCTACTAGGGTATCTAGCTTGCTCAGGTGCATTTGTGTTTATTTAACAACCACCTGTGGTTTGTACCTTAGTCACTGTTTCTGGTTAAAAAAAAAAAAAAGTGTCCACTAGCGCGATCAACAATTTGAACAAGGCCAGCACGCTCAAGACATCGGCCACAGCTATCGACAGTTTTCCGCATACACAATTTTACTTGGGCGTGGTTTTCAGACAGTTCCCAAATGTGCCCCCTGCAGTCCGATAACATCAGGAAGTCTCCTCCTCCAAATCGGCCAAAGTGAGATTCGAACCCGGCTCTTATAGTCAGAATGCAAACGTTCTAACCACTCGGCCACGAGCCCATTTGATTTGCACGTTAGTTTAAAAATACAGTCATTTTGGATATGGTGTGCATGTGAGTCAAATAGATATATTAGGTTGGTGCAAAAATAATGACGTAATAATGTCGTTTTTTGACGTATTTTTTAACGTCAATAACGACATTATTACGTCATTATTTTTGCACCAACCTAATACATAGGTTTGATTAGTAAGAGAGAGTAAAACATGAGTATTTTGATATGAATTGCACGCGAGATACAACATAGACTATTGGTTTGGTGTGCACGCGAGACAAAAATTTAAAAAAATTGTACGTTTGTCTTACCCGAAAACCCAAATGAGTTCGACAACGATTTGGTTTGTATATGAGTGAAAATATTAGATATATAGATTTGTTTTGGACGAGAGTCAAAAAGGCAGACGGAGGCAATCTTTGCACGAGATTTAAACGGTAGATATAGGTAAAGCAAGAAGGTTTCACCTCTACATAGGGATGTGATGGACGTCTTTTTTGTTTGCAACCAATACTTACGGCCAGATCTCATTTAACCACCGGTTCCCGTACGATCACCAATGTTTAACAAAGTTTAACCTGGTCACTGCCTAGATAGGTGACCGCTTGAAAATTCAAGGTGTGTTGGCTTTGTAGTACGGGTGGTGTAATGGATAATAGCACGGAATTTTTAATCGGAGAACCGAGTTCCAATTCCTGTTGGGTTCACTTACACGCAAATACCCTTACGAAAGGTATGAACCCACCTGTTGTACCCACTGCTATGGGTTAATTGTTAGGAATTATTTCACTAAATCATTGTTATCTAAAAAAAATAAAGTAAAATTTCTAACAATCTGAAAATATTTCTAAAAACGCTTACCAGCGTGTTGTAGGTTATTTAAACGTGCAACGGGTTGGTAAACAGTTGAAAATGAATCAATTAATCTTGACTGTAACCAGACAGGGCGGGCCGACTAATCTTGAGCCTGACTAACCTGAGTTCACTTAACCATGTATCAAACCTATTCGAAAAACGATTTGAAACATAAGTGAGCTCGGTTAGTGAGGCTCGTGAATAGTTTATATTACAGTATTTAACATTCCACCCACGAGGAATATATGTGGCACAAGGCCGAGTTTAAAGTGGGTTTTTCCGAGCCCGTAGGCTCAGCCAAAAAATATACCCTTTGAACCCGCTTAAGCGGGTTCGGCAACTGTCTACCTCCCCGGACGAAACTTTGCCCTACGGCAAAACCTCGTCCGGGTTCCTCTCTGACAAAGCAGAGAGTTCGACAGACGTTGCACACAGTCAGAGACTGTATCTCGACGTATCTCAACATTTTTTTTCCAAGCGTAGCTTGGATGTGGCACAAGGCCGAATGTAAGGAGAACCTAGTGAATAGTTTATATTACACAGGAATACGTATGATTACTGTTAACTGATTAAAACGCATATAACAGACACACGTAGTTGTCTGAATTTTCTGATATAATTTTACCCCAAGCTCCTAGGACGCAAAGGGTCATTGGGTGCTAGAGAATATGCAAATGATATACTATTAAGGAGCGAGCAGAATAAAAGTATAAAAATTAAGAAGACCGTACATGACGTCTGATATTGCATTTAAATATTTGAAGATCAATGTTAACTGGGAATCAAGAAGCCGGAAGAGAGTTCCACAGACGAGAAGTGTGATAGAAGAAACTGTTAGTTTACATCTATCCATTTCAAATATAACATGAGGGGACCCTCCTGATCATTTGGTACTGCGTTTAAATTCATAAAATCTAGGTACCATGATATACATTGCTTTTTTTTCTTCGGTCATTTGTTACCTCAGGAAGGTGACATTTTCTTCTGAATGCCTTCACCCATGCAACTAGTTTTTCTATCAGCTAAAGAATAGTAAGAAATGCTTATGTCTAAACTTTGAAGTCAATCAGAATAATGCGCCAAATGCCTTCGAGATCAGCGCAAAAAGATATTTTATGTCAGTAGTACGAAAGAGGAATCATTCTTAATCTTAATTTATTCGTTAACATTTATATAAAAAAAAATGGGACGTAAGCACGTTCAATCTATTTCTTTTGTGGATAAAATTTGAATCAGCCGGAACAAGAATACAAATAATTATATTTGACTGCAAAGCTTCTTCCGGCTCAGAAGCAATTCGTTTCCAACGAGAAGAAACAAAAATCTATAGAACTTTAAAAAAAAATACGACTAATTGCATAAACTAATGCGCTCGTCTAGGATTTCTTTTTCTACAATTTTCCCTGCCTAATTTAAAGCGGGTCTTTTTGTCTCACTTTTTTCCCTGTTCCACCAATCTAGAATGATGGAAAGATGAATAGAAGAAGATAGAGTGATCAATAAATATTCGATCGGTCTATGAATAAATATTCGTCAGAAATCGACGTAACAGTTTTGATGATGTAAGTAAAGTATATATTTGAACACAAAGATATCTAGTCATTCATTAAATCTTATCAGGTGTTAAGAGCTCTCTTAGAAGTAAAAGATTTCTTACTTTACTACGTTTTTTCTTAGACATTTAATAAGCCCCCTTCCCTCCTTTTCTTTCTGACCGATCGTTTTCAGCCAAATTGAAAAGTATTAAAACAAATTATCAACCATCATCGTAGTAAATTTTAGTTTGTTTTAAGTTTTATGGATTTTACAAGTGTAAACAATTACATTTTAACACTTTTCTCACTATAACTCTATAGTATATGATTCAAGACAGGAAATACAGTTTGGTTTGAACTAAATGTAATATCAATAAGGAACATCCGTGGTGACCCGAATATCTACTGGGCTCAGCCCAGATGATACCGAAAATCTACCCCTGCACCAGATTGCGGGAGAAGACATGTGCATTAGTGGGCAGATCTGGAAGACGAATTCCCTGCCAAGAGGTGGAAATTCTCGCCTTACAGGATGGCAGTGGCTTCCATTCGGATAGTCCGCTCTATAATTTAAGCTAGAGCTTGGTGGTGGGGTTATATAATATAAAAATGGAAATTACTGAGTTTTGTTTTTTAAATATTTTTGTGTACAAGTAGTCTTTGGTTTTTATTTAATTTTAGGGTTGGACTAAGATGCAGAGTTGGAAGTTTTCTGAGTTGAATCAGGGTTTGTCAAGAACAGGACGTTTTTAGGAAAATAAACAGGCACAAAGTGATCGAATAAAAGTCAGGTGGTTGGGAAACTTTTTATTTAATAAGAGGGGATTCACAATTATTATATAATAGCTTAAAAGACTCCCTGACGGGTGGAATTTAAGCTAACTGCTCCGGAGGACTCTTGATTGAGTCTTCATCACAATAAGCGGAGAGGATTAGATGCAATAGACAACAGTAAATTACAGAACTAAAAATTGATCGCTGCATTTAAGTATTGTATTAATATTCATGCTTTCCTTACGAAAATTCAAAGATAATTCTTCTGCCGCCACTTAATTTAAAGACATTTTGATGTACGTAGGTCTTTACCTTCCGTACAAACAATTATTTTTATTTCATCGTTGACTTTCGCTGAATTTCGCAATTCATTTCGATTATTCCAGAATTTATTTCAAAGTTATAAAAATTGTTATCGTTCAAAAAAATTCGTGGGAAAAATCACGTAAAAAATCGCGGAAAACAATAATGAAATATTCGGAATCCAAAATTTCAAGATTGTAGATCCAGATCCAGCCCAGAATCTTTTTAATTTACTCGGGGAATTGGCCTGATTCCAAAATTGTTGTAAATTTTTAGGCGATATACACCAATGCAATAATAAAAAGAAATGTTATTTGTCAAATATAGCCACAATATAGTTCCATCAATAGAAAGATATTATTAGGTTGGTGCAAAAATAATGACGTAATAATGTCGTTTTTTGACGTAACGTCAAAAAGCGACATTATTACGTCATTATTTTTGCACCAACCTAATACATTAACACTGAATTAGGAGTAGTAGTAGTATTAATAATAATAATAATAATAATAATAATAATAATATATAGATAGATAGAGAGAGAGAGAGAGTTGGTGCATAATTATCAGGCGCTTTTTAGCAATATTTATTATGAGAAAAGAAGCATAACAATTCAACAATAACATTTTAAGTAATTATTCTGGAGCGTATGATTATCGACACGCAAATAATATCTTTATTAAAAATGTAGACAAATTAGCAATTTTTATTAACAAATAATTTGCCTACAAAAACGCCTGATAATTATGCACCAACCCAATATATACTGAGATAAAACTACGCCACGCAACTAGGAATTACGAGTACTTAAAACTGTTGCGTTAACAAAATACCGCCTGAGATTAACGTTTATTTTAAAAAAAAAAAAAAAATCTGCTTGAGTTATCTCTCTTGCACAGCACTTGAAACTGCTTATGTCAATGTGCATTTTCAATGAATGGAATTACTTGCGAAAATAACCCGTAATTAATATATATATATATATATATATATATATATATATATATATATATATATATATATATATATATATATTCATATATATATATATATATATATATGAATGTAAAATAAATAGTTTTAAAAGTTTTAAAACCATTTATTTTACATTCAATATCATCACTTGATAAGACACCGGAGGTGTTGAAACAAAATGGCTATTTTTGTAGTGATTTCATAACATATTTATGTTATAATTTTTAAATAAATAATTATATCTGCTCTTCTCTGTATTGAGCACTCTTTTAAGAATAGTAATTGTTGGTTATTGGAATTTATTCCGTATACACCAATCATATATTGGGTTTATATATATATATATATATATATATATATATAATCTCACACCGTTAGTGAGAATTTCCAGTTATTAAAGGCTTTTTTATCGTATCTCCCACAGATTTAAATACTGTTTACCCAATGTACAAAGCCAATCGTTATTTTGCAACCAAACGATTTTAGTAAACATTAGAATGCTCTGAAACGCTTTCAAAATCTACCACTGGCTCGTGAAAAGCATGATATGGTAAGGACATGTGGTTAGGCATCACGTGGCAAATGACTCTTCGTTAGAGTTATTCATTAGCGTCTTAACGATCTCGGTAAAATTGACAAACACCATACAAAAAACATCTGTAATGAACTTCTTTTTATATCCGAATTCTCTTACGGTTTCTAATGGTAAACTCGCCCGCAAAAAAGAAAGGCTTGGATTGAGGAATCGGAGAGCTGAGTTCGAATTCCAACCGAACCCATTACATTCACTTACGTACTAATACTCTTGCGAAAGGAATGATTCCTCTTCTTCTTCTACCTCCAGCTATGTGTAAATAGCAGGACAGACTTTCTATAACCTTAGATGGCAACTCGTCTAGGAGAAGGACAACTCTGAGTTCAAAACCTGCAGAGGGTCGTTTGGGGACCTTGTGGCACGTGGTGCTCTAGGTCTCCGTATTCGGCTCTTGGAATGTTTGGATGGTTCTGCACAAAACCTTCACCACTAGAATCAAATCGCATGTGCTGTTGTCGGGCTTTCGGTTCCTAGGAACTGATCTGCTTGATCCTCATACGTCGAATTCGATGGGAGTGTCTAGTGCATATATATATATATATATATATATATATATATATATATATATATATCACGTATATCTATTTATCTGTCTATCTAATACTGTTCACATCTATCTATTTATCTAATTCTATTCACCTCTATGTCATCCTGCCCATATCTACCTAACGTCTTTCAGTCTTTTTGCATATCAGTTTGGTTAAATCTATCTAATGCTGTTCACATCTATCTATCTATCTATCTATCTATCTATCTATCTGTCTATCTTCTTCGTAAGTATCTACTTATCGATGTGCCATTCTATCCCTTTCTGTTCGTTTAAAGTCGTGCTCGACAATTAATCTCACTAGAATCCATCTTAAACATTTATAAATATCCCATTCGTCCGTGAATTGAATAATATTGGCATGTGTAGTGCGGTCCTTCTGGAGTGTAGGGATTCTCGATAAAACCCAAAGAAGAACCCGCAATGTTATCGGTCTTAACCCGTCATCTTGTCTTCTGTCACTTTCCTCACCGCTGTGACGTGGCTCTCCTCTACCATTTAAAAAAAAAATGACAATTGCTGTAATGATCTGTATTTCTTTGTAGCTCGATTTCATCAATATATTATGAGTATATTATGAGTATACTACTAGATATATTACTAGATATAACTAGTATATTATGAGTATTAGTATATTATGAGTATATTACTAGATATATTACTAGATATAACTAGTATATTATGAGTATATTACTAGATATTATGAGTGTATCATCACTATATTACTGGATATCGTTCTACAGTTGAACTAGCTTATAGATGTAACCGTAGGTACTATTCTTATAGTTTCTTTTTTGGCAACTCTTATATGTGGAACTGTCTTGCTGTTTCTTGCCACCAACGATTTTCCAAAAAATTAAATGCAACATTAATCTCATCTACCAAAAATCTGTTCTAATATTATGCTCCCTCCCCACTAAAGTCTTCTCTTTCTCCTTCACTTTCAGTAACTCCCTGATATGGTAGTGGCTTGTGTGGCTCGAAATCGTTTAGAAAAAATTAGCATCTTAGTTTGTTAATATCCGTCTATTCCAATAGGTGCAAATCTATCTCGTGATCCATCTACCCCGAGTCATCTATCTATTTTTCGATATAGCTATCGATTTATTTCGAGAAATTTGTTTTCCACCGTACAGCCCCCGTCATTACAAACGAAACACTGCTAACCACTCGTTAATCTATCACTGTTTTCATGACAGATGTTCGAGCGAACTGCAATCCTTATTGTTGCCAGTTTAAAATCATTTCTTGTTGGTATAAATGTCAATGCCATACATGTGTTCGATTTAATAGCTATTTTATTTAAACAGTGTAAGTAACATCTGGCTAATCGGGTAACTTTAAGAAAAATGTGCTCCCTCTAATAGAGATCTAACCAGTGTTGCTTTTACGCAAAGAAAACCTCTTTAAGCCAGATGTTCTTTGGACCGCTCAGCCGACAGTGACCTCACAATGAAAAAATTTTAATGCAATATGCATAGTTTTCTTAGGGACATTTCGAAACCGATATATTCAAATTCACAAGCGAATAATAACGTCTACGATATTAATGGAGAAGTTCATTTCTTTATGAAGACTTTACAACTGGCTAAAAGATCTGAAAAACATTTTGCTTATAGATGGTAAAGGGTAGCAGGATTGAGCATCTGGAGGAAGGCACATGGTCTATTTGCTTTATTCAAATTGTGCAGACTGGTAGACTTCACTTACACTGTTTCAAATATATATATATATATATATATATATATATATATATATATATATATACCTAGTGAGCCAGACAAACCTACCTAGGTTTCAACTAAACGGATCGTCAGGTAAAGTCGGCTATAATGATGCCGTTTTCTCACATAGTAACATATGTAAGAAAACGACATTATTTTGCACCAACCTAATAACCGTAGGTTCGACTTGCCCTGACGATCCGTTTAGGTAGGTTTGTCTGGCTCACTAGGTGTATCTAGGTCTGCTCTACGTATTGAGCTCTTTTGTTAGTTGTTTACTTGTATAGCGAGTATAGTTAACGAGTATAGTTATCTATATTTGGATAGATAGATAGATAGATAGATAGATAGATAGATAGATAGAGTACAGGTAATATATCCTTTGGTATATAATCCAAGTAGATCCTAATAATATAAAATATTAAAACTAATCCACAAAAAGAGCTCAATGTATTTATTATAACAGAGCATATAAATTATACAAAATCCAAAATTACCTCATATGTAGGTGGGGTAGATCTGTTTCAGCCAACGTCAGTCTTATTGAACCCCGGTAGATGAACAGTGCTCGTCTCGGAATTAGAGATTTAAAAAAGCAGTCGAAAAGTAGATACAGATCATATCGACCTCTCAGTCAGACGAAATGTCCGAGTCAGTGATAAGGGGAGGTCGGAAAGTATCTGTCTTAAAGGGAAGAAATTCAACCCGGATATTAAATTTATGATCCTAAGTTGGGGTTCTATGAAGAATGAGGTATTCAGTTGAAACTAAGAGAGGCCACAAAAGGAAGTTTTATATATAAAAGATTTTTAAATATATATATAAAAAAAGTTAGGTTCCCACTTCAAAAAATTTGGTATCTTTTTTTAAGTGGGAACTTAACTTTTTCTTTAATTGGATAAATTAGATTTAAAACGTGAAAAAAATAGTAAAGCCTATTTTCGGCCCATCCTGTATATAGACAGAAACCAAAAAAAAAACAAAAAGAAACAGATCGTTTCCTTGCATTCCGTAGTAAAGACTGCAAGAAATATATAGAAAGTTACCTTTGATTGAGATTCTGCTGGATAAACTGTATCAGCTGTCTGGCCTAAGCGTAATAATATCCATCAGTCGTTGCTCTGCCACTTGACTAATATATATATATATATATATATATATATATATATATATATATATATATATATATATATATATATATATATATATGCATGCGTATATATATATATATATATATATATATATATATATATATATATATATAAAAGGCTCAAACACTAATATTCCATGGTTATAATTTATTACATTGGTATTGTAATCACGATCCAAGTCATCAGACTTAAAAATCCCAAAAGAAATTGGAAAAAAAAAGAAAAAATATTTTCCAATTTCTTTTTGAATTTGTAGGTTTGATGAATTTTGATCGTGATTACGATTCAACTGTCATAAATTATAACCATGGAATATTAGTTTGAGCTTTTTTCTATTATATTCTTACTCTGTCCTGGACATTGAGTTCTACCTGGATTCTATCCTCTTGGGTATATATATATATATATATATATATATATATATATATATATATATATATTGCAATGGATTCAGTGATAAGTGTTCGAGATTAGGTCATAAGGCTTAATTCGCTCGAAGCTAGTAGTAATCATTGATCCGAGAAATATTTTATTTACAGTTAACTGTTTAGATATGTCTGAATCGATCTGGCACCATGAATAACTACCATATGACGATATTGATCCGATCAGCGTATTTTAGAACAAATATTTTTATACTCTTTTGCAACCATTAGCAGGCCCATGAGCCACTGACGGTAGAGAGTTACAGATTTAGATCTTCCTATGTGCTCTAAAGAAGGACAAAGGAGAAAAATCTGCATATTATTAGAATATATAGGATAGGTATCGTTTGACGCTAGACATGAAAACGTTGAGATTGTAGCGATTGAGGAAGTATCTCCTATGGAGTCTGTTCCACAAGTTGACAGTTCTGAGGAAGAAGCTATGTGAGTGGAACTTCCTCTTTATCAAGAGAATCTGAAGGGAAAGGGGATGATTTGACACTGTGTACGTTGCACGGTGGAGTAATGGATAGCGGATCAGATTGAGGAATCGGAGAGCCGAGTTCGAAATCCAGTCGAATACATTACATTCACTTACGTGCTAATACCCTTGGAAAAGGTATGAATACTCATCTTCTTCCCTTAACTATGGGGAAATAGCAGGACAGACCGGGTTGAAGTAATTCTCGATCAGTGGTTGAAGACCATGAAATGCCGGCGCTATCAACAAATGAAAAAACAAACAAAAAAACGAGGATGCTTGATGATATTGTCTAAAATAATTGGTTGTCGTTGGTGTATCTTAATGAAGCGATGTCATTAGCTGACCGACCTGGTGCTTGGGTCAGTATTCTTCCTCATAGATACAGACAAATTTTGCTTTCTTCCATGTCACCAGGAAAATGGTAGAAGATTTATTCCATATCTTCATTCATAGACATCTACTTATATTCAGCAAGTATGACTTCAAAATATTATATAACGAAGTCACCATATGTTCCTCTCACATTAAAAATAATATAGAAAATATTACCTTCAGTTTCTGCTTATATGATTAAGAAAAAGCTAAATTTTATTAAGCATACCCATTTAGCAGATAAACCCCTGAGAACCATGTTTTAGATGACCGAACGAATTAGGAGTAAAAAATACAAATCCCGTTCACACAAAGAAGGATTTCGAGAATCTGCTTTGGCGAGAAGCGATGTCTTCCGCTGACCCGTCTCTTTTGGGAGTCGGTTCAATAAATTTAATTTATCATGGATATAGGCGTTTCTGTATCAGATACTTACAACCTATACTTTTCTGGGGTAGAAATTGTTAGCATAGAGCCTGATAAGTTCTTTCTGATAACGGAGACCAGATTCACTGTTCATGACAAACAAAGTTGGATGTGACACCTGAAAGCGCAAATTTGTAGATGGACATTTGTGGTCGCGGAAACATCTAAGCCTTTGTTAGTTTATATCTTTCTTAACCACTTCGGCCTGATTATCGACAGCACCAATTATCAACAACACAGCTCAAAGAATAATTAATACGCTATCCTTTAATTACGAACACAAAGACAAATTTAAATCGTTCTACCAATTCATCAGCCTATTTCCACTATTCGTTTCTCTGTATCCTAACCCCAGTGTAAAAAAAATTAAAATTCATTTATAGTATTTATAGGTAAGTTTATTTGGCAGTGAATGCTGAACAATCTCTTAGCAGATGTAGAAGACAAGCATGATGTTATTCTACAGAAGGATGTTGGAAATTCCTTGGATCGACCATTTTTTAGAGTAAAAGGAAGCAAAATTGAGGCATAATATCAGGAAGAAACAGTCGAAATTTCTAAGGCAAATAATGAGGAAAGATGGCCTAGAGAATTTGATACTCACAGAACAGAGTGAAGGAAAGAATGAAGGGGGAAACAACGCATGACCTAGAAAAAGGAAATTAGAGATAATAGATGGCGAAACAAGTTTTAGGAGAGATAATAATAAGAAACTATTTATTATGGACTACAGAGAACAGGAAATTGTGGCGGGATGTAGTCACAAATGTCCGGAGGGGACACCGTACAATGAAGAGGAAGCAAACCAATAATAATTCTCAAAATGAAGACAACTATTAACTGAGAAATGCGACTTAGCAAGAATGTAATTCAAAAATCGTACGTAATGGAAGACGACGTAGACAGAGGCAAAAAAAATGGCTGATAGCGTTACTGAGTGGTTTGGAAATAATTATTCACCAGTCTGAGACGTTAAGAATTTTTTAATCATATCACCCCATGCAAGGCAGTAAAGCCACTAAGACACAAGGCGTTACTGAGTGTAAAAGAATAAGAAAAAAAGAAAAAAACATTGTCAAGGAGAAAGACCAAGCGTAATCAAGAAGATAGCTGATAACGATTGACATTACATTTAAATTATTGAAGATCAAATTTGACAGGAAAGCATGGAGCCGGAAGAAAGTTCCACAAACGAGAAGTGCGGGAAAAGAATTTTTTAGCATAGAAATTATGGTTACATCTAGCCACTTCAAATATGACTTCAGGAGACCATGCCACTGCACTTGTACTGTGCTTAAATTCATATAAGTCTAGGTATCATAACGAAGAGGCCATCCAAACAATCACCATAACAGTATATATAGAAAAGGTACAGGAAGACTACGTTACGGCGGTAGGAAAAGGATTGAAGCCGAGATTCCAGGTAAAGACCAATAATATTGCTGATTCTTCTTTAGATTTTATCTCAAAAATCTCTAAATATACAGCAGGAACACCGGACCATATCTGGCAGCAATTTTCAAAGAGAGAACGTATCCTGGACTTATAAATATGTAAGATATATTCAGGAGAGAAAAATTATCCCAATGAAACAATTTCCTTAGCAGCTGACCTAATAATGGATTCAATATAATCTTTCCATTTCATATCAGCCGAGAATGCTAGCCAGGAAACTCGGAACGAATTACTTTCCTGGAGTTTAGCAACAGCCATACTGATGGGAAGAAGAAAAGGGCCCCTTTCTTTAGTCTAACAAGTTTAGATACTTTCCACTTAGTAACTGTAGTCCACTTCTATCCTTATCCTCCCTTGTTCCAAATGTAAATCTTTTTTCAAGACCTGCCATGTTGTGGAATAAACTCCCGAGGTGATGCTTTCTTGAACACTTAATAACCTTTTCAGAATTCATCTATCCTCTTTATAGTTATAATCTTGAAATTCTGCCACCTTCTCTTCTACATTATCAAACATGATTCAGCATCACTGAATCATGTTTTAACTGTAATCTATATTGAGTGGCTCTCGGGCATTCTATCGGGTGAAAGTTGTAAGAAACAAATGTAACATTTTTTATAACACTCTTAACTTTTTCGAAGATGAAAAGCATACAAGCCTAAAAGAACAACTATTTAGAATAATCTTTCATATTTAAAATATTTTCAATAGTAAATTCGTTTCAGCAATTAAAAAGGCTGGCGTATTACCGTCCTTTGTTTCTGTGCGTAAATCTATTATTAGGTTGGAGGAAAAATAATGACGTAATAATGTCGTTTTTTGACGTATTTTTTAACGTCAAAAAACGACATTATTACGTCGTTAATTTTGCACCAACCAAATATAAGCAATAAGGAAACCTTCAATAAGCATTGGTTGTCTGACATTTTGAAATGTTTACATTATAATGCTGCATGCCTTCAGAAGAGACAACGAATGCCACTATTCGGTTGATTATTTCCTTCTACTATGAATATCAGCAATTATTTGGTCATTCATCCGGACAGCTAAAGAGTAAGCGTGCAGTGAGTGGTAAACAGGCAACTCATGTGATCATGAGTTTACCCGGGAATTATACAAAGGGACAGTTTAGTTTTTCAATATGTAAGAATTTACTTTCATCATCATACACTTTTTGAGAGCAAACATTTCAGTGATGATGATTGAAAACTTATATCTTTGGATAGACGCCAACTTTTAAATCATCAAGTCTCGCCTCTATCTGATGAATATCTTGAGACTGGTGAAAATTATTTTTGTTAATACTGAAAAGCGACGTCTTAGTTATTACAAAAGACTGGTAACAAAAGATGAATCATCTGGCCATGGAGAGAACACACACGTTTCAACCGAACGAGGTTGGTTTGAATAAAACAAGATTTTTTTTGTTGTTTTGTAGTAAACGTTTGTAATACAGATTGGAGCAAGACACAAATTCTCATCGCCAACAATCAGGAAAAAATCTGAAAGAAAGAATTTGAAAGAGAAGAAGAGAAAATTTTTATTGGTGAACAAATTTTAGAAAAAATGCTTCGGATACAAAAAAAGAAAGAAAGATTAGAAAATTTAAAATGATCACAGAAAAGATAGAAAATGTAGAATTTGTCCAAGAAATAATGACTAGACAAATAGAATGAATGAATACTTTTGAAATACGAAGAGAAAATTACAATATGATAAAAAATTATCGCATATGATCGATCAAAAATAATACAGAGAAAGAAAGAAAAGAGGAAAGAATATATATATATATATATATTAGGTTGGTGCAAAAATAATGACGTAATAATGTCGTTTTTTGACGTATTTTTTAACGTCAAAAAACGACATTATTGCGTCATTATGTTTGCACCAACCTAATATATATATATATATATATATATATATATATATATATGCAGAATGAAATAATCGTTTTAAGGAAAGAAATATTAAGAAAACGAAAGAAAGAAAGAAAGAAAGAAAGAAAGAAAGAAAGAAAGAAAGAAATGGAAAGAATATATTAATACAATGAAATAATCGATTTAAAGAAAGAAATATTAAGGAAAAGAAAGATTGAAGAAAAGAAAGAAAGAAAGAAAGAATATAACATATAATCGGTTTAAAGAAAGAAAGATTGAACGAAAAAAGAAGAAAAGAAAGAAAGAATATATCAACAGAAGGAAATAAACGGTTTAAAGAAAGAAATATTAAGGAAAGCAAAGATTGAATGAAGGAAAAATAGAAAGAAAGAAAGAGAGAAAGAAAGAAAGAAAGAAAGAGAGAAAGAATATATCAATAGACTGAAATAACTGGTTTAAAGGAAGGAAGAAAGCTTGAACGAAAAAAGAAAGATTGAACAAAGACAAAAATAAAGAAAGAAATAGAAACTGAAATATGAATAGAAAATTAGAAATGATCACAAATTCAGAAAAAATGAAAGAAAGAAAAAGAAAGAAAAAAGAAAGAAAGAAAAAGAAAGAAAAAAGAAAGAAAGAAAAATAGAAATAGGACTAGTGAATTGAGAAAAGTTGCCAGTTTAGATCGAAAATCTGTACGTCGAAGCAAAATAATGTCAAGAAAGAAAGAAAGCAAGTATGAAAGGAAGAGAAAAAGAGAGAATTGAAATAAAAATAGAAAATTGAAAATATTTGACAATTTCGTCCGAAAATGTGTACGTCGAAGCAAACATAATGTCGAAAAGGAAAAATGTTTCATAACCAAATAGCAAATTCAATTTAAAAAGCTGAGGTAAAAAAAGGACATCCAGATTAGAGAGGATGCCAAAGAAACACAAAGCCAATTTTATTCACCCTTTTTTCACACATCAGATTTTAAATGAAATAACATTTTAAAAATGCAATAAATATATCTGAAAATGTCTAAGTAAAAGTGAAGGTAAAATCAAGAAACCATTTTTAAATCCCGTACTTTGTCGTGATTCAAGATGCCGAATATGAATCTATTTTCGGGATGTATGATGAAATGTGTCTGGCCTTGAAAAATACTGCGTCATCCGTGATTGCATCAGATTTTTAACACGCCCAGACATTATTGTCTCGACTGTCGATTAGTTGTCCTACGGCTATTTTCTGCAACGGACGTTACTCCAAGTAAGCTTACAAAAATTATAACACTGGCAAGCTTAACCAGCGAGCAAATTAAAATACTATAGAATGGCCCAGAAACACTCCTGATTTAAATCCAATCGAGAATCTGTGGTCAGTCTGCAAGGAAAAACTTCTTGGAATGGACATATAAGGGAATAACGTGTGCACTGGGTTATGGTTCATCGGAAAAATACGAAAAAAATCAAATAATAATGGATTTATTCGTTTTGTTTCAATTAGTTTGGTGTATGTGATGCTATCAGTTCTATATAATGTATATTACTTCCATTAAATAAAGATAGAGCTATTAAATTTTTTCTTTATTTTTAAATTTAGTTATTCATTTTTATGTATTTGACAAATTTTGAAGATAGATAAAGAACAAAACCAAAGTTTGGGTAGCAGTTATAATACAGACTATGTTGTAATGATTAATAGCTTGAAACTTTTTACTTAGTCGTAAGTTTGCGGATTCTCAACATTTATGTCGTTAAACGAAGAATAGTCGTATATGAGTAAACACAAAAACATACACCCCAATATATATATAAGGGTTGGTGTAATGGTTAGCAAGCTTGTCTTGCTAGAACAATTACGACTGAGAAGTGAGATCGTTCGTCACTGGGTGTCCCATACTTTAGTTCTTGTGCCACATCTAAGCTACGATTGGAAAATATATATATATATATATAGAATACGTTTTCACAGCGTCGCCCACGTGACAATGTTTAAATGGAACCCGGATCATAAAACTTTCAATTATCTGTTTGGGTAAGTATTGTTCTTATGTCCATCGTCTTTGTCATGTTAAATTGATAATGTTAATTATATTTTATGAATATGTCCTGAAGATGGTTTATTAGACCGAAACGTTCGACGTTGACATTATATTAACATTAAAACAGCATCATTGCATATAAGGATTTTTGTTTGTTTGTTTTTTCCGTATATTTTTCTTCATATATATATCTCTCTTACTATTTGACCCAGAGCTTGAGGAGAAATGGTGGATTCAACCTTTCCCAATGAGTATTTGCGCGTAGGTACATATAACGAAACCAACGGGAATCGGAACTCGGGTCTTCCATTAACAAATTTAATCCATTATCTATTGCACCACGTGCATCCAAGTTTACAGCACCTGATATTCCCAACCAGTCACCCACATGGATACTAACCAGGCCAGACTTTGCTTAACTTCGGTGATCGTATGGGAACCGGTTTCTCAATGTTATATAGCCATCTTTAGACAAAAACTAGATGACTGGTTTTATGCGACTGAGCGAATTAAAATGTTTCTAATTCTTAGCGTTACATATATTATTAAAATCGTATCCATAATCATTGAAAGTTTCGATAATCTTCTGAAGAAGGTAACAATTTTTTTAACGCTGCAAAAAGGGGTTTAAGGCATATAGTGATAGTTATTGTTGAAGCCGACAATGATGAAGACGTAGCGATGAATTCTGTAGCCAAGCTATATATATATATATATATATATATATATATATATATATATATATATATATATATATATATATATATATATATGGTGGACTCTTTCGTCGTATTCGGTGTATGCGGTTCAATTATTTCAGTTCCTAGGAACCGAAAGCCCAGACACCTGCATGATTTGATTATAGTAGTAAAGGCTTTGTGCAGTACCAACCACACATTTTATGCAGAACCAACCACACTACACACATATATATATATATATATAGTTATTTATTTATTTATATATATATATATATATATATATATATATATATACAGAGAGAGAGAGAGACAGTGAGAGAGACAGTGGAAGCATAATAATGTTTTAAAAAAGACGTATGTTAAGCATTTTCCTCAAATATTTAAAATAGCAAAAAAATGAAACAATCAAATTTATTGAGTAATCGATGAATAACAAAAAAACAGGGACCTCAACGTAGAGAAATCGAAAAGAATAATCGAGAAGTATAGGACAATATTAATAATAATAATAATAATAATAATAATGTCAGACAAAATAAATGCCAGCCACAATTCACGGGAAAACTAAAATAGGACACTTTTAATAAAAACGATCGACAAGTTCTTTCTTTGATTTTGTTTAGCGGTATATCAATCAATAAGGCTCGGGTACCTCGACGTGGTATAAATTTTAGCAAGCTCATCTCGCTAGAACAATTACACCTGAATAGTGAGTTCGATTCTCACCGGGTGTCTCATGCTTTCGGCCTTGTGTCACATCTAAGCCAATCTTAGAAAATCGCTTAATGGATTACTTAATGAGGGAATGGGAATATTTTGAACAGTTTTATGGCATTAGATACAGATAAAATATAAAATTTATTGTTGGTAATTCTAATATAAATATGTATCGTTCGTTTTTTTTTTTTAATATAAAAATGTATCACAACTTTTATCACTTGCGTATTTTCTATCGTCCACTCAGGCTTCTTTTTCCCTAAACCTAACTCAACTCCTACTTACCTTTAATATTTCCTGTGAGTGTTAAATTCAACAGGCGAGACATGGAAAACTCGTCATGACACCCACGGACGCGAGAATACCAGACACTAGTAAAACACTAAAGTTCAATCTTAAATAGCTTAGGCCAGATATCATTATTAATGTTCATGTTCAGGGGTCTCTGCTTCAGTTATTTTCCCACCCCCTAACGTAACTTCCTTGTCCCTTTTGTATAAATACGTTCATGTTTATTGTTAGGCTGCGATCTTTGTTGGTGTACAGAGACATTATGAATTTAAACGCACGGCAGCGAGTAATATTGTTAAGCATAAGCCTCCTCAAAGAAGAGACTCGAGGCGACGGAGATATGGTTCTACAGAAGGTTGCTGAGGATATGGACCAAGCGTGTGAGCGACAATGAGGTCTGTAAAAGGATGCGAACATAGAGGAGGCTTATACTTAACAGAGGCAGCTGAAGTTTCTGGGACACATAATGAGGAAAGAGGGCCTGGAGAATCTGATACTCACAGGTCGAATAGAGACAAAGAGAGCAAGGGAAAACAACGCACGATATAACTACGGGCTTAAACAAGTAGATGACAGAACGTCGCCTGGCGGAGGCGGAAGACGGAAGAAACATTGAGAGTTACAAGGGATAGAAAGAGGTGGAGAGCCATGACCGGATACTTCTTGCAACGAAACGGCAGATAAAAAGAAAGAAAGATTAGATTAGCAACAAAGTCTCATCAATTTACAATTGTATATACGGAACCGAAAGTTCTATGCTAACAGTTTCTTCTCTGGCACTTTACAATTATGGAATTCTTTTCAAGTTCCATGCTTTCAAGTCAACCATGTCTCTGCTCTCTCCTCGACGATATCGCTGCCTCATGGAAGATTATCTATTTCTTCTTCTTCTTCTTCTTCTTCTTCTTCTTCTTCTTCTTCTTCTTCTTCTTCTTCTTCTTCTTCTTCTATGTGGTATAAGCCTTAAATATGTTGGAAAAGTTTTTTCTCCACAATTTCCTATCCTTTATATCGCTTAGTAAATTTTGTATTTTTGCTATCTCTCCTAAACCCTCGTCTGCCATCGATTTAGGTAGATTGATCACGTCTCTCCACAACTTCCTGTCTTTTAGCTCTAAACAATGTTTATCCCTTTATTGTCCCTCCGATCCCCTCTACTGCCATCCATTTACGCAAGCTCGTTAAGTAGGTTGATGACGTCTCTCCACAACTTCCTCTACTTTGTAGCTCTAAGTATTATTTGTCCCTTTATTATCCGACGCATTCCCTCTACTGCCATCCATTTACGCAAGCTCGTTAGGTGTATTGATCACGTCTCTCCACATCTTTTAGTACTATGCAACGTTTGTCTCTTTATTATTCCTCCTATTCCCTCTACTGCCATTAATTTTGGGAGTTTGGTCATGTCTCTCCACATCTTCCTATCCTTTGTAGCTCTCAGCAATGTTTTTTCATTTATTGTCCTATATTATCCAATCATTTATATAAGCTTGTTAATTAGATTGCTCGCATTTTTGTTTCCTCCAGACATCTTACATGTTTCAGCATGTCTTGTGAGTATCGTATTCTTCAATCCCTCTTTCCTCATTACTTTATGCAGCCAGTTCAACACTTTCTGCATTATAGCGTGTGTTCACATTCTCTTTAAAATGACCTCGCTATGCAAATGTTCATAGATTAAGAATCTTTATTCTCCGAATGTTGAAATAGTGTTTCAACTAACATTTGGTGATCGAAACAAAAAGACGAAAACATTAGTTCAAATCTTACACAAAGAAATTTGAACCGTTATCATCTTCATATCAGATGTCGTAGCACACACATACAGTCTCAAGTATACATATATATGTGTGTGTGGTGTGTGTCTGTGTGTGTCTGTGTGTATATATATATATATGTATATGTGTGTGTGTGTATATATATATATATATATATATATATATATATATATATATATATATTCCAAGGTCACTTGATTTCGTGTATAATGTATTTTTCTTGATAATAATCTCATAAATTCTTATTTTACGCTTCACTGTTCCTCTATTGTTGGCTGCTTGCCACCTAAAATTGATCTCAGCTTTAATGTAGGGAAGAAGCAACCAGGGCAATGGTATTTCTTAAAAGAGACGACAGCAGAAGAGTGCGAGAAAGCTTGCCCGTTTTGCCGGTCTCCGAATATATTACTTGGAACATGTGACTCCCACATATCGTGTTATTTTAGAAGCTGCTTTAAGAATGACGCAGATGCTTAAAAGTTTCGGTGTCCGGGTGGGTGGGCCGAACCTGAAACCCGGAGTACACCACGAGAATGCCTCTCGGTCTGTCTTCTGATTGGAACTGATCGAAATGGGGAATAACAAGGAGAGGCTTTGGCTGGAGGCCAAAACAAGATAGATGCAAATGACTTCGCACGTAATATAATGACTGGAAGAAACCATAAGAGCTGGTAAAAATACAGAATTAACACTGAGTCAACCTGTGGAGATGTTTAAATCCGTTAACAGCGAGTTCGATCTGTACTACATGCTCCGTCTATGTTTGTTGATGCCAAAAAACTTTAACTCTACCGAGACAATCTATTTTGTATCTGTCTATATCTCTGAGATGAAGTATTATGTACACTATTTACATTATTCGTACTATTGTCCTCATCTTTGTCGCCATATTTATTACAACGTTTCTGCCTTTCACTATCTGTCTATATTTCCGAGATGAGGTATTATGTACACTATTTACATTATTCGGACTATTGTCCTCATCTTTGTCGCCATATTTATTACAACGTTTCGACCTTTCACTATCTGTCTATATTTCTGAGATGAAGTATTATGTACACTATTTACATTAGTCGGACTATTGTCCTCATCTTTGTCGCTATATTTATTACAACGTTTCGACCTTTCACTATCTGTCTATATCTCTGAGATGAAGTATTATGTACACTATTTACATTATTCGGACTATTGTCCTCATCTTTGTCGCCATATTTATTACAACGTTTCGGCCTTTCACTATCTGTCGATATTTCTGAGATGAGGTATTATGTACACTATTTACATTATTCGGACTATTGTCCTCATCTTTGTCGCTATATTTATTACAACGTTTCGACCTTTCACTATCTGTCTATATTTCTGAGATAAGGTATTATGTACACTATTTACATTATTCGGACTATTGTCCTCATCTTTGTCGCTATATTTATTACAACGTTTCGACCTTTCACTATCTGTCTATATTTCTGAGATGAAGTATTATGTACACTATTTACATTATTCGGACTATTGTCCTCATCTTTCTCGCCATATTTATTACAACGTTTCGGCCTTTCAGTATCTGTCTATATTTCTGAGTTGAGGTATTATGTACATTATTTACACTGTTCGGACTATTGTCCTCAAGGACACATGGCACAGTCGATAGTTAGATCCAGTGACAGGACCCAAAGAGTGTGAGTTTAATAGCCAGTTAAGGCAATGGAGAACTTGGAGAGGGGAATTGTCAGGAGATAACTGATATCCATTTAACATGGCACGTGGAATTAGAACAGCTCACACCAGCGAGCGACTTAAAGGGTTCGGTTCGACATTACACCACCTGAAGAAGGCCGGAGTGTACAACGGCCGAAACGTTGTGATAAATATGGCAAGAAAGATGAGGAGAATGGTCCGAATAATATAAACAGTGTATAATCTATTTTATGGATGCTCAATACGTACAAAGGATCTATAAACTATTTTTTTCTAAATTTGTTTTGCGAAATGCGTTTAAAATTAAAAAGAATATATATATATATATAATATTGGCTGGCCACGCGAGCATACCCTTCTATTAGCCAATACTTATTGCAGACACTCGCTCAGGCACATTTTGCGTTTGTTCAAGACCCACACAGTTGTTTATACTACAGCTATGCTGAGCAGACCTTAGTTACATTTTCTGGGAGATAGCGTGTTATCTAGTGTGATCAACAATCTGAACAAGGTCAGCTCACACAAATGTCTTGTGATTTCGTGCCAGCACAGCTGCTGACAACCTCTCTCCCCAATTCCATTCACAAAGCTTGGCCAAACCCATGGTATGGTTGTGTTTGCTATGTTTCAGACACTTTCCATAGGTGCCGCACGCTGGAATCACCCCATCTAGACCGTCTACTTCCTGCCAAATCAACCGTGTTGGGATTCGAACCCGGGTCTCATGGTCAAAAAGCTAATCACACGGTCACGCGCCCACATATATATATATACATATATAGATATATACATACATATATACATGGATGGTTGCCTGAACGTGTGCATGTGAGATTTATTAGTTGATTTGATTTTTACGGTTTATCAAACCAGAAAAATATTTTGGATTGTAGGAGGTTGTTTACAGCAGGCGTCGGCAACCTACGGCATGCGTGCCACATGGGGCACGGTAAGCAATCTCCAATGGCACTCAGGCGCAAATGATATCACGAAGTCCGAACCAATAACTATTAGATTAGTGCAAAAATAATGACGTAATAATGTCGTTTTTGACGTTAAAAAATACGTCAAAAAACGACATCATTACGTCATTATTTTTACACCAACCTAATACTACAAGGCAAAGAAGATATTTAGCTGTTTTAATTTTAATATATAATAAAGTATATATTCTATATATTACTATATAACGTGTATCGTAGGACAGGTATATTGACCTTGACTTGTATAAAAATATGTATGCTGTTGGTACACTGAATGATTATAAAACCCTATTTCGGCACAGGTCTAAAGTTTGCCGACACTTGCTATTCGCAAGCTGCCCCAAAACTTTATGTAAGACACGGTTAGATACTGCTTAACTTCAGTGATCGTACAAGGTGTTTTTACTACCATTTGCCCCTATATTTGTGTGGGTGGGTTCGGGTATATGTGCGTGTTTGCGGAGGCGTGTCTCTGTGGATATGTGGACGTGTATCTATGCGCGTGTGACTCTATCGGTTATATATTATACATACAATATCTCTGTAGGATGAGAGCTATATATTACACAAGAAATAGTGAAATACTTGATCGGTTTCCCTACCAAAGCAATATGAAAGCATTAGTCGAAGCATATTTTATTAAATTAAAACAAAAGAATAGATAATAATTATATATATATATATATATATATATATATATATATATATATATACATAGATTTACATATATATATAGCTTCATTTGCAGATATATATATTTACATATATATATATACATACATTTATATATATACATTTACATATATATATATATATATATATATATATATATATATATATACATTTACATATATGCATACATTTACATATATATACATACATTTACATATATATATACTTACATAAATTCATATATATATATATACATATTTACATATATATCTATACATATATTTACATATATATATATGTGTGTGTATGTGTGTGTGTGTGTGTGTGTGTGTGAGTTGTTATCCCCAAAATTTGCACGTCGAATCAGTTCACTTTTAAATCAAATATACAGTTTAATTTTTATTGCAATGAATCATTCATACAAAAAGTTAATCATATAAAATGGCGTATTCACTTCGCTAACTAAATTTTATAAATAGATTAGACCCCTAATCACGCGATGAAGGTTATCTCCTGCAAATCTTCTGGGAGACCTCCTTCTTTGAAATGGTGAATGCTGCCATAATCCCTACCTTCAGTTCATCTTTGGTGTTACAAGTAGTTTTGATGGTCTCTCGCTCAACTGCGCCCCACACATAATAATCAAGGGGGTTGCTGTCTGAAGATTTATGGGGTGATGTGGTCGCAGAAATTGTTAGCCATGACTGAGTTCTCTTGCTTGTTTGGTATGATGCAGAATCCTGTTGCCAAACATAGGCCTCTCATCAGTCACCCTATTGACCCAGGGCAGCAGTACCTCCTCGAGATGCTTGATGTAGGCCCCTGTGTTCAGTCTGAGGCAGTGTGGGAAAATGAATGAAGGCGTAACGTCGGCATCACTACTGATCATTCCAAACATCTTCGTAATCACCATTAGACTCATGCAACTCTTTCTGAATCCTCTGAACTTTCCTCAGATTGACACCCCAAAATTCTGAAATGTTCATATTCCGGCACGAATAACAGGCGGTAGAGTATGACGTTTCCCAGCGAATTGCATCACGGTGCTCTTTCTTATCATAGACGGTGTCCAACTGACACTACTACATGAATGCGACAAAATCTAAAACAAACAATGCGCATGCGTGAAATTAAAAATATAAATTGACGACAATAGGATATATATATATATATATATATATATATATATATATATATATATTAGGTTGGTGCAAAAATAATGACATCATAATGTCGTTTTTTGACGTTAAAAAATACGTCAAAAAACGACATTATTACGTCATTATTTTGCACCAACCTAATATATA
>OZ010581.1:111162739-111185239 GCA_963932145.1 Acanthosepion lycidas | reverse complement strand
GTCTTTATGATAATATAAAGAGAATCGAGGGAGAAGAAAATTTGAAGGAAAAGTTTCGCAATTAAGAATTCCCAGTTGGCAGACGTGAAAACGCGAGGAATTACTGTTGGAAAAATATTTCTTTATAGGTCTTGCGTGTGTGTGCGGGGGGGGAATCAGGTGATTTAGTGTACATCTCAATCCTCTTCGCGCACACACTCGTAGACCTTTAACGTCAAGAGTGAGAGACGGACGATCAAGCTAACACCGCTGTGACAGATTTTACCTGCGAGCTTATATCAACTCCATAATCAACAGCATCAATTTTTTTTCTTCAATGTATCGTGTCCCTTAAGAACGTTGATGATGATGGCTCTCCACATCTCTCTGTCTTTTGTAGATCATAATAATTGCTGTCTTTTTGTTATCTCTTCGAAACCCTGTTCCGCCATCCATTCACTCAAGCTAAGTATGTCATACGTTGTTTAGCTCTGTTCCTCTTTCCTTCAAATATGCCTGTGAGTATCCAAGCCGTCACTCTTAATTGTGCCCTAGAATTTTCTGATGTTAATGATAAGTGTTCATTTTGTTTCCAATTAATCTAAAACTTCGTCGTTGCTCACATGTTTGGCCCATGTTATCCTCAGTATCCTTCTGTAGAACATTTCTGTTGCTTCGTGTCTCTTTTTCATGCGGGTAGATTTTCGAGCCGGATTTCAGTGTCATACTTTTCGCCCTATTTCATAACATTTCCTGCTTACTTAAATACTTGTTTGATTTTTGTATAGTGCAATTTGGAATTTGCATGTTGGTATGTCCCTTTTGCTAACATTTATGCATTCTGTTTTCTTGCAGTTGATGATTAGTCCTTTCTTCTCGCTTTCCTTTACCACCTTAGCCCACATCTTAACAACATCAATGTTAATTGCTATTTTTCGTCATCCTTAATCATGTCATTTTGTTCTTTCTCCGCGCGAAATTCTCTTTTTCTTCTAGTAACCAATTGCGTCTTAATGACATTAGTGCCTTTCCTGGGGTGGTGAAGTGATTACAAAAAAATCAGATAACAAGTTATTGGGGAAACTTTGTTTATTTTATAAATGGCTCCATTAATCCTAATACAAGGTACACTTAACGTTATTAAGAACATTTACGCGGCCCAACATAAGTGATAAGTTCTGCAATTTTCGACTGGGAAATCTCTGCCGAAGATCTTACGCAGTGATCTGTTCACTAAGTCCCGGCCAACATACAGTAGGATTCAAATCGCGTGACTAATTTACCCATGATAGAACTCGAATACCATCTTCCCCCAGCCAAGTTTGGGTCACTTTAACAGTAGTGTATGGAGCGCCATCTTGCGTATTCTAACTGAAAAATGTGGATATATTCTTCCTGAAGTATTGAAATATTACGGTGTTTGGACCGATTTTAAATGTGAATTAAATTTAAGCGTCAAATGTTATTTTTCCTTTTCTTTCAGATTTAATAACTTAAGTTTTTGATAATTTCAACCATGAAACTATTAATAAAGTTATCGAAACCTATTACGAAAATGGACGTTCAAATTTATAAATATACGGACCAATAATTCCGCTAGCTAAAGAGGCACACCAAACAGTGACCTTTTGTGGATGCAGTGGCTTTTCAACAATATTCCTTAGATTTTCATCAGCCCAAATGCGACAATTCTGCTTATTAACGAATCCACCAAGATAAAAATGGGTTTCATCATTAAAGAGGATTTTTTGCGAAAAATCTTCATCGGCTTATCTTTGCTCGTGCAACAAATTGACGAATGTACGGCGTTCTAAATATGTCAGCAGGTTTCAGTTCTTGTGTCAATTGAATTTTATAAGTGTCTAGAGAAAAAAAAAATTGGCAAAATTCGATGTAACGTTGTTGTGGAGAGGTTCAGTTCCTGCGCGCGATAATGAATAGAGATGTCTGGATTTTCGTCCAGATTCTCGTACACTGCAGCAATGTTTTCAGCTGAACGGCGTAAACAAGAACCCAATGGTGTTTTCACATCTGCCACCGAACCAGTTTGTTTGAATTTTTCTAATTGCATTCTCGGTTGGTCGATTAACCAAAAAAATCGTGAAGTGCACGAAATGCATTTCTCTTTGAACGTCCATTTTCGTAATAGGCTTCCTTAACTTTAACACGTTGTTTGATTCTTAATCTTTCCATGGTGGTAATTGCCAAAGACTTAAGTTGTTAAATCTGAAAGAAAAAGAAGAAAATATTAGACGCTTAAACTTAATTCATATTTAAAATCGGTCTACGTTATTGGAACGCCATATAGTTTGCAGTATTAACTTTCCCATTGCATTCTTCCAATGCCGATTGGCCAGTGCTCTTAATTGCACTCCCCTTTAGATCATTACCGAAAACCCAGTGTATGTGGCATTTTGATGTAGCCAATTATTGGAAGACTCGAGACTGTGCTTTCTCCAGATCTGGATACATCAATTAGCAAAGAATTAGATCATTCGTCTGAGAAAATTGTAACTTGCCAAATATTCTATCAGTTCTTGGACATGATATGAACACATTCCATCTTTTCTTGGCGTTGGCTGACGTTAGCAGAGCCTTGCCTTTAGAATACCTCACTTAATATCCAATGCCTGGAAAGAAAAAAAAAAGATATGCGGCTCTGACAGTTCCTATCTTGGAAACCTTCTCTTGTGTTGCTTACCATAGACGTCCGAACAGCTGAGAGACACTTGTCTCCGGACCCAAAACCTGGTGTTATATAATATTTTCTTTCATTTCTAAACTGTGAGAGTCTACGGTCAAATCACGCTGATAGGATCAGTTTTCGTTCTATCATTGCAATTAAGTAATATCGAGCGTGAGTAGATGAGGGACTGCTAGGAAACACTGAATAGTGTAGGTAAACTCTTAAATTGCGAATTATGTTTCAGAATTAAGTATGCAGTGAAAGGGCTGATAAGCCGTAAAAAACAAGTCAGTCATTCAATAAACGCTATTAACTGTAGCAAGAGAGATTTTATAAATGTTTTCTATAGTTCTGACTATCAAACAATTCTACCCTTTCACTAATACTTGCTAATCTATCTTAGATTCGTGCTTAAAGTCAACAATGGACAAACTGTGACCAGCGAATCTCATGCAGCCCGTTTGCTTTTTCTGAATGATATTATTAATTTCATGAAGAAAATAACTAGTGTCGCCATATCAATTACGAATGAGTAGTGAGTTCGATCTTCAAGGGATGCTCTACACTTTCGGCCCTGTGCCACATCTAAGTTACGCTTAGAAAATCATTGTTCCTCGGTTGTATATTGGTGACTATATCCGTCTTTCAGTAGGAAAACCTGCTTTCGATACCCCGCCGTGGAGCATCTATCTTATTTGGGCACTTCAACGTAGTGTAATGGTTAACGCGCTAGTCACGCTAGATCAATTAAGATTGAGTAGTGATTTCGATCCACACTTTTCGTTCTGTGCCACATTTAGGCTCAGTAAGGGCATCATTTTTTTTGTGCGAAGGGACTATTCGTGGTGGTAATGGTTAAAGAAGTTAAATATTTTCTGTTAATTCACCCAAAATGAATTTATATATACAATAATATATATATATATATGCACATATATATAAAGAATTTTTTTTATGTTTATACGTTCTTTTTATAGATACAAATATTTAACTAAATGTTCTGTTTATAATAAAGAGTATAAACGACATTTACCGGCCTGAATGTCCGAAAAATTTTCATAGAAAATATGCGCCCTCCGTCAGAAATCGAACCTACATCCTATACGGAACCGTCATATAGCCTGACGTGCTTTACCGATTGAGCCACAGAGGAGCGTTTCGGTTAGCAAGGTCGTTTTTACTGTTTTTAAACTACAATTCTTCATGATTTTCTCTTGTACATTCATATCTGCTCGATGCGCATCCAAATGTAAACATATGACATCACACATTATGAAAGTCCGACAATTATTTTAAGACATTTTTTATTTTTATACGTTATTTTATAGATACAAATATTTAATATAATGTATGTATGTATGTATGTATGTATGTATATATATATATATATATATATATATATATATATATATATATATATTATTGAATTTATGTATATATATATTCTGTCCATTCCGCTGAAATAAAAATTAACACCAAATTATCTCAGAGCGAAACACTTCCACTGTACTCTGACTGGGTTGACTTTGATTTAAAATTTCAAATTTCAAAAGAATACCAAAGATTTAATGAAAAATCAAAAAAAAAACTTTTAATTAAAATTTATAATTACAAAAGACTTCCAAAACTTTAATAAAAAAAAACACAAACTCAATTTCTTGTGGTGAATTAATATTTGCTATAAGTAACTTTAAATTAACAGAAAATATCTGCAAGCTTGTCTCGCTAGATGAATTTACGACTTAATAGCGAGTTCAATCCAAATTCGGTGCCCCATACTTTCGGTCATGTGCCACACTGAATCAGCGTAAGACGAACTGTTTTATCTATTAGGTTGGTGCAAAAATATTGACGTAATGATGTCGTTTTTTGACGTTAAAAATACGTCAAAAAACGACATTATTACGTCATTATTTTTGCACCAACCTAATATACCCTTTGGATATATCTCTAATTTTTCACGTTGACTGAAAGAGAAAGTTCGGCAGGCTATAAAGCATCCTGCCTTTTTGTGGTGCCTTTTTTTCCCTCCGCTATTTTTCTGTGTGTTGATTTGGTATGAGCGTTTGCGTGACAGATCCTGATCTACTAAATCGCTTTGATGGCTGTCTACTCATCTCTGTTGATAATAGATTCCACTGGAGACAAGTATCCTCTTCTATGCGTCCGTAAATCTTTTATTGGAGCCCCGCCAAATAGGCAGAAGGCATTGTTTCTTGTCATTTTTCCTGGCTTTATTTTATCTTCCTCTATAGAGCAGAATGTTTATTTATTTATTTACTCTGCGAATTCTGAAGTTGCGAAAGGCAAAGGTGGGGACTTTTTGCCTGTCAATTCTGAAATGGCAAATAGCTTCAAATAATATTAGGTTGGTGCAAAAATAATTTCGTTTTCTAACATATGTTACTATGTGAGAAAGCGAAATTATTTTTGCACCAACCTAATAGATTAAATTGTTTCAAACTTAGCAGGATTATTCTTTTACCTTTTATCTTGAAATCTTACGGCCATATCACGTTGCAACATCCCGTACGATCACCGAAGTTAAGCCACGTAAAGTCTGGTCAGTACCTAGATGGGTGACTGCTGAGACTGCAGGGGTTTGTAAGCTTGGATCTGCGGGTGGTGTAAAGGATGATGGCTCGGAATTGCTAATTGGAGAGCTGAGTTCTAATTTCATCTAGGTTCGTTATATTCACTTTAACCTTTGGTAAATGTATAAGTCCATCACTTCTCTCCCCCCCATCCCCAGCTGTGGGTTAATTAGAAAGACTTGTATTGCTACAATCATTATTATCTATAGTTCGGAATTGGTAATCGAAGAGCACCGTTCTAATTTCTGTTGGATTTGTTACGTGAAAATACTGTTGGGGAAGGTATGAATCCACCTCTTTTCCCCCCAGCTTGGGGTTAATTCGTAAACGTTTTATCACTAAATCTTTATCTAAAAAATTCTTACGATCTAAAGACATTTTCTGGTTTTAAATAACTTGCAAAGGGTTGTTAATCCATAAAAAAATAAGTCAAACTTATATTAAATTTTCATTGAGTTCTGAAATAGCGATGGCTTCAAACGTGACAGTCTGAAAATTAAAATAAACTAAACGATTCAATGTATTGCCGTCATTCACAGCATATTTGTGTGGGAGATTAACTTGGGAAGTTAAGTTGCTGCCAATAAAAATAGTTTCGAATGAACATTTTTTTTTTTCAAAAATTCTTCATCCCTTCATGACAGGCGATTATAACTTTTATATATTCCTTTATTTAGTCAACTGCCATGCATTCTCGGGAACGATTATTTCTCTTCGACTGTTGCCATCCAAAACTAGTCAGTCCAGTATCGTCTGCTATTTCATTTATAACAAAGAGACTTCATGAATTTCCCAAGGCGAACGTAACGGACGAGACAAGAATTTGAACTCGGCTCGCTTAGAATTTATTCAGCGCCAATTTCCATTACACTATCCACGTATACTTGAAATCAACTATTTGTTTTAATCAGTTCACCCCAATGAAGGCGATAGCGCCACTAAGACGCAAGTGGCTTCCTGAAGTGATAGACTTTAGAAGGAACCGGTAATTCAATTATAATTGCTCGTAATAAACCATGTTTTACTTACCTCTAACATACACTTATAAACCGTGTCGCTTTCGTTTAGATCAGTGGTTTTCAACCATTTTTTTTACCCTTGGACAACTTCGAAACAAAGATTGCTTATGTTCTGTGTTGAAAACATGTTTTTTCAAATTGGGAGAAAGCCGGTCTGAACTGCGGTGATGAAGAGAAACAAGTTTTTTCAATCAAAAGTTAAAACGTTCTAATAAAGACAGAAAATTTTTTTAAAATAATTAAAAATTACTTTGTTCTTTACTCTTAATAGTAACATAAACATTTTGGCGATAACATTTTGTTTTCGCTAAGTTTGACGTCTTTTTCATCAGACTATGCGCTTTTTTTTAGCGATCTCATGGAGATACCTAGTTTTATAGTCGTTTTTTTCTATTTTGAGTAATATAAGATGGCGTAGATTACTGTAGAAATTCCAATTCTCATTTATAACAACCATTCCAAAGGGAAATTACTCTATGTACCACTAAAATATTGCCGGAGACCCCCAATTTGCTTGTGTGTGTGTGTGTGTGTGTGTGTGTGTGTGTGTGTGTGTGTGTGTGGACACCCAGTAAGGCTACGTAGACCCTATGGTGCATATGGACCTCGGTTGTGGACCACTGGTTTAAATGTTGAAAAAGGTTTGTTTTTTTTTACTAAGAATGCTAGCTTCTTTTAACAAAGATTAAATCTGGTTTTGACGTTTGATGTTAATGATAATTCTCCACTTAACAAATAAATTAGTTTTCTGATTCATTTGAAAAACTTTTTTATACTCTTTCTAAAAAACATTATATCACTAACGAGAGAAATTGCTCTAATCTCAGTCTTTCTGCATTAATGGATACTTCTTTCTCAATGCGTGAATCCAAAAGTCATTAAAATTGGCACTTATGGTCTTCCTTGAAATGGTTCCAAATGCCCTCTACAAAAAAAAAGCTGGAAAGCCTTTAAACTTAAGTATAAGAATTCTATGAATTTAGTATTACGTCTGATGGTTTAGCTGCGGAAATTTGCCTACGTGGAGCTGTATCAATATTGAGTTTAGTTGATTGATTTTATAACAGTTCGAATTCAAGTGAGTTATCTATTATAGAAATTAGTCTTTTTGTTTCTAAGCCTTATGGGCATTTATTTGACGTATATGCAAATATTGATTGTTTATATTTGAATCAGTGTGTCAATTTCTCTCTCGAGTAGATTGTTACACATTATTTATCCTCTCTCAGTTGTGTCTCTGTCTTTGGGCAGAGTGCGCTCAGAGGCGGCTCCGTCAAAGGACAGAGTCGCAACTGAGGAAAATTATAGTGAGAGGGCCCAGCCCTGTGGAATAGCTGCCCGAGGCTGCGCCCTCTCATTTAGACAAAGAGAGCGATCGGTGTTCACACCGAGGCCAGCGCAACCGACGGTTGGAGGAGCTGCGGGAATTTTTGTTTCTAACCCGGGTGTACGTGCTCGGGCTCCCCACATTAAACCAACCTTGTGTCACATCTTGACCAAGTCGGTGTCGGTGGAGGTGGGGGGTGAGTAAATACAAATTTATTTACTCAGCTCGGGATAAGTATATATTGGTCGTTTATAATTGAGTATGTATGTATTTAATTGGTTTAAGGTTAGATAAAATTTTGTCGTTTATATTTTAGTCTGTAAACCTCTACTTGGTTACAGATAGATACATATTGATCGTTTATATCTGAATCTGTAAGCATTACTTTATAAATAATGGCCGTTTATATTTGAGTCCCTAAATATTTACTTGATTCGAGAATAGGCAAATAGAGCTTGTTTATATTTGAATCTAAGCATCTATTTGATGCGGGGTGATGTAAACATTGTTTGTTTATATTTGAGTGTGTAACTATTTACTTGATTCAGTGTCCGTTCATTTTTTTAGTTTATAATCATTTACTTGATTCGGTGTTAAGTAAATATTAAGTTGTTTCTAAGCATTTATTTACGTGGTTCTTATTTCTTCCCGGCGGAGGTACTTGGTTCATACTAGGCCCTACCAAAAGGACAGAGGTTGCGATTAAAGTCTATATGAATGTACGTTGCTCCCATTAAATCCCATGGGAAGTATACATCGAAAGCATCACCACATTACCTGCATCATTTTTTAATTTATTTTCTTAAGGGATGGATTTGCTAGCTCCACAACGGGCTTTGAATTCAAAGTGTCCTAACTTCTAAAGTCGTTACCAATAAAAGCCAGATAGCCTGGTCTAAACTTCTATTAACACATAGTGTATGAAGAGATACACTTTCCAAGTGTATTTGAGAGACAGTATACACAAACGTGTCAGCTGGGATTTGAACTCATGTTTTTAACCTGGCCTAAAATGGAAAACTCTACCATACTGTCAGAACTCTGACGACATGAACTAAGTGGGCTTGGTTTGAGACCGGTGAACGTGGAATCCTGACAGAGAGGTAGTGTATTTTTTAAGTTAAAACAAAAAATAAATATGCAAAGACATTACCTTTGCAAAAATAGAAGAGTAAAGTTGCCATGCCGCTCCCAGATAACTTAGTGAGACACATCACAACATATTGCTGAATTGTTGACCAACTTGTTGACATACGTTCTCTCTATTCACGATTTTAGATTTGATTCCTCAAAGTCGCCATACTGTAATTGGAGTACCATCTGTTTCATGTTTGAACGCAATCTTTAACCAACATATTCACCATAAATAAAGCATAACTTAAAATTATATTTTCATTACATATGTAAGAATTCAGATAAAAATGAAATATATTTGTAAATAGACAATATGAATAAAGACAAAAGGAAAACTATTCTTTACCAAAGTGTTTCGTCCCTAGATAAAGAAACGCTGGGGAGGAAACGCAGTGGTATAGAAAAGTTGCATATACATATATATATATATATATATATATATATATATATATATATATATATATGTATGTGTCTGTGTGTGTGTGTGTGTGTGTGTCTCTGTGTGTGTATATATATATATATATATATATATATATATATATATATATATATATATATATATAAATGACAATAGGAAAACTGTAATAGTTGCCTATTCATATTTATATTTATAAATATTGTATTTTCTAAAGGTTAACTCTGAGAAATTTTCATATATATATATATATGTGTGTGTGTGTGACTTTTCGATGCCATCGCGTTTCTATATACAGGGTGCGAGAGAAATAACTCCCACATATACCGCCCAGAAATATTACTACATATGTTAAGAAAGAAATTTTATCGGTGTTTTCATCTAGTTAATGTCTTATGTATGGAGGATGTATTTCTGGCGTACATTATATATATATATATATATATATATATATATATATATATATATATATATATATATGTGTGTGTGTGTGTGTGTGTGTGTGTGTGTGTGTGTGTGTCTGTGTGTGTGTTTTATTTTAATCTTCTCATATTCTCAGATCGACTTCTTCATGTTCATATCCAATTAAATAAGTTAGGCACCGTAATTTTTTTCATTTCTTCAATTTTCACAAATATTTTCAATCTCATCCGAGAAATAAAAAATAAAAAAACTTGAAATTTTTGAGGCCTTTTATATAAGAAAAAATGCAACCAACTGTAAATAAATATAGCAACATCTTTTAAAATATCTATATTAGTAATTGTTTAAAATACTTAATTTGAAATTATAAATAATTAGTTATATAAATTCAAGTTAACTCCCTTAGATAAAACATAAGAAGACAACATAGCTTTCATAGCTTTAATATCAATTAACTATCAAATACATTTTTTTTTTTGTCGTGGTAATTCACCCCTGATGATGATTTTGGATAGAGATTGAAACTACTTGTGAAAAAAAATAACTGAAAAACACTACGGTGTCTTCATTAATGAATTTAATATCAATATTAAGATGTCGATGAGAGAATACGATAAGATTAAAATAAAAATAGCTATTATATGTCCAGTTTATTCAATCAAGCATGCTTGAATGAAGACATGATATCTATCTATCTATCTATCTATCTATCTATCTCTTTCTATATATATATATATATATATATGTGTGTGTGTGTGTGTAAATATATATATATATATATATGTATGTATGTATGTATATATGAGATATGTTTTGTCGAATAAAGTAGTCATGTTCTGTCTACTTATTTTCGATAAGATCCTTTTATTTTCACGGATACGCATTTTGGTGTCATTGAAGGACGAGAGAAAATCGCTGTGTTGATTTCCTTTATTTCTGAGTACTTTCGGCATAGCACAATGTCATCATCAAGGTATTGTTTATTACAGAATAAATATTGTAGTGTTTCATTATTATGAAGTAGAGGGTTAGAGGATAAGAGGCACAGCTTATACAAATATGCGTGGAAGATAACGGTTAAGCCTAGACTAGAACAGTTTAAGATTGTAGGGATCGGAAAAGCAACCTCTTTGGAGTCGGTTCCACAAGATAGTGGTTCGTAGATACAAGCTTCTCGAGTGGAACTTAGATCTCAGGAAAGCGATAGGAAGAGCATAAGGGTGGTTTGCAAGGATGTGTGTCGGGTGGCGAATGTTAGCTGCAAATGTTAGGACTGGTGGAAAAAAAGTGTAGGGAACATCCGTTCAACTCGATAGGTGAAAGGTCTATGTCCGATCATGTATTCAGTATAATTAATATTTATGAATGGATGAGAGAGCGCCTTGAAAGAGGGTGGTAAAAAGAAGAAAAATGGTTAAACCAACAACAGGCAGGAAGTTGTGGAGAGCCATGAACGGATAGGGCATATAAAAGAAGAAATCTTTTCACAGATACGTTAGCTGCTATCAGTGATCTCTTTCGATAGTAGCCTTTTTACCATACTTGATTTTTCACACTTAATGGCAGTAATGTTTTACTTACGGAAGTTCTATGGTTAAATTGCTGCTTTTGTATATCGACGGTGGAACGTGCAGGAATTCTAGGCCAAATATTACATTCCAACCCATCTGCTGATATCAACGGACATGCAAAAAAAAATCCACAAATGCCGGCAATTAATACCACTACGACTCAGACATTTGTGGTGAGATGGCAAATATTATAATAATAATAAAAAAAAAAAAAAAAAAAAAACTTGTTTCGAGTTTCGTATTAGGTGGGGACTCAAATAAACTTGGACATTAAAAAGCTGAACCTGCCTCATATTTCAAATCACGTGGAGAAGTTTTACAGACGCACGCACAAACGCACACACACACATATGTATATAGGGAGAGAGAGAGAAAAGAGGGAGAAAGGGAGAGAAATAAAGAAAGAGATATAGAGGGGGAGAAAGAGAAGTGTATGCATGTGTATATATATAGAGAGAAAATGAATGCGAGAAGTGAATATATAGAGAGAGAGAGAGTGTGGAGGGTGACTGAGAGAAGTGTATATATAAGTACAGAGAGGAAGAGAGAAAGTGAAGTGCATATATATATATATATATATATATATATATATATATATATATATATATATATATATATATATATATATATATATATATATATATATATATATATATTCATTTTTTCCACGTGATTTGACATTTGAGGCGAAAAATGAACAAAGTGTGCCTCACTCTTCCAGAGAATGTTGTTGCTGAATCCTACATAATTTATTTCTCGGTTCTCTGAAAAAGCCGGAATTTTCAAACATGACTGTGTCCTGAAAAAGGACACAGTCATGTTTGAAAATTCCGGCTTTAAAATCTTTCTCTTCGTGTTTCAATTTAGACAAAAGGCCTACTAACATGTAAAATATATTTCACACACAGACACACACACACACACACACACATATATATATATATATATATATATATATATATATATATATATATATATATATTATATGTCATCAATCTTATTGCCAATATTGTTATTTTGTTGTTTTTCGTGCTCAAATTTCATTAACAGTCCTGTTAAATCTACACATTTAGCTCTGACAGTTTTCGCTGTGAAACTATAAGTAAATTCTTTTTAGAATTGCTTATTCCCCTTAGCTTATATATATATATATATATATATATATATATATATATATATATATATATATATATATATATATATATATATGTAAGCAAATATATGGATATAGACCCGACAGTATGAAGAAAATATACGGAAAAAAACAAACAAAAATCCTTATATGCAATTATGCTGTTTTAATGTTAATATCTCAACATCGGACGTTTCGGTCTAATAAACTGAATTGATAATGTTAATTATATTTTATGAATATGTCCTAAAGATGGTTTATTAGACCGAAACGTCCGACGTTGACATATTAACATTAAAACAGCATAATTGCATATAAGGATTTTTGTTTGTTTTTTCCGTATATTTTCTTCATATATATATATATATATATATATATATATATATATATATATATATACATACACGAATACAGGTTTGGTAGAAATGGAATCAACACCTAACTTGATAAGACACATGAAGTGTGGAAACAAAATAGCTATATTTGTAGTGATGTTATAACATACTTATGTTAAAATTTTTGTATATATATATGTGTGTGTGTGTGTGTGAATAAAGGTAAATGTGTTGTGGATGAAATGATATCGGTATTGTAGGTTTTTGAATATGTTTTCTATATTTGTTTCTTCTATAGGTAAATATTCGAGACCGTAGATTCTTAATGCTCTCAGATAGAAACATATACTAATTCCACTAAATTCTTGCCTATCACACACTGCGAATTTTTTCTAAGCTCTATACTAAACTTTAAATCTGTTACGAAAAACGAACTAAACAAAATGAATACAAAACTATCAGGTTTAAAAAAGGACTCGTAACTGGAAAAACCGAATGAAAAAAGAATGTTAACAACAAATACTTTTTCACACCCAACCGAGTTCTGCGGAATCAGAATCAACGTTGAGTTTAAGGAAACGAATGAGCCAATTGGAGTAAAGTGCCATGCAGATTTAAATTTTTCCCACTTGTGACGAATGCAGCTATCGATTTTTTTTGCATGCTAGCATGCTAGTTCACATTCGGGTCATTTAGCTGTTGGCTCTCACGCTGGCCAATATAATCTACATGAAAAGTGCCGTTAAAGCATGAAAAAATCGATTATTTCCACTATCGATGGGAGTTGGGAAATGCAATTCGGTCTTGGCCTTCCCGATAACTTGGAGCATGTGCATGTAAATTTTGATACAAATCCATCGAAAATTGCTGCCGTGCATTCATTACACACACACACATACTGTCTTTTATAGATATAAATATATATATATATGTATATATATTAACAATAAAATATAAAATCACCTCATATGGGGAATAAGATATTTCAGCAGACAAAATTATCAGTCGTCGGTCTTAACATATTAACCCCGAACTGAGTTCGTATCAGACTGTGGGAGCTAAAAAAACAAAACAAAAAAAAACATAAAAACAACTTGTCGAAAAACTAATACAAAGTTTTATAAAATTAAACTCGAATGTTAAACGTTTGACATTAATTAGGGGTTATATGAAGAATGAAATATTAATTTAAAATTAAAAGAGGGGTAAAAAGCCCTTTAAAAATAACTTTAAAATATATAACTAAAAAAATGTCAAGTATTAATGGAAGAGAGTTAGGGAGATAATTAGACTAGAGGAAAGTTTACAAATTTTAATTAATACAGTGGAAAGAGGTTATAGAGGCGGGGATATAGAAATTATATTTAGTTATAATTTCAGCATTTCAAGAGTTAGTGGGAGTGAATTTTATGGAAATATAGTAGCTAATTAAATTAAAACAATATTATGGAAATTTCACTTTGTATTTTTTATTGTTTATTAATTATTTAAGTGGTAATAATAAATACATTAAGCTCTTTTAGTGGATCACTTATAATATTTTATATTACTAGGATGCACTTTGATTATATATCAAAGAATTTGTTAACTTTAATATATATATATATATATATATATATATATATAGTGTTGGCTTCATATTTATATACAGGGTTGCGATAGGTAAATTGATGCAATTTTATTTTATATTCTTCATTTCGCACATGCGCGTTGGGGTTTTTTTTATTATTTTGTCGATAGCACAGTATAGTAGGGTCAGTTGGCCACCGTCTGTGAAAAAAGACTACTATGTTGCAATTCACTCCGCTAGATATTTGGAAACGGCATGCTTTACTGTTTGGCATTTGCACCGGAAGCTCGAACACGAACATTTCAGAGTGTTTGGCTGTCAATCTGGGAAAAGTGCAGAAGATTCGGAAAGATTTGAATAAATATAATTACGATTGCGAAAGTGTTTGGCGTGATCACTACTGATGGTGATGTTATGCCTACATTCATCTTCCGATAGGGCCTCAGACTCAACAAAGAGGCCTATATCAAGTGTCTGGAGGAGGTGATTTTGCCCTGGGTCAAAAGGGTGTCTGTTGGAAGACCCTATGTCTAGCAACTATAGGTCTGAATATCTCACTGAATGGGGACTGTCTATATCAGCATCTGTATTAGGCAGTGATAGAGGGTTTAATTGTTTTTTTACGGTTTATCAACCTTAAGAGAGAGAATGGAGGGAGAGATTGTGAAAAATATATAAAGCTTTGTATATTCATTTTTTATTGAAATATACATTGCATTTGTAATATTCACTTTTTAACACTAAGTAGCACATGTAATAAATACATTCTGTTTGTGAATGCCTGTAAGCACGCGCCTACTTATGTGCAAACGTAGATTTTCGGTCCACAAAGAAAATTTGTTGCATTCTATTTGTGTATTAAGGAATTAATTTCCTCTCGCCGGTAAAGATAATTAGAACAGAATGTTGATTGGCTGGCAGTTAATGATAATAATTGTTGTTTTTTTTTTCTAATCAGAAGCTCAGCACTTAGAGAATTAGTTTTCGCTACAAGAATGGTCAGTTTTCGGTTTTGTGCCCAATGTTTAATTTCTAATTGAGTTTATAACTCGTGCTTTCTGCAAGAGCCACTTTGTTCCTTTCTCAGCGTCTCTGACCCGAAAACCTTCATAGATTCTTCGCAGAATATTCGGAACAAAAAGTGAAAAACAAACAAAACAAACAAAAAGCAATAAAAAAAAACAATACAATCAAAAGAAAACAAACGTACATTATTTTGCTGTAAATTATTTTATTTCAAATAAAATTTGTTAGATATATTTTATGCAGTTTCTTTTCAAATGTGATGTGGTTGCAGATAGCGTCCAATGAATTTATTTTCGTGCTTTGTCAGTGCCGTACCGCGTATATATATATATATATATATATATATATATATAGTGACGATACAATGTGGTAATTCGTATAGAATTTCCAGGAGGATATAGATCCGGAGAGAGGTCTATGTCTATTATTATTATTTATTTTGTAGATCTTGAAGATTGAGAGCTGCTTTTTAGAACTCTCATGAAATAAAAATTATTACCAATGGAATTTTAAGTGCTTGATATTCTTTAATTTAATTTAAATTCAAATTATAAATCCAAAGATTAATTATAATAGATTAATAGATTAATTATAAATTTATAAAAAATAGATTTTCTAGGTCAATCGTCTAGAGTTCCTATTATTTTAGTTTTGACAATATTCTGGATAAGTTTAAATTTAAACGATTTTTTTAAATTTCGGTCTGATACGACGGGTTTTAAAAAAGTACTCATTGAAATAAATTATAATATATATATATATATATATATATATATATATATATATATATATATATATATCATAAGTTATCTGCCTTTAACTCAACTTTCCATGTTTTCATTCACCACTTCAGTAGCCAGGTATTGAACTCACAACTCTTTGTGTGAAGTCACTGGATCAAACCAATGCTTTTATTTACTGGGCCATGTGTCCTAGAGAAAATTTCAATCACCTGAAGAAGGCCGGAGCGTACATCGGTCGAAACGTCGTGAATACGTTAATAAAGATGAGGACAACAGTTCTAAAAATGCAAAAAAAATTCAATACGCCATCTCAGAAATATAGACAGATATAATTTGTTTTCTTTGTTTTCTTTGTTTAACAAAACGTTCTGGGTCATTTAATGCTAAATATAATTTTCTTATGAGCATCAGTAATTACTTTTACAAAAACGTCCTGATGGTAACTTTTTATTAGGTTGGTGCAAAAATAATGACGTAATAATGTCGTTTTTTGACGTAACGTCAAAAAACGACATTATTACGTCATTATTTTTGCACCAACCTAATACTATGAAAATATATTACTGGTAACAATAAAAAATATATTTCTACTCATTCATAGTGTTATGCCCCCAGTTTGGAGGTTCAGTATTTGCCCATAGCGGGGGTGGGGGGTGGCTAACAGGTGCTATCACCCTGAATCAGGGTGCACCTGAAAACCACAGCAATTAAAAGTTGGTGCTACGTTCCTCAAAACCACCCAATCAAAAGCCTTGCTGCCGGATGCAGTTTATAGTCATACTCAGGACGCTGATAATTAAATAGAGAAGCAATGGAAAAATTTTCGAAAGGAATTGCCGGTCAGATCTTTCTGAATTTAGACTGAGCCAATATCAAAGGACATCAAAAATAGACATTCTGCTTTCATCTTTGAACAGCTTGCATGTGCAATTCACCACGAAATTAAAAGAAACTATTCCTTGTCGTTTCGGCCCGCGTGGACCTCAAAAATGTGTCTCTTCGTGCTTTTGAACAGAAACTGAAAAATACTTTCTGCAAGCTCTAAAAGAATATTTAAAAACAAAACTCAAAAATGCTGTACATGTCACTATATTGCATATTAAGTTGAGAAACAAGATACTTCTAAGACCATTTACATGCAATGAAAGAAAGCAATGGAAATTGGTACAGAGAAAAGAGAGTTGTAGTTTTAAAAAAAGTTTCCATTTTGCTCATGTTTCGAAGAGCCTTTGTTTATGATTGTGGACACTGAATCGTTAAGAAAGTAGTTTGAACTGCCTGTAGCCCGGTAGTAAATATAGCAAGTCGAATTGTTTGAGTCGCTAGGCAGAAATAAAAAAGCGCGTAAGACAAGGATATGTTTTCCCCTCAAAATTTATTCAACCTCTATAGCGACGCTATCCTAGGGAACTGGTAACACTACCAGAATTTATTATCTGTAGGCGTTATTGTAACAATATAAGATGGCGCTGTCTTGATGACTGACTCTGGAAGAAAACTAAAGAAGTACAGACCAACCTCTCATCATCGGCTAATACGGTGAAGGGATGATCCGTTAAATCCGATTGTCTGTAGATGGGATGGGATTAATTTGAGTTATAAACCACTATAGTAACTACCAGTAGTTATGATCATAATCTAAATATATAGACATGTATATATGGCATAAATAAATATATACATCATATAGATATATCAATCGAAATAACGAAAATAATATATTTATCATGACTACTTTCTCACGCACGCACTAATATATCGTACTTTATATACTGTACACCCGTCTTTGTTTACAATTGAAAGTCCGCCATCGCCGCCAAACGGTCACTTTGAGAACTAATTCGACTCGTTCCGCTAAGCCCGAAAATTTTGAAATACATCGATGACGATTTAAGAATTTGATTGTTTTTTTTTTATATTTTGCCAGCATATTTTGTCCGTTGCATCCGAAGTCCGTTGATGGGTGAGGAGTCCGTAGATGAGAGGTTTGTCTGTACTAGAAAAAAAAGTGCTAACCATCAGCTGCAAGGAAACAGAAAGCATGGCCATCAGCAAGAACAAGCTGAAGATACGAGTTACAAAAAGGGGATGTCAGCATCAAGTAGATTAGAGAAATGTTTTAAAAAAAGGAGGAAAAATTGACACCGAGATCCGAATTCGCATTGGAGACTAACGAAGAATCATACTAAAAGCTAAGCAAATTTCTACTGGACGGAAATATTGCGTTAGATAACAAAGAAAAGGTTGCGGGATTGTGATGTCTATTCTTTTATATGACACTGAATGTTGGGCAATCTCTTCACGGATAAGGAAAATCTAGAAAGACTTCGAAAAAAGGATACTGAACATTCAGTGTACAGAACGAATCAGTTACAACAAAAGAAATTGCAAATGAGGGACACTTATATCCAGAATCAGAAAAAGCAAGCCGTTGTTCCATGATAACATAATAAGAGGGCTTAGGAAATTTAAACCTCAAGAGGCATACTGACTTAAAGAGAGATAGAAGGTAACACTGCCACTTGATGAGTTTATGTTAACAGATAACAGAATGGAACAGGAGGTTTAGTTTACGAAAGGGAGAAAGACTGCTAAGGACCACAATAGATAAAAAGATGTGGAGTGCCATGATCGCTTATGCTCTGAAGGAACGCAGCATAGAGAAGGCCTAATTGATTACTTAAGATTACCCGCGTAAAAGAAGTACATTTCTTCAGAAGTAACCCTTTCTCCTGCTTACGTTATTACTCTAAATAGAGACTAAAAATTATTTAAAAGGAACAATTGCAAATACATAATGGATATTGCTATTGGTAATTGTAAAATTAACCGTTTTCTTATAAGGAAACATTCAGTGTTTATGAACCTAGCAGGCAGTACTACTGCCGGTTGAAACTATAAAATCTTTATTATCAAACAATTTTTCAAGAAAATAGTCCAGTAGCTGTTATCACTCTTTCCAGTATTGATGGGAGTTTTCATATTTCCCATGTCCGTATGTATATTTTTCACAATTCCCATTACCTTAGCGAGAGAGTCTCTTCATTTTGTTCAATGGGCAGAATATAGAGGCCTCTCCCTCTTTTGAGGGTTGGACGGGCCCAACTAACATCTTTTATTTTGTATTGATATTTATTAGGTGGGCGCAAAAATGATGTCGTTTTCTCACATAGTAACATGTGTGAGAAAACGACATTATTTTTGCGCCAACCTAATAGTTTGATTATTGGGTTTATGTCCCCTCTCCTCTCATATTTAATCATCCATAGAAGTGTATATATGTATTTTATTATCATTAAATTTTTAATATCATAGGGGTGCGTTTTCTGTAGGTCCTCCTGAGAAGATGTGGTATTATGGTGTATGGAGGGTTGACTGATGACGCACGAGTTTTTATTATGAATGCGAAAATTGCAATGAGTGAATGGGTTGTGAGTCGGATTAGCTAGGTGTAAGATAGTGATGAACAGCCTCAAACCCTCCCTATTTTTCGGCCTTGTGCTATAATTATGTATTTTTATCTAATAAATATCGGGAGTTTTATTCCTAAACGTTCTGAGGGAATCAGATTTTTTTTCTCTTGATTCAGTGGAGAAATTTTCAGCACTACCTCATATTATTTTTTTTAACGCCAGGTCTTTTCAAGGTAAATGCGTTTGGAATTCAGTTTTCTTTCTTTTAGACTGGTTCCCACCCAGTCTACCCTTGTATTTAACACATAGCTACGAGAAGAATGGGCCGGTTCATGCCTTACCTAACAGTATTAATGAGAAAGTGAACGCAACAGACTAGTGGGTAACTTGAACTCAGTTCGCTTTTCATGATATCTCCTACACTCTCATTGTAATATATTTTTAATCGGCATTATTCCATGCAAGGTAGGAAAGCCACTAAGACACAGAGATTACAGGGTGTTAGAGATTTAGGAAGATAAATATTAATAATGATCGGGAAGAGGAAAGATTAATCAGGAGGACAGTAGATAGCGATTGATATTGCATTTACATTTTTGCAGATTGATATTGGGTTGAAAGTATGGAGCCGGAAAAGAAACTGCCAGAAAACTACATCTAGCCAGTTCAACTTGAAATTGATGAGATGTCGGCAGCAGTCTAGGTCTACGCTTTTAAATATTAAAAATAAAACAAAAAAATATCTAAAATAAAACAAACGGAAAACTTAACCGACGTGTCTCGTCCATCATTTACCTTGAGAGAGTCCCTCAGTTGTACTTTATCTATATTGTCCTTTTACAGATATAATTCATCGGAAAATTTTATTGATATTCTACTGAAGAATCATGAAGAATTTTCGTTTTTATGCGTATATAGATTTGAAGAATTTATTCGTAATTTGTATTTCCTTAAGAAAACTGATGATAAGAATAAATAATTACAATGTACCGACGACAGTCGTAATAGAACTATTTGTTTTATCGGAGGATTTTTTTTTTTTTTTAAATTCATGTACCAAACAACCTGACGCATTTTAATGATGAATACTACGCGCTATTTTCCATTGGGAAAAAAAGATGTCAGGTAACTGAGTTCTCGTGAACTTTGACGATCGTCGAAAACTACTCTGAAATTAATTGTAGCTTTATGAGAATTATTCTGTTTTATTCAATGATTGAGATGTCTTTGGCAAAGAGATAAATTTTTGTGTTCTTGCTTAAAAAATACTAAGCTCGTGTACACTCGAGTAAATTGCTTTATCAATCGCATGACGGCTGTCATTTAATATATAAAGCTGAAAGTTATAATTGTCATCGGTAACGATATACTGAACACATTTCAAGTTAGATTTAAATAGATCTACCATTCGTCCGTGCATTGAATATTTCTGTCACATATTATCTGGTCGCTTCTGTTATATATGGTGAGATATTTGATAAAATCCAAAGAAGGTTCTGTAAAGTTATCGGTCCTGAATTGGTATCTCGACATCAGTCTTTGTCCGACAGTCATGGCGTAGTTTACTTCTGTCATTTCTATATTTTAATGGCAATTATTTTGAGGAGCTGCCTTCGTTTTTATCACGACTGAATGATTTACGCGCAGTATTAGATTGGCTATTAGGTCTCTTCGTTTTACTGTCGAAATAGCTCGATGTTGTAAGTTCTATTGAAATGTTTTCCTTTCTTGCTCTACTTGCTTGGGGAAATCTCATCGGGCTTCCCGTCTCTTTGTCATCTACTATCTTCAAAAGTTTAAATGTAATATCAATCGCCATCTGCTGTCTTCCTCACACCTGTCCTTTTTATTGTCTTCTCTCCTCACCAAAGTTTTATCCTAGTTTTATAGTGCCGTCTTTATGGCATTATCGGCTTCCTTGGGGAGAAACGCACTTAAAACATGTTAAATGATAAAATCATAAAAGAAATGGTTTGTCAAAATTTGATTAAACTTTCGACTTTCCAAATAATAAATAAAAGAAATGTTTATAATATACAATTTCTTTTAATATGTGATTAACAAAATATAATTATTTATTTACAGAATTTGACGGCAGAGAAGGTGCACTTTTTTTTTACTAAACATAACTTTTAAAAATATATCTTATATATGCCATACGTAGGTTTAAAATTCGCGATAGTCGGCAGAAATTAGCTACCTGGCAACTTCTATCAGCTTTTCTTTAGAGTAACTTTCATATACCTATTGTCATTATTTAAAAGGCTCTTATGCAGATGAAAAGTTTTAACATTGATAATAATCATTATATTAATTTCATCATGTTTAATATTAGTACTTTGTTTCACTAAAATTATATGCAATAAATTCAAATTATATATTTGTAAAATATATTTGTTTAATTAATATTTTCTTGCTGTAACTTGCGTTTGCATTGGTATAAATATAAACAGAATTTTTATATCCTAATTATTCCACTAAGATGTTTACAAGACGCAGGTTTTACAGATTATATAAAGGAAAATGTTTGACTGAATTTTAATGGTAACTGTATTGTTTCGCTCAATTGCTTGATTTTTATTTTGTTTTCTTACATTTGGATATGATAAAGTGTTTATAGGTCCGTGTTCCTTTTTTCTTGTTATTTTTCGTTTAATTGTAATCATGGCTTATTTAACCCAAATAATACTTCATAAATATAGCCTAGGCTGTACTATTTACTACTAATTTTACTAATTATTAATTTTTCTTGATTTGCCCTGCTGAAATTAGGGTGCGTTTTATACATCCGTACGTCTTATATGCTATCAAATACGGTACTTCTAATGTATATATAACAATCCCAAAAGCGTAAATTTATAGTGATAAAAAATGGATGAGAATCACCCAACCCCAATGACTTTTCAAAAAAATTCCATCCTAGTCTTGCTTCTCCTTCTTCTTCTTCTTCTTCTTCTTCTTCTTCTTCTTCTTCTTTGCATTGTCCCTTCAGGATCATGGCTCTCCACAATTTCCAGTACTTTGTCGCTCGTAATTTTACTATTTCTCCTAATCACTGTTCTGCCAACTATTTACAGAGGTTCGTTAGGTACGGTATTCGTCGTTTCCTCTGTATCTTCTACGTTTAGTACAT
>OZ010581.1:110997739-111157739 GCA_963932145.1 Acanthosepion lycidas | reverse complement strand
TGTATGTATTACTCTCAAAATCTGTGTGTATATATATGTGTGTGTTATCGGGTGTTTTTACGATTCCACATTTCTCATCCGATTTCGACAAATTTTTTTTTTTTGATTGATAATTCTTCAGTGCCGGTTTTGAATCCAAATTGGCTGGAAAGAATTACAAACTTGAAGTTAAACAATTAAAAAAAAAACTGATTTTTTACACTCTGCTCAAAAATCAAAGGCAAATTTACTGTTTATAAAAAACAGCGCACAATCAATTTAGAGAATTGAAATCTAACGCAAAAGATTATTAGAATTATAAAAAAAATATATATTATAAATAAAAATTAACGTATATTATTATTATTATAATTATTATTATTATTATTATGACGGTCCATGGAAGAGATTCCTTCCCTTCAACATTGAGAACGCCAAAACTGCCCTTTTCAGGGCTACCCCTATTCAAATTGTTAATCCCCATTTGGGCGATGCACCTGAGTTACACCCAATTGTTCTTATTTATATTGATTTTCGGGTGGGTTGATTTTAAACTTTAACTACTCCAATTGCATGGCAAAAATTCCCAGGAATGAAACACTCATTCGAAGACGGGTTATACTGCCAGTAAATATATATATATATATATATATATATGTGTGTGTGTGTGTGTGAGATTAATTTATGTTCCTTGTGATATATATATATATATATATATATATATATATATATATATATAATAAGGAACATAAATTAATCACGTTAACATTGCTATTTAATTTTTTGTATCAATTGTTTCTTTATGATAAAAAAATATATATTTACATGAGATCCGCAGCACAGTAATAATCAGTATCTTAAATTCTGTGGAAAACTACTAAGACATTTTATCTACTAATTGGATTATACTAAGTACATTCACTTTAACAGATAAATACATATAACAAGAAAATTTCGTGGATTGATAAATTTCAAAATTCAAACAAAATTCTTACTTGATCGATTTGAACAAAAACTCTAGCCTGCAAAACATATATTCAAATTTTAATGAATAACGTAATTTAAAAACAAAAATTTTCAGTCTACACATATATCGTCTTAGTGTCTGCCTATGTGTGGGGAAATTGCGACCTGAAGATGACAATTTGAAATTGTCGAAAGTATTTGGCATGTTTCTTCCATCTGACATTGATCAAGAAATTGATAGTATGTTAATGTCTCATTAATTTCTGTTAGCGAAGTGATTTTTCCATTAATTACATTAACATTGCTATCTAACTATTTGTATAAATTGTTTCTTTATGATATAAAATATGAGAGATCTTAATTCCAATTGTAAGACAAATGTTGCTCTGTTTAATGAAAATAAACATTGAACGGTCTTTGCGTGTCCGTTTTAACATTTAATATTTAATATTTTAAATTCTATATTGTGTCAATAGGACTCACTTAGATTATACCAACGGATTACTACATATATATATATATATATATATATATATATATATATATATATATATATATATATATATAGTTAAACCTAGAGAGCCAGACAAACCTACCAAGGTTTCACCTAAGCGGATCGTCAGGGAAAGCCGGCCTTCCCTGACGATCCGCTTAGGTGAAACCTTGGTAGATTTGTCCGGCTCTCTAGGTTTAACTACGTCTGCACTACTCATTGTATTAAGCACTTTATTTAGTTATTTTGTGTACTCGCATCGGGGTTTTTTTTCTTAGGGCCTTGAACTCGTATGCTGGATGATTATTTTCGGTTAACGTACATGTTATTGGTTCTTTCTTTTTTTATACCTTTTTTTCCTTTGGTATTGGCTTATTTATTTGTAAATCAATACACCGAAGGTTTTCCGAGCGAGTATAGTTTATTATACTTATAAGATTCCTATTAATAACGTGTGTGTGTGTTTGTGTGTGTCTTTGTGTGTGTGTGTGTATGTATATATATATAAATATAAATAAATATATATATATAATTATTTATATAATATATGCGCGGTACTTATATTATGGGGTCCACCCTTTTCTGATATAAATGGACTCGTCCTGCTGCCATACAATAGCCACAGTCAGTCAGAGATGAGAGAGAGGAAGGTAGAGGAACAGGGTGGAGGAACAGAGTGGAAAGTACATAGACATTGTGATTGAGTTGATGTTAGAAGTCAGTTACAAGGACGCCCGATTCTAAGGAAGTTTACTACGAGACTGTATATACCGATCTTTGATTAATACTAACCGGCGTTCCTGGATTTTACTAACAGCATTACCTTTTGTATTTTGTGTTTAATTTCTTAGATTAAATACTTGCGTTTGTCATTTATTGGAGACCGATTTTTCACGCGGAATCCAGAACAACTTATTATTAGGTAGGTGCAAAAATAATGACGTAATAATGTTATTTTTTGACGTATTTTTTAACGTCAAAAACGACATTATTACGTCATTATTTTTGCACCAACCTAATAGAAAGCGCTCAATATCAGAGATAGAGCTAACATATTTGTTTGGATTGATGTGAGTTTGTGACCCTGGGTTTCACGCTTTTGCGATCGTCAGACAAACGATCGCAAAAGCGTGAAACCCAGGGTCACAAACTCACATCAATCCAAACATATATATATATATATATATATATATATGTGTGTGTGTGTGTGTGTGTGTGTGTTTATATGATAAGAATATAGTTTTACGGTATGCTATATGTATTGATAAAAGTGCTCAGTAGCTCCTATGTAAATATAAAAGTGAACCCTGACGTCAACACTATCGGTACCAGTCTCTTTCATGACTGGAGGCAGTATTCAGGCCACGTGTGTTGTATTGTGCCCCAAATATTTATATACGCTGCTCTATGTGGCATTAAGTGTATAAATGCCAGGTAGTTCTAGTTGATTGTATTACCCTTTTTAAACAAGATATCTATCCCTCCAAAAACAATAAAGAGAAAGTATACAATAATCAATAAACAAATGTATAAAACAAATGAATATATATATGTATATATATATATATATAGACAAATTAAGTAAACAAAAACAAATTAACCAACTACAAACCCACGTATAAATATGAATTATTTTATTAATAATAATGAACAACAAATAACGAACAATTAAAAAATACCCCAAGTAATCAATAATAAATAAAGTGATGAATGTTAGCAAACAACGCTATACAATACCTACAAGTAACAGCTTGCTGGCCCACTTATTTCCACTCAATTCCAGCCATTAGAATATATTGAATTACAGCCGTTGGACGCTAACCAATAACCATTAGGATAATACAATAAATCAAAAATACCTGACCTTGCTGTCCCACTGACAAGCATATGTAAATAGTCGAGTCACGACACATGGCCTGAAGATAGTCTTCAAGCATGAAACTCAACATATATATGTAGATATACAGGGTCTGGACAAAATAATTGGAACTGTTGCAAAATCCACTCCTATATTTCAAAGATCTATTATATTAAGAACTTTAACTAAAACGTCGTAATTGCAGGTTATATCTATTGTAAATACGTTTATTTATCTAATTTACTGTCATTGTCTTATTTATTTTTAGTATTAAGTAAAATTTAAGCTAAATGCGTGACCCCTCCGAGTTCGAAAAAGAGCAAATTGTTGGAGCGCACATGGCAGAACCACTTGGTATGAAAAGTATGAAAGTCAGCTAGAACACATCGAGTAGCCTCTGCAGTCTTAAGATATAAATATTATTGAACATTTGCCACCTCCAAAATCTGTAAAAGTATTTTTGATACACCATATATATATATATATATATATATATATATATATATATATATATATATATATATATATATATATAATGTAATGAAAAACAAACCACTTTAAAGTACCATTACGATAATTTATTTCACCCAAAATCCTTTTTTAAGGATTCAGGATCATACGGTAAAACTTCCAACAACGAATTGAGAGGAAAAATGGGATTAGAAATTGGTGGGTAGTGTAATTTTTGTAATTTAATAGAAGGGGTTGAGAGTGGCAGTTAAACAGACAATATAAAGTATAGGGAGGGGTTAATTTTATATCTCTCTTAAGTATGTTTTATATTGGAGTAGGAGGAGTGACAGAACCTTGACCTATTTAGATGGTTAACAAAACGGAAGTGAAATGTAGAAAATGTATACAAGTGAGTATTTATATATATATATATATATATATATATATATATATATATATATATATAGTTTTCCAACAAGATAGTGTCCAGGTAGAACTCAAAGTCCAGGACAGATTAACAATATATAAGAGACTCAAACACTAATTTTTCCATGGTTATAATTTATTACATTGGAATCGTAATCACAATCCAATTCATCAGACCTGCAAATTCAAAATTTTGACATTTTTATGTTTATAGATACAAATATTTAAGTAAATGCTCTGTTTATAATAAACAGTATTAATAACATTTACTGGCCTAAATATCCAAGAAATTTTCATAGAAAATATTCGTTCTCCTGCAGGAATCGAAACTATATCCTATACGGAACCGTCATTTAGCCTGGCGTGCCTTAACCGATCGAGTCACGGAGAATCGTTCGATTATAATAAGAAAGAAAGAAAGAAGAACACATGGCGAAATAAGAAACATATGGGTATAAGAAAGAAAGAAAGAAAGAAAGAAAGAAAGAAGGATGGAAGGAAAGAAGGAAGGATTTGAGATATATTTAGAAAGAAAAAAAGAAACAAATGGAGAAACTAAGAAAAAATGGGGATGTAAAGAAGGTACGGATATAATAAGAAAGAAAGAAACAAAGAAATAAAGACAGACAGAGGAGGAAACAAAGGAAGGAATAAACAGAAAAGAGATCTAAAAGAAAAAAATACATTGAAAAAAAAAAGGAAAAAAAATACGAAGATGAAAAGCAGAAGTTTTCTATGCAAAATTTGTACTGAATGTCGATGTTGTGAAGAATTAATCAGAACCAAAAAGAGGACGACTTTTTAATAAAACGAATGAAGGGCGTCATAAGATGGAAAGGAATGAATTTAAAAAAATAGGAAGAAAGCCAAGAGAAATCCAGTTCTTCATTAATGGATTTCTCTGTGTGTCTGATGGAGAGTTTGATCTCGTTTTGATGCTCGTCTGCATTAACGCTTCATTAGATAAATTTTCGTTGCTGCCGTTCCAAAGTGCATAATACTTGGATCTGAAAATCACTTTCCCTTGGCATTTTTCCTTTTTTCGCTTTCACTCTTCTATTAGTCGTCTTTCCTGTTCGTGTGAATTATCATTCTTACTTGTCTGACCTTTTCCCATTTTCCTTTTACCCAGTCCCCACTCCCGTCTCTCTCTCTTTCTCTCTCTCTCTCTCTCTCTCTCTCTCTCTCTCAATCTTCCTCTTTCTCCCTCTCTCTCATACCTTTGCTATTTAGTTTCCCCACATAAACTTCCTTCCCTTCCTTGTTTCTTTTTATCTTCTACCTTTTCTTGCCTATTTATCCCCCTTCCTGTCTTTCTTTCTGTTTGTTTTCTTTTTGTCATTCTATCTATCTTTTTCTTCTTTCTTTCTTTCTTTCTTTCTTTCATCCATTCTGTCTTTCTTTCATCCATTCTGTCTTTCTTTTTCATTATATCCCTACGATTTCTTTCTTTTTTTCTTTCTTTCTTTCTTTCTTTCTTTCTTTCTTTTATTCTTTCTTCAATCTGCTCTGTCTTTCTTTCTTATTATATCCCTCCGCTTTCTTTTTTTCTTTCTTTCTTTCTTTCTTTCTTTCTTTCTTTCTTTCTTTCTATCCCTTGCAGTTTTCTTTTCTTTTTCTCTTCTCCTCTCTTTCTTTCTTTCTTATTATATCCGTCCTCTTTTTTGTTTGATTTTTTTCTTTCTTTCTTTCTTTTTTTCTTTCTTTCTTTCTTTCTTTCTTTCTTCAATCTGCTTTGTCTTTCTTTCTCATTATATCCCTCCGCTTTCATTCTTTCTTTCTTTCTTTCTTTCTTTCTTTCTTTCTTTCATCCATTCTGTCTTTCTTTTTCATTATATCCCTACGATTTCTTTCTTTTTTCTTTCTTTCTTTCTTTCTTTCTTTTATTCTTTCTTCAATCTGCTCTGTCTTTCTTTCTTATTATATCCCTCCGCTTTCTTTTTTTCTTTCTTTCTTTCTTTCTTTCTTTCTTTCTTTCTTTCTTTCTTTCTTTCTTTCTTTCTTTCTATCCCTTGCAGTTTTCTTTTCTTTTTCTCTTCTCCTCTCTTTCTTTCTTTCTTATTATATCCGTCCTCTTGTTTGTTTGATTTTTTTTTCTTTCTTTCTTTCTTTCTTTCTTTCTTCAATCTGCTTTGTCTTTCTTTCTCATTATATCCCTCCGCTTTCATTCTTTCTTTCTTTCTTTCTTATTATATCCGTCCTCTTGCTTGTTTGCTTTCTTTCTTTCTTTTATTCTTTCTTCAATCTGCTCTGTCTTTCTTTCTTATTATATCCCTACGCTTTCTTGCTTTTTTTTTCTTTTTTCTTCCTTTCTTTCTTTCTTTCTTTCCCTTGCAGTTTTCTTTTCTTTTTCTCTTCTCTTTCTTTCTTTCTTTCTTTCTTTCTTTCTTTCCCTTGAATTTTACTTTTCTTTTTCTCTTTTCTTTCTTTCTGTCTTTTGTATTTTCTGTCATTTCTATTTTTCTCTATTTTTGCCTTTTCTCCAGCTAATTTTCTTTTCTACATTTTTCACTTCTACCTCTATTTTTTTGAATTCCTACTTTTACCTCCAGCGTTTAATTTTTGTCTACAAGCTCGTTATTCTTTCTCTTTATTCCCGTCTTACATTCTTTCTTTCTTTTTTTTTATTGCCTGCATTTTTCTTTTCCTTTTTTATTTTCTTTCCTCCTTTCTTCTACCGAGATAGCCTTTTTGTTCTTTCGCTTACATTTCATTCGATAATATTCACTCATTTATTTTTCAATCGTTTTCTACCTTGTTTATTTCTGAAGGATTCTCTTCCACTTCCAGTTGTCCGCCCTTGCCACCGACTGCCAATCCTCATTTAGCTGGCTGGCACTCCTCTTCCTTCCCGCCGAATCCATTGTTTGAACGAAGTCTTCTTTCCTCTTCATTGCTAATTACCCGATTCTTTTTGTTTTTGTTTCGTCCTCCCCTTCATTTTCCTCATCCTCTTCTACACCCTTCTACTCCTTCATACGATTTCTCTTCAAATCTGGCTTCTCTTACATCTCATTTTTTTTTCAGTTCAACTTATTCTACGCAGTCTGTCTTAATTGCTAATTTCTCAGTGCGAAGAAATTTCATTGCCTCTTAATTCTAGCTTTCTTTTAACCAAAGTTTTTGTTGATGTTTTTCTGTCTGTTTTTCTTTTTTGTTGAAATCTGGTCACATCACAAGAAAACAAAATCGTTTAAAATAGCGAACGTCATCGAATGGACTTTAACCAAATATTCCTTCTTTGTATGCGTTTCTAAACAGACGCCCTGAAGTTTTTTTTTTGTTTTGTTTTTGTTTTTTTTTTTGTTTGTTTTTGATTTTTGTTTTGTTTTTTTTTTTGGTCTGGCATCAATCTATGGTATAAAAGAGAGAAAATAAAATAATTGGTTTCGGGTTCAAAATAGCGTAACATGGTCGACAAAAATAAAATGAGAAAATACTAATAACATCCAATAAAAAAAATCTATTAATATTTTAGATACCTGTCTATATCTCTGAGATGAGGTATTATGATTATTTACATTATTGACATTATTCAGATTGTTATCTTCATCTTCACTGCCATATTCACAAGAACACATGGTCCAGTGTATAAACACGTTGCTTAGATCCAGTGACTAGCTTCTAGTGATATAATGGATGTCTATTCTATATCTCTGAGAGGAGGTATTATGATTATTTACATGTAGAGAACCCAACCCTGAATCACAGATTGCATGCACAGCAATATTCTATTTTACTCATTTTGTTACAGTTTTTCAGATGGTAGTAGTTATCGCTTCTTGAAGGAAGCTAGAGCGAGAAAAAGATAGAGAGATCGGCTAGCCAGATATCAATGTATACGTTTGACTTTATTTCCTGATATTATGTATACGTTTGACTTTATTTCCTGAAACCACGGAACGCCAATGATTCTGGGAGCGGAAGGCATCTTCACTTTTTAATACGTTCATTGTTTTACATCAAAACGTAACTCTGTCATACAGAGATGAAGACGCGACCTTTTGCATACACAGATCTATTAATGATTTCATACTGCACCTTTTGGGGTTAAGGTATTGATTTAAATCTCCTGTGCCTCCTGGTTAAGATGATAAACTACATCCGCTTCCTGTGGAAGACGATAAACTACGTCCAACGGCAAGGCTTCTGATCAGGAGGCTTTGAGGAGCTTGGAAGCCCCACTTAATTGCTGGTGTCCCAGGTCCACCCTGACTGGGTGGGGGTGGTAGCACCTGTTAGGGTCCCAGCTATGGGCAAATAATTAACACCCTAAACTGGAGTCAACATATGTAAATATAGGTTTTAATAGCAGCAATACATTTTTGCAAAAAATTATTAACAGCCATACATTATTACTAGCAATGCATTTTAAAAAAAATATTATCAGCAATACATTTTCGAAAAAAAAATCCCAGCAATACATTTTTACAAAAAATATTACCAGCAAAAAAAAAAAAAAAAAAACTTGTCGGCATTGAATTATCCATTGAGGTTGATATGCTGTAAAACAAACAAAACCAAACCGGAAATACATTTTGGAAAAAAATATTAGTAGCAATAAAAATGTACTTTAGTTGTTTATTATACAAATATTTTAACTTAAGCAGTTGCATTATTTAAATTTGAGATTCTTACTTTTCATGACCCCCCGAATTTCAGACACAGTGAAATTTTAAAATAAAAAATAAACGGTAAAAAATAATCCTGCAATGTTTCAAACAATTTATTTGGAGCTGTATGGTATTTTAAATTTTCCGGGAAAAACAAACACACCTCTGCGTTTCACAACTCCAAAATAACCTGCATGTCTTTGATAGAGTTAAACGATTATAGTCTATCACGGTCAGTATTCAACGCCCATGGGTTAAAAAAAAAAACACTATGAGTCGCCAAAGTTCTGGTTAGTACGATAGAGTCTGTTATTTTCGTCTAGCCATTGTATTTCTGTAAATTCAATTTTAAATTAACATTTAAACAGAGTTAAAATGTAACCAAAATCCTTCTTTTTTTAAGCCTTTCACCCCCAAGCAAGGTGGGAAGACACTAGCACGCAAGGGGCTACAGAGAGTTGGAGCGAGAGCAAATAGGAGTGATAGAGGAAAGGATGAAGAGAAGGATAGGGTATATATCAGGGCATCTGGAGACGTCGATCGACATTACATTTGAAGAGTTGGAGATTATAGCTATCAGGGAAACAGGAAAATGGGAGGGAGTTCCACAGGCGAGAGGTGCGAGACATGAAGCTATTGGAGTAGAAGAGACAGCTACATTTAACAGTTTCAACAGCGAGAGTTTGAGAGGGAGATGCCAGCCTATTAGAACGCTTAAATTCATAAAGTCTTGGAACCAGCGAAAGCAGCTCATCGGGGCAGTTGCCATGAAAGTATTTGTAACAAAGACAGAGGGAGGCGATGGCACGTCATTTGCGATAAATGTATTATTTACTATATTTTAATTAAAAGGTAAACAATATTTTCCCTACATAATTAATTGATTTGTTTGTTTAACTATACATCAACTTCTTATTGGTCATTTAATACAGAAAGTTAATTTTCTTGGGAGCTTTGAAGTAATAAAAATATGATATATATTATTCTGCTTTCACAGTTGAATACATGGTAGATGATACTCATATTTTATGCATATACATGTTTGTGTGGGCATGATTACTAGGGGTGGTGATATGTATTTTTATGTTGTAGTTTTATTGAAGTTATATTGTTTGATTTAAGAAATTGTAGAATATTATATGACTTAATGTCATGAAAGAGTTCTTTCATGTGGATTGTTTGATAATCCAGTGTATACACACAACCCAGTGTATTCTAGGGGCTATTCTGAGCTAGACTATTTTCTACTTGTAATAGAATTTCAGTTCATAAACGCGGGTATAAAATGTGTGAGATATAATATACTTACAAAATAAAGGTACTCTTTTCCCCTAATAATAGGATAAATATTATTACATTGATTTAAAGATTAATTTGTTTGTTTAAAAATATATGAACAACATATGGGTCATTTGCTGTCGAAATTTAATTTTCTTTAGAACTTTGAAGTAATAAAATTTTTATATATGTTATTATGCTTTCACAATTGTATACATGGTAGATGATGCTCAGCTTCTAGGCATATACATTTTTCCGTGGGCATGATTACTAGAGGGAGTGATAAATTTGTTTTATGTTGTAGCTTTGTCGAATATATTGGAATAAAGATTGATTGAAGAAATCATAGGATATTATATGGACTAATGTCATGAAAGAATTTTTGGTTGATTTTGTTTAGCGCCATATCAACCTCTATTGTTTATTTAATGGCGAAATCTAAATATTCTGTACGTAGTTTCAAGCTTTCGACTATAGATATTTTCTAGATAATTTTATACTTTCAGATTAGTGTTATGTTCTTTAGATCATACAATGTACTATAAAGGTGTATTGTTGATTTTTGTTTGGGAGTTCACTATTTGCCCATAGCTGGGACCCTAACAGGTTCTGCCGCCACGAATCAGGGTCAGGGCGGGCTTGGATCCAACAGCAATTAAGATGTGGTTCCACGTTCCTAAGAAAATCAAATCTCCCGATCAAAAGCCTTGCTGCCGGAGGTAGTTTATCGCCATACCCAGGACAATCCCCACATAAAGGAAAGTAAATATACTGACAAAAATATTCGATGGCATATAGAATTAAGGAAAGATGTTTTCCAGAAATGAAGCAAACTAATAAGGCATAGAAAAATTTAGAAACAAAGGACATATTGTTGAACTCTTATGTAATATCTAAGATGCATTTCAAAAGTTAAGCAAGGTTTTGAGAAACTGAAAAACTTCCATAGAAACAAAAAAAGGCATGCAGAGTTGCTGTGTGATATCCACCCTCTTATATGGCAGCGAATGTTGGACAATTTCAGTACGAATGAGGAAACCGAAATGTTGTTCTACTGAAGGTTACTGAGAATTCCATGGACGGCGTGAGAAAGCAACACGGACATCTTAAAGAACACGGTAACAGAAAGAACACTTATTCTCAAAATCAGGAAAAGCCAGCTGAAATTTCTTGTAGAGAGGACTTGGAAAATTTAATGCTCACAGGGCATATTAAGGGCAAGAGAGATAGCAGGGGGAAGTGATTAAATAGAATTTTATGGATGGAGCGAGGAACATCAAGGAAGTTTCAAAGAAAATGGCAATAGAAAGAATATCTATACTCAAAATCAGCATAAGGAAGCTTACATTATTTGGACACATAAAAAGAGGGCTTGCAAAATTTAACACTCACGAGGCATAGAGAGGTAGGAGAAGCCAGCGAGTCACTTAACTGACGGGCCTGAGTGAATGGATGGCGGAACAAAAAGAAAGAAAAAAAAGAAAGAAACACACGAGATTAGAAGTTGTGGAGAGCCATAGTCGCGTATGTTATGAAGGGATGAAGCACATAGAAGAACCGCCTGGAAGACTGCTCCTTTTGTTGAGGATTATGCCCCTCTTTGAAAGAATGCTGTAGGCGACAACTAAGCAGCATTGACTGAGCAAAGATATGCACAAAATGAAAAAAAAAAAAGATAGATATCAGTGCAATATATAGGATAAAGCAGCTGAAAATAATACTTCTTGTTTATATCCAGATACAGTGATCGCAATAACACTGTTGGATAGAACAGGTTTTCTTTTAGAAAATATTACTTTTCTGTATAAGCAATACATTGTCGCGCCGAAATGAATACCACTTATTCATCCCAACGGGCATTTGGTCTGATTAGTTTTCGTTTCTTCTTCTTCTTCTTCTTCTTCTTCTTGTCGTCCCTTCATGAACTGTGCGATCATGATTCGCCACAACTTCCCCACGTAGATGATTAATTAAAATTCGTTTATTTAATTATTTTATTATTCTATGTGCTATGGCTCGACAACCTCCTGGATTTTATCCTTCCATAAATACTTTTGCTTAGTGCAGGTGTTCAGCTGCAAAACATCAACCACAAAAGACACTTTTTTCAAATCGTCTCCAGTATTGGCAATGCGTTGTTGCTCAAAAAGAAACCAATGTTTCTCTTTTTGCGATCTCTCCTAATCCCTGTTTTGCCAGCCATTATCACAAGCCCCTTGTTTATGTTATTAGCTGCTCTTGCTTCTTTTTTCAAAATGTTCTGTGAGTGTTACATTTTCCAAACCCTATTTCCTCATGATGTGCTTTAGAAATGCCTTTTTTTTCTGGTCTTACGTATAAATGACCATTTTTTTCCACTTTCTCGAAAACTTTGTCCGGCATTCACTGCCGTATAGGATGACTAGTCTAACGTAACAGTTCAGTACCCTTTCTTTGTTTCTAACAATATCATCCTGTTTCTTAATACTTTACTTAGTTTTGGAAAGGCATATTTCGCTATTTCAATGCACATTCTGATTTCAGTGTTACACCGTTCATTCTCTTTTAAAACATTTACCAAATATGTAATTTGTTGTGCTTGTCTGATGTTGGCATCTCCAGTTTATTAATATGCATGATGGATTGTTTCTTTTGCTTATACTCAAGCATTCTGTTTGTTTTTTGCTTTGGTTTGGAGTGTTTTACGACAAATCAACCTCAAAATTTGTTAAATGCACACAAGATTGTTTTAGATGGTAATATTTTTTTCTAAAAATGTATTGCTACTAATTTTTTTTTTTCAAAAATGTATTTCTGGCAATATTTTTTTTTTTTTCAAAAATATATTGCTGGTAATATTTTTTCCAAAAATGTATTGGTACTAATATTTTTTTCAAAAATATACTTTTGGTAACATTTCTTTTCCAAAAATGTATTGCTGATAACATTTTTTTCAAAAATATATTGATGATATATTTTTTTTTTAAATGTATTGCTGGTAATATGTTTTTTTTGTTTTTATTATTAAATGTATTGCTGGTAATATTTTTTTTCCAAAAATGCATTTTTGGTAATTTTTTTTTTTCAAAAATGTATTGCTGGTATTAGGTTGGTGCAAAAATAATGACGTAATAATGTCATTTTTTGACGTATTTTTTAAGGTCGAAAAACGACATTATTACGTCATTATTTTTGCACCCACCTAATAATATTTTTTTTCAAAAATATATAGCTGGTACTTTTTTCAAGAATGTATTGCTGGTAATGTATTTCTTTTTTATTAATTGTATTGATGGTAATATTTTTTCCAAAAATGTATTGCTGGTAATATTTTTTTTTCAATAATATATTTTTAGTAACATGTTTTTTCCAAAAATGTATTGCTGGTAACATTTTTTTTCAAAAATATATTGATGATATTTTTTTTCTCAAAAGTGTTCTGCTTTTTTATTAAATGTATTGCTGGTATTTTTTTTTAATTTATTTTTGGTAATTTTTTTTTCAAAAATATATTGCTGGTAATAATTTTCAAAAAAAAATTACTGGTATTAAAACCTATTTTTATATTTTCATAAGTAAAGTAACTTATTCATTTCTTTTGGAACTACAACAGAGACGAGGTACATAAGAGTTTTAATTTTTACCTACAAAGCAAATTTGGCCTTCATCGTCACCTCCATTAGCCATGAAATTCTGACACGGTCTTGATTTAGCCCATCGACAGGTGAAAAGCCTCCAGATATGTGGCTTGACTCACGGCTCTAAAACGACTTATTCATCACCTGTTCACATCCATAGTTTGGTCTCCGTAACTGTTCAGCAAAGATCAACCTTTTTCTTATAGGCAATACCCCTGCTTGGAAGGCTCTTTCCTGGCAGGCTTCCTTTTATTATATACTGTCATACAACCAGATTACATTTCTGACATCGCGGACGAAAACAATAAAAACAGGATATATTACTTGGAGAGCGATCTTTGTAAATATCAGACGGTGTCGTCTCCTTACTTATGGATCCACAGAGGATATTTATTCATGGAGCCACTTTTCTCATCGAAATTCTATTTTGCTCGTATAGCACCAGGAAATGTCTAAAGACAAAAATATAATATGCATTGCTTAATATCCATCTTTTTAATGCTAACGTTGATATAGTAAAAACCTGTTTGCATAACGATCCAGAGAAACTGCGTGATATCTTCATTATGTCAGGGGAATACAGTCGTATTTATTCTACACAGAAAGCACTAAGCAATCGTTACATGTAAGCATATAGGAAGCATAACTTAATATCACCCGGCTTTAATGGCAACGTTGATATAGCAAAAACATTGGCGTCGCTTTGCTTATCATTCCAAAGATGTATTGTTGTTTCTACATAAAATCACGTTGTTCATAGAAATCCAGTGGTATCTATTCTGTTCGTATCGCGCCAGGAAATAGTCAAAGAAAATAAAATGGCCATGGTCAAAGAAAATAGGCAATAGTCAAAGAAAAGAAAATGGCCATGCCTCCAATAATCTGTTCGCCCAGCAGCCATTTCTATTATAGAAAAGATGCTGACTCAATCGATACAAAAGAATAAAGACAAAATATGTTGATACAGGGAAGATGTAACAGTTCCCGCACGTCTAAAGTAATCATTAAAGTAAGCTCGAATGTCAGCTGCGTCTGTATGGTCGCTCCTTAGACATACACAGAGGAAGAAAAGCTTGGAGAATTAAACACTCACAGGAGATATTGACGGACAGACTGGCAAAAAGAAAACAGCGAATAACGTACAGAATAATGAAAAATGCTAAATCAACGAAGCAACCTTATTATATATTTTTATTCGGCCGATCTAGCTGGAACCTTCGTTACTCTCTCACACCAAAACATCACGGTTCTGCATAAAGGTCGAAAGATCGTTAAGATATCATTCTGTGTCACATCATAGCTAGTCAGTGTAGGTGGTTGCTGGACGACCAACCCGTCCTGCTCGATGGTTAGGTGTCAAATGCAGTGGATCACTCGCAAGTTCTTGTTTTGCTCGCCAGCAGCGTCCCGTATAGCGCATTCTGCGTTCGCGTAAGATTGTAGAAATATCAGGGATGGCTCCACAGAGCTGTGATTTAGTCGGATATTGTCACCAAAAGATGTTAAGTATAAATATCAGCATCCTAGTTTAGGTTTTAGTTAATGTCCAGACAGTGACAGCATCTCTACAATGGCTCGAATGAATCTCCACTTGAAGTTGTCTAATAGATCAGATTACCAGTTTAAATCCATTTTATTCGAGCTGGCCCAGGCTTTAGCTATGTGAGTTTTCATGTACTTTTCACTAGAATTTATCTCGCTTCGTAGGTATGTAAAAGATATTGTTAATATGAAATAATTATAACTATACAATAATAGTATTAAAATACTTAATTTAAAAGGCAATACTCTTAAATAGAATAATGATAATAATAAAATAATTATACGAGAAAAGCTTACTCTTAACAGGAAGATGATTATTATATACCGTACCTATGAACACTAATATGTATGTTCCAATCCTCATAAATACATTGGACACTATTGTAAGTGTGGGTGATATGTTGTTCACTACTAGCAGTGGTTTACCTACTTCACGCCGCTGGCGAGTATTGTATTTTGTTGATGTTATAAAGATTACCATTTCATTTCCAACCTCCGTTTTGGTTATTCCTCATTCAGTAATCTTTCCTTAGTTACGACAGATAGATAGATAGATAGATAGATAGATAGATAGATAGATAGATAGATAGATTTTAGGTTGGTTCAAAAATAATGACGTAATAATGTCGTTTTTTGACGTATTTCTTAACATCAAAAAACGACATTATTACGTCATTATTTTTGCACCAACCTAATAGATAGATAGATAGATAGATAGATAGATAATGAAATGATTGAGATGTGTATGTTCCAATCCTCATAAATAAGTTGGACACTATTGTAAGTGGGGGTAATATGCTGTCTTAGTATTTCACCACTAGCAGTGGTTTACCTACTTCACGCCGCTGGCGAGTATTGTATTTTGTTGATGTTATAAAGATTACCATTTCATTTCCAACATCCGTTTTGGTTATTCTTCATTCAGTAACCATTTCTAGGTCACAGCAATAATTAAAACAATTCTACCCTTAGGTACCTCATAGACGTGGAGATGTTTGTTTATTCTTATTTTTATTTCATCTTATTCTATCTTATTTTTTACACTACGTTTCACCCTTTACAAAGCCTTAGGGCCAGTCGTGGTAAAGGGATACCTTAAGGAGCATGAATAGGAGAGGAAGGTAATGGTTAATCTTGGACTTTAATAGGCTAAGATTGTAGTGATCGTGAAACATTCGCTTGGGAGCCTGTTTCACAGGATAGTGGTTCGTGGAAAGAAGCTGTCTGAGTGGAACTTCTCACCAATCGAAAAAATGTGAATGTTTTGCTACAATGTGAGTGGCATGGAGGGTCCTAGTCATGAAGGCTAGGCCTGTTGGAACCAAGAATGCACTTCGTCTGAACACTTTCCATGGAAGTAGCAATAGAGCAGTGAGATGATCAACACATTCTATCTGTAATAGAGAAGTTGTAGGGTGGAAAATAATTCGTTACCCAAGAGGACTCGGATACGCTTTTGAATTCTGTAGAGACTGGAAAATGGAGAATAAGCAGCTTCCACCTAAATATGACAACAGTGCTCTATTTTCGGCCTTAGCTGGATCTTGTAAAGATAAAAAGTTGTCTGTGGAGTCAGTGGGGTTTTGAGCATTTTACCTGCATCGTAAGCGATGGATCGTATGTACGAGTCAGGAGTGAGTTTTGAGTCTCTCAGGATACGGTGCCTCCTCGGGGGCGGGGAAATCCCTTCATTGTAACTGACACTAGTTCGGGGTCCGATTGGTGGTGATTGTGGGAAAGTTCACCAGCCTCATTAATTGTGCTATTAATTAATGTTCTGATCACTAATTGTAATTAGGTCCCGCCTCCGTTTATTGTACAATACGAAAGATTCTAACCTACAATTATTAAAACTCAGCTTTTATTCGGCATCTGTGAGTTGTATTCTAATAATGGTGAAAATGGTCAGAGTAAAAAGCCAAAATTATGGATTTATATCAAAGCTAAATGTTATGATGATAATATTAGGTTGGTGCAAAAATAATATCGTTTTCTCACATAGTAACATATGTGAGAAAACGACATTATTTTTGCACCAACCTAATAACAACGAAGATGCGCGTAAATAATATAAAAATAATAAATCAACAACACAGAAATTCAAACGGAATATAATTAATGGTAATATAATAATATTGAAAAACCTTAATATAAAAAAAAGAATATTAGCATAGTTTAAAGCTAGCAGTAATTTATTAAGGCTTACTTTCTTTTATCTAAAAATTAAACATAGTAGTCTTAATGATATATATATATATAACTTCTTTATTGACATAATATTCTTAATAAAGCTTGTAATGTCTGTATTTAAATCAGTCAGTTATGGTCCATGCGTGATACACGCTTAGGCGATCATGTATCGATAGATACATGACTGACGAGGCAGATTATTTCCCGCAGTAGGTAGACCAATTGCCATCCAAGGCTATAGAACCCGGTCTTCCCTGCTATTTAATCTCGTGGGAGGGGATTCATACCTTTCCCCAGGTATTAGCACGTAAGTGAATGTCAGGGTTTCGACTGGAATTCGAACTCGGCTTTCCGATTCCTTAAACCGCTATCCATTACTCCTTTGTTGAAATCGTATTCTTAATAATACATATAATTTCTTTATGGACATAATATTCTTAATAATTCATGTAATCTCTTTATTGACATATTATTCTTGATAATATACGTAATTTCTTTCTTGTTATAATATCTTTAATAATAAAGGGTGTTTACATTTAAAATCGGCCCAAGTTATTGGAACACACTTTATATTTAAATTCTTTATTGATATAGTATTCTTAATCATATTATAAATTCTTTATTGACATTGAATTCTTAATAATGCATGTAATCTCTTTATTGACATAGTATTCTTAATAATATATACAATTTTTATTGACAGTGTATTTTTTATTGACATCCTGAGGCGTTATTATGAGAACTGAACTCATTACCCATTATATAACATCCATGGAATATCGATTTGGAATATATTTTTCAAGCAACAATAATTGTTATAGTTGTGTGACAATATTTGAAAATCTTCCATTATAGCCAACAACACTGGAACGGAAAAAAAAACATTCACGCCGTTCCCATTTGCCGCTTGTTTTTAAAGATTTTCGCATTTTCTAAAGAAAATTGAATTTGACAAAAGATACTTTGTTTCTCCATTTAGTCAAAACAAAAAGTTAAAAAATTTTTTTAGTCGCCATTTTTATATCGAGTTGTAAATGGAAGAACTGACATAAAAATAATGCGAATGTTCAAGTGAATTTGGTAACGGTGGACAATTTTAGTTTTGCTGCCAGGCAAAAGGAGTGCAGAATATACTAATAATAGACTAACATAACATTTCTGTTTTTAAAAAAAATTATTCGAATTCTGCATGGTATTACTCTACATGTCAAAGACGCCGATAATATTGAGAAGATTAAGAATTACTTGTCAGCACACTCGTGTCTTCGGGACAAACCTCGGGGTTTCCCCCTAACCGAAGATCTAAAATGCAAAAACAAGTTCGTTTAACATTAACAGGTTAAGCAAAATTTTGCAAATAAGTATATACCTATTTGTGTACATAATTACATCATTCTTTTCTAAAAAAAAAAAAATATATTTTAAATAACTATATGACTATTTTAAATGACTGTATAATTATTTTAAATGACTGTATAACTATTTTAAATAACTATATGACTATTTTAAATGACTGTATAACTATTTTAAATGACTGTATGGCTATTTTAAATGACTGTATGACTATTTTAAATAACTATATGACTATTTTAAATGACTGTATAACTATTTTAAATAACTATATGACTATTTTAAATAACTGTATAACTATTTTAAATGACTGTATAACTATTTTAAATAACTATATGACTATTTTAAATGACTGTATAACTATTTTAAATTACTGTATAACTATTTTAAATGACTGTATAACTATTTTAAATAACTATATGACTATTTTAAATGACTGTATAACTATTTTAAATAGCTATATGACTATTTTAAATGACTGTATAACTATTTTAAATGACTGTATAACTATTTTAAATAACTATATGACTATTTTAAATGACTGTATAACTATTTTAAATAACTATATGACTATTTTAAATGACTGTATAACTATTTTAAATGACTGTATAACTATTTTAAATGACTGTATAACTATTTGAAATAACTGTATAACTATAAAATATTTCGTAATTAGTTATAAAAATATTACTTAAGATTAAGTCAGTCAGTTATGTGCCATGCGTATTACACGTGTAGGCGGCCATGTATCTTTCGATACATGACAGACGAGGCAGATTTTTCCCGGAAGTAAGTTACCATTTCTTTCCGCGGTAGACCAGCTTCTTGATTAAATACGAAGAAGAATCAGAAATTTCCAAGTTTAAGTACCCTAGAGGAAAGATTATCCTAACAATAACCAGGAGATATTTATAGAAAAGACGGACGAGACACAAATTGTACGAATGGCAAATGTAACCTAGTCTGTATTGCAACACAGTGCCATAAACTTTCTTTAAACTTAATAACTAGGATTTGCGCACGTATGTTTATATGGACTTTGTCCTTTTTTTGGTGTGACGGTCCCGCCCCCAAAGTTTTCTAAATTATTTTGATACACCCTGTATATTTTAAAGAAGTATATAATTCATCCAAGATTTGTGATTTACAAAATTCAAACTATACAACAATATGACGACTGGCACAGATTAATCACCATATCATTATATTACATCGCTAAGACACAATCCTAAACCAACTGAAATTAATTTCTCTGGTTGTTAAATCGTCGATAACTGCGGCTCATTTTACAAACAAATGTCCTAAGCATATAAAAGTATTTAATTAAGAATATCTAAATATCCCCCTACGCTTATATAACTGAATCCATAGACAAGCACAGTACAATCTTAATTTAATGCCCCTTCATTTAAGGAATATTGGATTTAAGTAACCACTTGTGTAGTAGTTATTCACTTAATTGACATACGTGACTGACTAGACAAAACATTTCCCACACTACGCCTGCCATTGAAGCACACTTTACTCTTACTGAACCGGTTTTAATACAAGCTACAACAAATCATTTATCGCATTCGTGTAAACTTAGAAAGTCCACATCAACTTTGTGGACTAAAATATTAGTTGGAAATTAAACATCTTGACGATTTCAACTATTTTTGAAAACAGTTTTCACTATAAATAACAAACCCTGTTTGGCAACAATGTACGAGAATGAGAAGGGGAAGCAGGCACCCATTCTCAAAGTTTCAGGTTGATTTAAGTGTAGCCATGTTTGCTTGATTTTAAATGCTCACCGGGGAATTAGGGAGTTCTCATTGGCGAAATTGTTTCTGGAAGGACGATTCTAGTACGCGCGTGCGTGGTCACATTAATCTATTCAGATACACGTTTAAATCGGCAGAATTTCTTTCTGTACATATCGTCACCGTTGTTATATTTATTTTGGTAGGACTTGCTACAATATGAGCAAAGAAAGGTATGTACAGTGGTTGCATTTGATATTTCATGTAGTTTTACGTAGCATTGGTTACTAGCGTGTTGATTGTCTTGGATTTAAGAAAACAATGTTTATTAAATGCGCTAGTCTAAAGAACTTGCTTCTTCTTTTAGAAATTCGGGATTTATCGGATAAAAGAAAGTAACGGACCTAAAGAATACGCTCTACCACAATTAGGTACTGTTTTAATCATTTCACCGCAAGTAAGACGTTACTGCCACTAGGACGCAGGAAGCTATATGGAGTGAAAGAGAATACGTTAGCGATGAGAAGTTTGCAAAGGGCGATAAAGGAAGAGTTTTCAGGAACGTAGAGGATAGTGATTGACGTTGCATTTCAATTTTTGAAGGTTGTACTTAGCAGGAATTGGAAAGAGATTGCACAGGTGGGAAGTGAGATAAAAGAAACCCCTAGACTAGAAGTGGTGATTGCTTCTAGCTAGTTCAACAGTAAAACATTGAGACCTAGCTTCCGATCTAGTATAACGCTAAAATTTATGCAGTCTAGGACCAGGGTGAAAAAAAACTCATCAGAAGAGTTAGCCATGGAAATATTTGTACAAAAAAACAAAAGGAAGCCACGTCATGTCGGTGAGAAAGTGGCTGAAGCCACATCATGTCGGTGAGAAAGTGGCTGAAGTCAAGATGTCAGGATCGACTACATTACAGATCCTTCTTTGGGTTTTATCAAGAATCTCAATATATAGAGCAGGAGCACCAGATCAAATATGGCAACAGCATTCAATGATAGATTTATAATTGATCAGCATCTGACGAGAGAAATTTTCTGGTAAGTCATAATGAAGGAAATTTCCTAGCAGTGGATGTAGCAGTTGATTCAATATAGTCGCTCCACTTCATGGCAGTAGAAAAGGTAAACCCAAGAAGGTGCAAAGTGTTTCTCTCCTAGAAGTTACCATAAGCTATGCTGATGGCAGGCAGAAAATGGTTCTCTATAGTCATTAAATAATAATTTGAAATGTTATTGAAATGTAGGCTGAATTAGTTATGTATTAAGTTTTCGAACCGAACTAGAAAAACAACTCGAATGCTGATTTTCTAAGCATTACAATTCGGAAGATTAATCATATTGCTGCCATGCCTGGTTTGTAGATTCTGCTATATATCTCGAGATTATCGGCAAAATCCAGAGCAGGGGCTCTAATGTTATCAGTGCTGACCTGACATATCGACTTCAGTCACACTCCCACCGTCGTGACGTGGCTTCCCGTTTTCTTTTCTATAAATATTTTCATGACAACTGTTCTGATGAATCCTCTACTTTGGTAACTCGACCGCGGGAATTGAAGTGTACTATTAAATTGGTAAATAGTCTTCTTTTACTCTTGAACTAGATGTAACCACAAGTTCTATTCTAATAACTTCTCCCGCACTTCTCGCTTGCGTAACTGTCGACTATTTACTTGTTTCCTATGTTCTTGAAAAATGTAACTTCAATCTTCTTTCTTTTATTGTCCTTTCTCCTCACTAAATCTTCTCATTCTCTTTCTCCCGCAGTTATCCCATGCGTCTGAATGGCATTATCGCCTTTCTCTCGGTGAAATGATTTATAAAATCTTTTCCCTTTTATCTCCTACTCAGGTCTGATCTCGTCTCAGACGATGATATTCTCCCACTTCAGGATGTGGGCGATCATGACTCTTCACAAATTCCAGTAATTTGTAAGCCGTATTTAACTGAATACTTCTACGCGCCGCTGGTGAATCTTATATGTGTTGTTCATGTCCTAAGTATTATCGTTCATTACCAAACTTCGTGTGATTATTCTATTCAGTAACCTTCCCTAGGTTACAACAGAATCCCTCCTTTGAAAAAAAAAGAACTCAGAAATCACTGTTCTGTCTGCTATTTACACAGGTTCGTTAGGTAAGTTTTTTCGTTGGTTTCCTTTTGTGCCTGTGTGTCAAACTTTCTAAGCCCTCATTCCTCGATAAGTGACCTAGAAATTTCAACTGTCTCTATTTGGTTCCAAGTATGTCCTTTTCCTTTTCATTTCTTCAGTTCTTACATTTGTCTTTTTTACTTTCTCTCCCACTCTCTTTCCTGACAATCATTTACAAAGGAGAGTCAAGTATATTTCTCGCTATCCCCTGTCTTTTCGAGATTGTTTGAATCCTTGTTTTGTTTCTTTTTTTTAATAATGAGACATAGAATTAGCGCAATTTCATAGGAACCAACCCTGAAAAGAAAAAGAAAAAAGAAACTATACGTACTTACTTAAGCTCAGTTGAAAATTAAAATGTTATTTTCTCTTTATTTGTTTTTGCCTTGTATTTTTTTTCTTTTCAAAGTCGCCATGATGTACGTATTGAACTGACGAGCGTATCTCAAAATGTTTTTTTTTTTCCTTCCTGAAAATGTTCGTTTCTAATCCAAAAGCAAATATCTGAAAAACATGTATTGAGGTCCAGATTGACTATCCAAGATCTGGAGGAATTCGTAACCTTTACAATGTAGAAGTGATGTTATCCTGAACTCGTGTTTGGGAGCAATTTCGACGGAAATTCCATGACAGAGCTTACAAGTTCTCCAGAGTATAAAATTCAGAGCCACACCCCTGAAAGCAATAAAGTAGCTAATTAAACAATTTCCTGACATCGTAACCAGGCAACAGCAAAAACCGGAGGAATGTTACGAGTAATTGATATGCAATTCTTCATAGCCGACTTGCGATCAATGAGAGCGACTTGTGTACGGCATTTGCGATAGATTTATGGCATTGGAGTAAGAGTTCATGCAATTAAAGCAAAAATTAAGCCCATAAAATCAACATAAATCAGACGACAATGTTAAGTCAGATGTGAGAGGAACGCGTATGAATCGTTCTCTTTCAGAAGTTAATTGGATAAAGAGCGCGCATGCGCCTTGGAAAAAATTTGTTAAATGAAGATTCGTTTTGAACTGGATATGAATATGATTGGGGTGGGAATGAGAAACGGTAACCGAAAACCACCTAAAATATCATTCAGCTTCATTGAATACTTTTTTAATGACATGTTTCTTCAAAACCTAGCCCATAATGGTTCTCCGAGGCTTTTTTTTTATGTTTTCAGTTTGTTGTTAGTGATGGTGATGGCGCCGCTTTCTCATCGTCGGCTTCATTTCAGCTTGTTATACTGGTTGTAGCTAATGAATATTCATATGACCTGTCAGTCAAGTCTCGGAGGACACTGCTGTTTCCATGAACTGGACGGGGAATACCGCTTCATAATGGTAACGGTAATATTAGCTGTTTCCCTCAGAAGGAAACTTTCGTCATTCATTGGTTTTGAAGCCAGTGACACTTTCGGTAGAAATTTATAAAATAATTTCTATTAAAAAAAAAATTTTCACAAAAAAAAAAGGATTTTAAAGATCACTCGTTCCAGCATTTTGAGTTTTTATTAGGTTGGTGCAAAAATAATGTCGTTTTCTCACATAGTAACATATGTGAGAAAACGATATTATTTTGGCACCAACCTAATAGTAACATTTATTTTTTTCCCTATCCCAGAAGTACTGCTCTGTCTTAGTTTGTTTTCTAGCGGCATTGAATACATTAGGTTATTACCTAAGTAAATGCCTATTTTCTGCTTGCTTCCTTTCATTTCTTTTGTCGACTTTTTTTTTTGTTATTTATTTGTTATTAGTTATAAGTTTAAAATTTTGTAGTATTTTCTTGCTATAGACTTCTATCGTCTGGTTTGTTTCTCGCTCTCTCTCTCTCTCTCTCTCTCTCTCTCTGTGTGTGTGTTTCTCTCATTCATATATATATATATATATATGAGAGAGAAATATATATATATATATATATATATATATATATATAAACTTATATATATATATATATGAGAGAGAAATATATATATATATATATATAAACTTATATATATATATATATATGTATATGAAAGAGAAATATATATATATATATATATATATATATAAACTTATATATATATATATATATATATATATATATATATATATATATATATATATATATATATATATATAACGTTTAGGCTTAGATTTTTTTTTCTTAGATGAAAACGAATATCCCACAAAAAGGAAACATCTGTCGAGTGTTGCAGACTCGTAGAAAACCGGCGCATGTTTTGAAAACTCAATAACTACGCATCAATAAACCGTGGAAATATCAAAGACCGTCTTTATTAAATTCGAATGCGAATAAACTACGCCTGTGTTCCAACCACTGAGCTGGTAAATCAGTGAGAACATAAAAGTTTTGAATCGTATCGAAAAGTGTTTGAGTTATTCTTTCTCCTCGAAAAAAAAAAAATTCACGGCTCCTTTAAACAATTTATTTATTTATTAAATCGGTGTCAGTAATAAAATCTTAAAAAATACGTATTTATATGTTGATTAAGTGCTAAAATAAATAAGAACTTTAAAAAAGAACGATACAATGTTTGAAAAAGATCTATTAATTCGTTTTCAAGATTTCAATGGAGAGATATAAGGAGGAAAATATATTTCCTGTAGCAGAAATAATTGTTTTAAATACCAAAGACCCAAAAATAAATTTCTTTTAGATATTTTAACAGATTGTTATTCATGCTACTGTTGTAATAATTTATCATAATACAGGGTGTCCCAAAATAATGTATACACTCTCTAAATATTAATAGTTAATTATACATTACCGTGATGTGGGAACTTATATGGATGAAAATATGCAAAACAGATAGATTGGAAGAAGTGGGACAGTTGAATACCCACCTAGATCACCAAATTTGCCATCCTGGATTTCTTTTTGTGGGGGTTTCTAAAAGACAAAATTTACAGCAGGAAACCTGAAACAATTGCTCAAATGGAAGTAGCAATTGAAGAAGAACGTGCTCAAATACTAAAAAGGAAATAATACTGGACGTTTGTAGGTCTATTTCCTCAAGATATGAAAAGTCAAAAGTGTATTAAACAGAACGGCAACCAGTTTGAGTATTTGATGTGAACTCATCATTATATGAAAATTCTGCCACTGCCACAAGTAGCTTTTATCTTATTAAAGTTAATTTTCTATGTTTTTGAATATTTTACTCTCAAATTCTTTAAATGTGTATTCTTTCTCTTGTATTAATATTATTTAATAGTCAAAATACATAAATTGAATAAGTTATAACGATTCAAACAGTGTATACATTAGTTTGGGACACCCTGTATTTCTAATGTAGTAGGCATCACTTTATTTCGCGAGGTAATGGTAGCGGTCTCTTTGTTTAAAATTTAGTGTCATGTTGGTGAGATGAATGACCTCACCAGTTCCCAGGTCTGTACGATGGTATATGGAGTCCGCCCGCTGCCAGGACCACATAGCCCATATATTGATCGTACCAAAAGAATTCCAAAGAAATGCAGCACATTATATTTGGAGGCAAATTGGCTACAGAAGTTGCTGAAAGTTTGTCAAAATAGAAAAAAAAAAGAAAAAGCAAAATGCGATGGGCGATGAACTAATGAAAAATCAATCATTTTAACAAACGTTTTAATGTTACCAAACATTATATTAAATAAAGAATTTTAAATAAAGAATTTTGAAATATTTACTCTTCTCGGTAACTTTTCACTGAGATTTCCAACCTTACTTGCTCAATTCTTTTTGTTCCAAAGGATGGATTCTATTGTAACCTGTTGTTGAATAGAATAATCACACGAAGTTCGGTAATAAACGATAATACTTACGACAAGAACAGCACATAAAAGTTTCGCCAATGGCGCGTAGAAGTAGTCAACTGCTAGAAGTGAGCTAAGTGAATTCCACAATGAATCTCTAACTGCAGGATATCTATCAACCGCCGCACGCGGTCAGATGAGCACAAGGCCGAATTTAATGTGGGTTATCCGAGCCCGTAGGTCAGCCAAAAAATTCCTCGTAGACACAGTATAAAAAAGGGTCAGTTAGCTGCTTCACGAGACGAGACTCTGACCTTCGACGTAGCCTCGTCTGGGTATCCTTTGACTAGTACAGCTGTATTTATATGAATGGAGACATAAACATTATTATATGTAGTTGTGGTACACCAGATTCGAACATATTAATACTAGAAATGACAACGTTCAAATAAGCAGGAAATATATTGACATCAACCGAAATCGTCTAGTCAGGGTTCAGTAACAAATAAACATGTAAAATAATAAGCATTTAGAAATTGATAAAAATAAATGCAAAGTATAAAAACTAAAGAATAATTATAGTAGTATTAAAAAGTGCTCAATACACGTGTGACCCAACAAAAGTAAAAATAACAAGTAGAGCTTTTAAATTTAAAAATCAGGAGGCCATTTGAATCCGCTATCTTGGTTTCAACCTTACGGTACTTCAGGCGATTTTTGTCAAATAATATTTGTTTTTATCGTTTAATGTCATAAAGTCGATATAAAACCTTTACAATTTAAGGCTAATACCTGCAACCCACATCCTACCACCAACTCGGACATTTCGTCTGACTGAAACATCAAAATTGATAAATTCTGTATCAATTTTTCGACTGATGTCAAAGTTAATTTTTAAATTTATATATATATATATATATATATATATATATATATATATTAGGTTGGTGCAAAAATAATGACGTAATAATGTCGTTTTTTGACGTATTTTTAACGTCAAAAAATGACATTATTACGTCATTATTTTTGCACCAACCTAATATATATATGTATATGTAAGCAAATATATGGATATAGATCCGACAGTATGAAGAAAAATATACGGAAAAAACAAACAAAAATCCCTATAGGCAACTATGCTGTTTTAATGTTAATATAATGTCAACGTGGGACGTTTCGGTCTAATAAACCATCTTCAGGACATTTTATAAAATATAATTAACATTATCTTTGTCATGTTGAATTGATAATGTTAATTATATTTTATGAATATGTCCTGAAGATGGTTTATTAAACCGAAACGTCCGACGTTGACATCAACATTTTATTAACATTAAAACAGCATAGTTGCATATAGGGATTTTTGTTTGTTTTTTCCGTATATTTTTCTTCATATATGTATATATATAATACCAATTGCTGTAAACTTGGATGGGTGTGTGCTATAATGGATAATGGCACGGAATTGTTAGAAAGTCGTGTTCCAATTTCAGTCGTGTTAATTTTATTCTCTCACGGGCAAATACCCTCAGTAATGCTATGAAATCCCCACCCACTAAATCCGTATTATCTACCCCCTCTCACGCCCCCACCAAAAATATATTCATGCAATCAAAAAGAAGACAAAAAAATTTCTAATTTTAACTGCTTCCCTGGCGCAGACGTGTATAGACTTTTTTTTTTTAGTACCCGAACTGTTCTTTTTTCACACACTGACGAATAAACGGGTTCAATACATGTATATCTTTATTCTTTTTTTCCCGCTCTGAGATTGAAACGAGTTCATTTCTCAACTCATATGCCACAGATGTGTTAGCCACCGCTTGAATACATCAAGGGGCCTCAGTTTCTTAGTTATTATATTAAAAACAAATACAAATACTAAACTAAATCATTAAATTATTTACTATATTAAAAAAAAATAAAAATATTCTTCTGAAAATTGGTGTTAAATAATCCACAAGGGTTGATAATCCGTAAAAAACGAATCAATCCATCAATCTCTCTTTATCTCTCACAACCTCTCACAATAGTTAGAGTAGTAGTTAGTGATATTTCTCTCTCTGCTGCTCTCAATTTCACTCTTTCACTCTCTTTCAGTCTCTCTTTCTTTCTCTCTCTGCAGCTCTCTTTTACTCTCGGCTACTCTCTCTCTCTCTCTGGCTTCCAATTTTTCTTTCTTTCTCTCTATCTCTCTTGATATCGAACAGTTTACAAAGACTGCTTGACTTAAAAGCTTTATTTTCCAGAAATTCCCTTATTATGATTTTTTTTGGACGAAATACTCTTTGTGATTGTTACAAATTAATCTTTTGTTTTCCATTGTAACCAATAACTTATCTATATTTCGGAATGTCGGAAATTTTTTTTTTTTTTTCAAAGTCAGAAATGTTCTTGGGAAAAGGAGCCAATGAAAGCAAAAAGTAAGAACGAGACATTAGCCATAAGACATGGCGTGAGTTGTGGTTATTTTCTAAGCGTAACTTAGATATGGCTCAACGCAGAAAGTATGGAGCACCTAGTGAGGATCAAACTCATTTTTTTAGTCGTAATTAATCTAGCGCGACAAGCTTACTAACAATTACGCAACGCCCAGGTGCAATGGCGGGAGTCATATGCGAAACATAAGAATTTAAAGAATTACCGTAATTCTCCATGTATAATACGCATCAATATCTCTTTATCTCTCACTCTTTTCTCTCTCTCTCTCTCTCTCTCTCTGCTGTTCTCGCTTTCACTCTCTCTTTCTTTCTCTCACTTCCTTTACCTCTTCCTCTCTCTCTCTTTTCTCTCTTCCTTTCATTCTCTCTTTCTCTATCTAATTACAAAAAAAAAGCTTTATTTTCAAGAAATTTCCTTATTGAGTTTTTGGGGGTGTTTTATGACGAAACATTATCTTTGTTATTGTTACAAATTATTCTTTTTTTATTAACAGTGTGACCAATAACTTAACAATTTATTTTTCTTACCATTACATATTAATAGAGATTACCAAATCAAAATCGATCGACCGAAGAGAACTCCTACAGAATAATACAAATTTCCAGTTCGCATCCACGATAATCGAAGGTCTCAACTATGGATTAAAATTTGCTACTGGGATATAAAAAAAATGCCAATAGTAATTACAAACCCAACGGCACCTAAGGAGCATTTAAGCAACACATAATCTCTATTACATTCAGTCAAAAAAATTAATGAAACCCCTCTGCTAAATGTTCAATATAATTTAATTCATTTTGATTATTAAACCATTCAGTTTTATATTCTACAATTTTCAGTCTCTCCTCCTGTAACATTTTGTATGTAAAATAAATGATAATAATTTTAAAATAAAAATGAAAAATAAAAATACGTCACCTAACGTATAAAGAGCCACAAAGGTTTTGGAAATATACTGTATTTCTAAAATACAATGAATTTGAAAGGGTCACTTGACAGTCACAAATCACGGACAATATTCAGAAAGATGAGCCTTTCCTTTCAGCCATGGACTGATGACTCAGCAAATAGCGAGAAGACGAAACCGTCTCTAATATTCTCCAGTGACAATGTTTTTGCTTGGTAGCGAACACATCGGCTTGGAAGATGCTAGTAGAATATCTCTCGCTCACTACACTCTTACCGTCACTGACAAATATTCGGTTAACTTTCCCTACGTGAGAACAATCAGTTGTCAATACAGACCATTTTTGCGCTATTTATTCCTACAAAAAAAACCCTCTCTGCTCGGGAGAAGACGGCTGATTTTACTTTTAGTAATGAACAAAGATAGTGCAGTGTCATAAACGATACGGCTCACTACGGAATAGCGGCCATAGTCGCTCAAACACGATTTCCGACAGGAAAACTCTATGTATAAATTTCAACTTCGCATTCCTTTTGAGAAAATATTAAAAGACAACCTGATCTCATAAGCGTCCAAAATAAACAAGCGCCAATTTTGAAGAATTGTATGAAAGTATGGAAATTTTTACTAAAAAAAAAATGATATATTTTTTATATGTACTGAAAAGGTCTTTTAAAAATATTTAAAATTGAGCATTCATATATAAGTAAATCAATTAACAGGCTGGAAAATTATTGTACCACAAAACGGACATACATCAAAAACTGGTCCATGCGGCCAACTTGAAAAAGAACATGCAGGGCAAGTAAACATATAAAGGTGTTTTTGTCCCTTTATTATATATATATATATATATATATATATATATATATATATATATATATATAATATTTTCAAGAAGCGATAGCATGATCTAAAAGGTCAACCAATCTAACAGTGATCCCATCTCACAATCCTCACACTTGCTCCATATGTGACCTCCTTTGTAAATCACTAGCGGGTCTTAAATACCACTTAAGATTAGCGCATAAACCTTCATAACTGAATCAATAAGCTGGCAGATCCTCATACGTCAAATATATATGTGTGTGTGTGTGTGTGTGTGTGTGTGTGTGTGTGTTGCAGAATGAAGGGACAAAATAATTATATATATATATATATATATATATATATATATATATATATATATATATATATATATATATGCACATTAAAGTCAACATCCAGAGATGACAGTCTGTTTCAGGCTAAACGCAATCCTAAGATCAGACGATTGTGTTTAAGCATGAAACTGTCGTCACTGGGAGATTGATTTCAGTTTTACATTTGGATACGCACTGAGCAGATATGAATGCACGTGAGAGATTCATGGAAGATTGTATTTTAAAACCAGTAAAATCGACCTTGCTAACCGAACGATCCTCTGTGGCTCAAGCGGTTAAGGCACGTAAGGCTATATGACGATTCTGTATACGATACAGGTTCGATTCATGTCGGAGGACGAATATTTTCTATGAACATTTCTGGGATATTTAGGCCAGTAAATGTTATTAATACTGTTTATTATAAACAGAGCATTTACTTAAAATATTTGTATCTATAAAAAGAATGTGTAAACATAGAAATGTCTTAAAATAATTGTCGAACTTTGTCCATTTCATGACATATATATATATATATATATATATATATATATATATATATATATATATATATGTGTGTGTGTGTGTCTTTAAATTTACTCATTTTAGGTACATATTATAAAATTACTAAAAAATATAAAATTATATAAAATAAAATAAAAATTAGTGCCAAATAACTAATTGTAGCAGCTCAAGTTAACCGAAATTTAACATGTGCCCAACACTTCATCCGGTTCGTATTGACTAAAAATCAGAATTTATAAACTTTACATTATGCGTAGAAACTTAATATGTATACAGTATTCAGAGCAAAAGTTCAGACATATTCAGATCGGCTTTGCATATGCTTGTGTTGGACATGAAGTCCCACAAAGAGAATCAATGTTATTAACAAATTCACAATGTAAGGGCTATTTCTCTAAAGAAAACAATATTGTCGACATTACTCTGTTTTGAGGAAGAAGGGTAAGATGATTTTGAAGGGTGACTGCGATGGCATCAAAAGTAACGAATACATCTACTCTGCTGAAAACTAAATTATAACATCCATCTGTGACATAGACAGCAGTGAAGTATATTAAAATTTGCTCATTATCTTAAAGACTCGATGTCTGGTTTGCGATTTACACATTAGCAACTTTGTTAAAAATTTCGATCCTACTCTTTCGAATATGGCGATTAAAATGGCCAGAATAAAAGTTAATGTTTAGTTATCACGTATAATACCTACTTTAGACTTCGATGCACATTACTTATGTGTTGTAGGTTTGTTAGAACATACCTACGGACGATAATGAGTATGCCTCCATTTATGTAAATACAGTAGTAAATACTGTATGTTGGTCTGCAGTTGGAGATTCGTCTCCAGCTGTACTGGTCCAACTCTCTGACTCCGGGCAAAGAGGATACCCAGACGAGGCTATGTCGAAGGGTAGAGTCTCATTGCAGGAAACAGCTACCCGACCCCGCTTTATACGGGATCTACGGGGAATTTATGTTGGAGCCTACGGGCTCGGAGACACCGCATTAAATTCAGCCTTGTGCTACATCTGACCGTGTGGGGCGGTTGATAGATATCCTGCAGTTAGAGATTCGTCTCCAGTTGTGATGGTCAAGCTCTCTGCCCTCGAACAGAGAGGATCCCCAGTCGAGGCTATGTCGAAGGTCAGAGTCTCGTCTCAGGAACCAGCTAGCGAATCTTATGCGTGTTGTTCTTATCCTAACTATTATCGTTCATTGCCAACCTTTGTGAAATTATTCTAATCAGTAACCTTCTCTAGGTTACAACAAGGTTGTTTATTATAGTAAGTTGGGTACCGGACAGATAGCAACTCGAATTTAGGGATCAGAGTGACGAGTTCGAATTCCAGTTGAATTCATTACATTTACTTACGTTCTATGAATCCATCTCTACTAGCAGGTGAAACTGGGTTTTATAGTCTTGGGTGGCAACCAGTCTAGGAGAAGGAAACTCTAAATTCAAACCAGCCTGAAGAGGTTTTTATCTTGTGGGGCCAACCGATAACTGATAGCAAGTTAAACTGGTTTTTATAGCTTGAATGGCAAACAGTCAGGGAGAAGGAAAAAACTAAATTCAAACCATCCTCGAGAAAGTTGAGCTCCGTTACGCTAACTTGACTGTGGTATAGTACTGCTGGAGTAGCTGCAGTACATGTGATATCCCTACGACCTTAATGGGTTACAGGACTTGTGGTTGATAAAATAAAATAAACATTATTTTTTGTTCGTATACTTGTTTTAATTTTCTATCTTTGAATTTTCTTATACAGTGAAATTAGCAACCAGTCTAGATTTAAAAGTCCCACTAATGACAAATTTTGCCTCAAGACAGAAATCGAACCTGTATACTTTTTTTTTTTAGCCCATCCGCTGCTGTATATCGCAGCGAAAACACTGCTATTAATTCTCGCATATTATACGCACTCCGAAAATTTAGAACTAAAATTCGATGTAAAGTGCGTATTATACGGAAACAATTACGGTATAATTTATAAATCATAACCAACTGACGAAATATAAGATAGACCAAACTGCAAACATGAACGGGAAAATTTTATAATAATCCATGAATTCACTCAGACGTCCATTTGTTTTGGGAATTACATTTGTCTAGTTTCTCAAGTATTATCTAGCCCACGTTAAAGTAGCTGCAACTGCCCAGGCAATTTATTTTTCGCGCCTCTACACAGGCCGTCACGTGACACATTTTTTTACCCTTTGACATGTGAATAAATTTATCTGAGTATATTGCGAGTGAATCAAAGAACTCAATGGTATTTTCATAAAAATGCAAATGCATAATTTAATCCAAGACTTGTCATACTAAAATGCTAAGGATTTTCTTTGAACATTGACTAGGTCTCAAGTGTAACTCGTATAGATGATCCACTGGGGGAGAGGGTGAAAAAAATGAAAGAAGCCAATTCCTACTGCCATAATTTATATTCACATGAGCTAGATCAAACCAAAACGGAGTACTTCTATCATTTTAATCAGTTCGATAAAATCAAATTGGCTGATGGTTTCAAAGGTGACGTAAAATCTATTGTTAACTAGACAAGGAATGTCTTGTTAATTTTAACGCCTCCAAAATAAAACTGCTTTCTATTAAACCTTTTCTGCGTTTTACCTTAATTGCAAATGGCGGCACCGACACGGCAGACGAAACATCGTGGCCTCTTAGCTACAGGGAGGTTGGAATTGCTTGATTCTATTTCACCACAATAACCTTTAGTAATCCGGTCAAAACATTTTAACACTTGACGTATCTGTTCAAATAATACTGGACCAGCGATAGGCTATATGTGTTTTATTTGTCTAATGTGTCCTAATTATAATAGTTTACGATTTGCCGTTCACATTAATTTGATAAAACGGCCCTTAGGGTAGATTTTTAACGTTTCTGGTAACATTAATGATCACGAAATATTTACCATGGTTTTTTATTGTGTAGTTTTTAAGAATGTAATTTGAATCAGAGCACAACCTAGAAAATTACTGGGCGAACAAATCTAAGTTTAGAAATCTTCTTTCGATAAGTAGCATATTAAGATAATTTTTTTTCTGTTCTTCGATGGTGGCCATTTTTTTTTTCCATCTTCCTACCCATCTTTAATTCCCCCGAAGTGAAACCGGAAAAAACAGAAATCACCAGGCGGAATTTACAAAATTCAGCCGAGTCAATGAAAAAGAATTAGTTATGCGTCGTTTGAGAAGCATACTAAAAACAAACATTCTGGAAGTTAACATCTCTTAGCCAAGAGAAAGAATGTGTCAGTTGCATAGAAATTACGATATTTGATTTGGGAGAGAGAAAAGTGAAAGCTTTCGAATTAATCGATATTAGATCTAGAAACACCCGTGTAAATTTCACGGTTTTCCTATTTGAATTTGTGTCTGTCTCTATTTCTGAGATGAGGTATTATGTACACTATTTACATTATTCGGACTATTGTCCTCATCTTTGTCGCCATATTTATTAAAACGTTCCGGCCATTGTAAGCTCCGGCTTTCATCAGGTGGTTGGAATGTCGAACTGAGCCCTTTATTTCGCACACTGGGGTACACTGTTCTAGTTCCACGTGCCACGTTTAATGGATGTCAGTTATCTCTTGCTAAAATCCCTCTCCAAGATCTCCACTGCCTTAACCGGGTCCTGACACTGGATCTAACTAACGCCTTGATCCACTGTGCCATGTGTCCCTGAGGACATCTATGTATGAATTTCTGGGTATTATAAGCCTAATGTCTTCAGCAACCGTTTTTAACCAATGTTCATGTTGCAATTTTTGCAGTTATCATTTTTTACCAGAGCTCATATCGTAATTTTTTTTTTTTTTTTATTATCGCTTTTCTCTGGCACTCCAAATTTCTGGTTCCCATATTGTATTCTATTTCTATGCTTGGTTAAATTTGTGTGATGAAACTTAATTCTTAACACTTAAGTTAATGATTGAATAAGTTCATGGTGAGTTCTACGACAATGAAATATGCGTATAATTTTCCCTATCGCATCGTTAAATATTCCAGCTTAATAACTGTAACAAAATATTGCACTAGCAATATGACTGCTGGGACCATTTCAACCTGGTCCAATCGTCAGCAAGCTAATCTTGCTAGATCATTTAAAACTGACTAGTAAGTTTGTTCCTCACCCGTAACCCTATACTTTCGGCCTTGTATCAGGTCTAAGCTACGATTAGAAATTCTCCATATACAGTGTAACCCGGATATAAGAGACCGTGATATAAGAGAAACCCTGATATAAGAGAGATACTCTCTGGTCCCAAGTTAGAGCCATACTTACCTAAACAAAATAGACCAAACCCGGATATAAGAGAAACCCGGATATAAGATACTTCTACTCCGGTTCCGACAACTCTCTTATATCCGGGTTACACTGTATATGAATGATGTACGTTATTGTAAGGAATTGACAGTGTTTTCCATTTCACTGAAACAGCCGTTAAATACATCCATCTTTCATTTTTCTTTTTTCTTTCATTAATTTTCACACTAAAAGCAAATCATGTTTCCCGCCTCTTTTCACGTGATCAAAACGAAATAGTCCATTTTTTATGAGGTATTGGCAGGATAATTTAAACACTTTATCTGTTTATTTTTCTATTATTACTAGCCAAACATAACATTTCTCTTAATAATAATATTATTAAGACAGGGTTATTTAATTTAATTTATGATAATTGGATTTTTAGCGAATGCTTCCCTGGTTTGCTTGTGTGCGTCTGATAAACATCACTTCTCGGCCTTTTGGCTGGGATCAAAGTGTAGTATCTGCCTTCGGGCTGATAAACTGCATTTCATTATTCAGTTGTATCTTTGTCCGCGGACAGAGCGCAATGGAAAATAGTATTGAGATGTGCCTGGTATGGGGAAACAGCGGCTCCCTCATTGCACTAATGAGGTGGGATCGGTAGTAATGCTGGAACAAGAGAGTAGCAGGGGGAGAAAGACTGAATGAGAGAGGTAGTGAGAGATAAAGAGAGATTGATGGAATGATTCCTTTTTTTTTTAAGGCTTATCAACCCTTTGTGGGTTATTTAATCACTTCTCTGCTAATTATTTTGGGGAAAAAAAAAACGTTTCATTTTCAAACGAATTATTTTGTTTGTTTTTAATATAGAAACTCAGAAACTGAAACAGCTTAAAGTACCCAAGCGTTAGATAACATCCCTATCAGACGTATGAGCAGACGACTAGTTTCAAGCTCAGAGTAGCATGAAATGAATCAAGATATAAACACATCTGGAGCTGATTTTTTTTTTTTTTAACACTGTTTAGAACGTGTTTATTCGCCCGTGTCTTAAATAACGTAGAAAAAGTTGAAAAACTGTCAGAATCAAATCTTCGCTTCTCACTCTGGATCTGCTGTGTATGTTCAAAAATTCGGTGATCATGTTTCTCCAAAATTTCTTACATTTTGTTGCTTTTTCTTGTATATGTTCTACTATTCATTTACAGGTTACTCGCTGATTTCAGCTTTTTTTTTTTAATTAAAATTTGCCCTTCTCCCTCCAATGTTAGAGAGCCAAGCTTTACTTATCATTGATCCCCAGCTGGAGGTGACAAGCGATGGACTCGTATCTTTCCAAATACATTTTCTTGAATATGCCTCATTATCTGCCACTCAAAGTTTTATCTTCACGCTTCTGATTATTAGCAAGATGTTTTTGTTTTGTTTTTTTAATTTTTATTTTTAGTTCCGGTGGCGCACATAGGTCTAGTAACGCCCAGGGCGAAGATTGTGACTGACGCCCCGTCCCGTTTACCACAAAAAAAAAAATCACAACTTAGTTTTATTTTCTTTTGGACAGATCCATTAATCACAAAGTTTCATTATACTCAGAGCGAATGTTTAAATAAAAAATGAAAAAACATAAACACATTATATAAATTCGACAAATTTATTTTATTTATACATCATAAATAACTTAATAAGGTTGACAAAATGGCTTCGTTTATGAAAAACTTCTTCACCGTATTACACCGTATTGCTTAAACACTAAAACTACAGCCAGTAGAAGACACCGATTAAAAAAAAAAACTTGACACTTGATAAAAATAAATGAAAAACAATTTCAACTCAGTAGTACTTAGATAAAAATTTGCCTAAACATTTCTTGTCTAATATTTGTTTTACAAAATCTTTGTTGGTTATTAATAATTAACTAAAATCAGGTTTACTTACTATTAATGATAAATAGTCCAAAAGAAGATTTTTAAAAATCGTAAGTAAAAATAGTGCCTATTTTTACTTAGGTTGTTTGTTTTTTGTTGTTTTTTTTTTTGCATTTTGCGTCTCTGCTATTCTCAACATTTGATGATAAAACCTTATCTGTTTTGAATGGAAACTGTCAATCATTCACTACAAATAGGAGCGTAAACATTATACCTGTTTATATTTAGTAAAACAACATTCGCTTTGGAAAATCTGTAATAACACTGGGCGTTTTATTACTATATTATCCAGGATGAAGTGTTAGTTGGGTATTACTATAATATAATATTGACCAAGGCATTTTCGACCTACCATAAACGACGATGCACTTTAACAAACAACCCGCTTACAGCAATTCATTCCTCAAACTACATACAGTATTATTTTAATTTAAAGTACGGGCTATTTATCTAATTTGCGTTCATAAGGGAGTTATTTATGTAATTCCATTACGAAATAAACAAGCTAACGTCAGACAAAATAATCTCAACAGAAGATGAAGCAGATGATCTATAGGGAATTTCACAGTGCTACATTGGCAACTAAGTCTCCCCCGTTTTAGTTTTGAACTAGCTATATGAAAGCCTTACTCCTCTAAAAGTTACTTTCTCGCATTTCACTCTTGTGAAAATCCCTTCCGATTTTTTGCTTCCACAAGTAAGTGCAATCTTCATAAATGTAAATGCAACATCATTCGCCCTCTTGTATCTTCTTGAATCCTGTTATTTTTTTAAATCCTTCCAGCAATCCCCCCCTAAGTTTTCTAATTCTATTTTGCTTTCACTGACTGTAACCGATGCATTCTAGTGGTAGTTCCTGTTCTTTTCTGTCTTTTCTCATTGTTTATTGAGAACTTTGCCAATTCCGGTTGTTAAGACTTTTGTCAATTTCTTATAGAAACAGACAATTATTCATAGTGGAGAATGCAGTTGTCTAGCCAACGTTCGTCGGCTCTTTTCTTCCCAAAAGAATCTAAAGATTCTTGTAACTCTCTCAATGATACATTTGCATATATATATATATATATATATATATATATATATATATATATATATATATATATATATCCTTACTCTGTCCTGGATATTGAGTTCTACCTGGATTCTATCCTCTTAGAATTATTTTTATACAAATATATATGTATGTATGTATATATATTTATATATTTTAGATATCATTGCATATGTATGTGTATATTTACCACTAATTTTATATATATATATATATATATATATATATATATATATATATATATATATATATATATATATATTACATGGCTACACGAATGTTTCTGTGTTTCGGAACTTCAAAATTGTTCCATCATCAGGGGATGTTGGGTAACTTATGATGAAAATGCTTCACATATGAAATCAGAAAACAAAATCGGTAGCCTATTTGAGAGTTAAAAAGGAGTGGGGGGAACAAGATTTCAATTTTTTTTTTTGTATGTCTTTATTAACCAATCAAAAGATGAAAGAAAGGTAAACTAGAAAAGTGAAAAAATTAGGTTAGAAGTTATGTGTGGGTGGGGGTATTGATTTATGTCTAGATGAATTGACACGTTTGAGTCATGTCTTCACAGACGACATCTGGTTAAGAATATAAATTTAAGATACAGTGTAGTAGACAGATATATTAACAAAAGGTTAATTTTAAAAAATTTCAAGATTTTAAAAAATTATATATATATATATATATATATATATATATATATATATATATATATATACACTTGAGAACTATCTTTCTATATCTATCTATCTATATCTATCTGTATCCATCTATCTATATCTAGCTATCTATATCTATATATATATATATATATATGTGTGTGTGTGTGTGCGTGCAATATATAGAAAAATAGGAAAGAACTCGTTAGGTAAGTAAAAAAGTGATTTTGGTCTAAGAACTAGCTATAATAAATGGCGTGAGTTATATATGTGGATCCGAAAAGTTGAAAATGTTAATATACAATTCCCGAAAAGACGTTATAGGGTTACAGAGGAACTGAGCCAGACATATACTGGATAACGGAGCATGTCAGGGTATATTCATACTTCTGTTTACTTCAGAGCTAAACCAGGCGTGTCATCCTTATCGAGCAGTATGGGTGGGGTTGTATACCATTGGCAAAAAGGTTAAGAATGAAAATAATTTCGAGGAAAGAAGTGACATAGTGTATTTTATTGTTGTTTTGAATCTAGAACTTTGTTTAGCAAAATATCAAATAAAATCGGAGCAATGATGCTTTCAGTGAATATCCAATGAAATCGTTAGAAAATATCACGTGAACACAGTTTGTTTCCATCCTCCATTTATTAAGATGCCTCTAGACTCGTCGCTGTTAACAGATTTCACTTTGCCATAATTGTCGAGGTTTTAGTCTTTAGAAAGATCAAGTGGTTTTTATTTTAAAAAAAACAAACTTTCCTTAGTTCTTCATAAAAGAGATTACAAAGTTTTCTTTTTTTATAGACAACAGTTTTCTTATTATGCATTTGTTGTTTTAATGTTTTGTTGATTTTTTTCAAATCAATATTTTTTATCGCTGTGACTAGCATCCATATATATCAACCAGGTCGATCACTGGCTGATTCAGCAGTTTCTGGAAATTTCAGAAAAAAATATTGCACAATTATATTAATTCTTCAGACCAGTAATTCAAATTTCGGTAAATAATACATACTTTCTCACCCTGTATATTCTCCGACTATCCCTTATTGTATATGTTATCCACTAATATATATTTGAACGGATGCCTCTATATAATCGCTGTTTCCATAATTCTTAAAATAAACCATCGTTTCTTTCTTTGTTCTTGACTAAAATGTGGCATAAAGTCTTCTTTTTTTAATGTTCACCTAATGCAAGGCACAAGAGCCAAGAAGGTAGAGGGTTAAGTGTGAGCGTAGGAGGCGGAGGTAAGAAAGGCATTTTATAAGGTTTTTAGAAAAAAGAATCACCTATAAACCTGAAGGAGCTAACATTGTAGTAAACAAAAAAGTATCCCCTCGGGAGTCTGTTCCAAAAATTAAATTTTCGAGTAAATATTTATTCCCACTAAGGAACTGATAGACTGTTTTTATTATTATTATTATTATTATTATTATTATTATTATTATTATTATTATTATTATTATTTTGCGCCTTTTTGAATTATTTTAGCGCCGAACCATATTGCCACTAGAACGTTGGGATTACAGGTAGTCAAAGAGAATCAGTATTATGAAAATTATGTAGATTGAAAAAAGTGGAAAACTGATTCTATTTATTTTTTCTAGTGAATATCTCAGTATCTGTCTATATTTCTGAGATGGGGTATTATGTGCACTATTTACATTATTACATAATAAAAGGAAAGGGATATCACCGCCCTCTATGGGATCATGTTGAGATCATAGACAAAGAACATCATTGGAAAATTCGTAGACTTAAGGAATCAGCACATATGATAGGCCACAAAAATCTCCTGAGCCGACCAAGCATAGAAATGAATACAATATCGGAACCAGTAATAAGGAGTGCCAGAGAAAAGCGATAATAATAACAAAAATTGCAATATGAGCTCTGGTAAAAATATTCGATGATAACAGCAAAAATTGCAATATGAGCACCAGTTAAAATGGTTGCTGAAGACATTAGGTTTATAATACACAGGAATTCATATACAGATGTCCTCAAGGACACATGGCACAGTGGATAAAGGTGTTAGTTAAATCCAGTGACATAACCCAAAGAGTGTGAGTTCAATATATGGTTAAGGCGGTGGAGGACTTGGAGAGGGGAATTAACCGGAAATTACTGATAACTGACATCCATTAGACATGGCACGTGGAACTAGAACAGTTTACCCCACTGAGCGAAATAAAGGGTTCAGTTCTACTTTCCAACCACCTGAAGAAGTCCGGAGCGTACAACGGCTGAAACGTTTTAATAAATATGGCGACAAAGATGAGGACAATAGTTCGAATAATGTATAGTGTGAATATCTTATTAAAAATTTGTACATATACAAGTTCTTTTATTTAACCTATAGCTAGGGGGAAGTATTTATAACTTTCCCAAAGGTAAGTGTGCGTAACGGAATGCCATGAACCCAATTGGAATTCGAAATTGTCTCTCCGTTCTTGTTAATGGTATATGAAAGGGATTAAGAATATTTATCTCATTATATGTGGTATGGTGGGTCTTAATTGTGGAGGTCAGCCGTGCTGGAACTAATGTACGTAACTCGCCAGATTCCTTTGCCATGGAAATAGCGATAGAATGATTTGAGGCTTGTGACATTCTTAGAGCAAATGACGTTAAAAAAATCTTGTAAAAATGCCATTTATTTTCAATATCTTTTAAAATTCGAAATTAAGAACTTAAAGACCAATGTCTGATATCTTATCAAGATCTTGACGTTAATCATATCACCTCATTCATAGTTTGCGATGTCGATGTAAATTCTATAGTCAGGCATCTTCAAGAATTTTGCTCTACCAATCTCCTCAAGCAAGAAGAGACTTAAAGCAACAAAAATATGGTTCTACAGAAAGATGCCGAGGGTACTATGGACCGAACATGTGAGCAACGACTAGGTTTTAGAGAAAATGGAAGCAGAAACGTAACTTATACTTAACACCAGGAAGAGGCAGTGAAAATATCTGTGGTACGTAATGAAGAAGGAAGGTTTGGAAAATCTGATACTCACAGGAAAGATTGAGGGGCGAAAAGCGACAGAGGAAAGCAGTAATATATTTGATAAGCTGGTGTAAGTGGATGGTAGAAGAGGGATTGACAGTAATAACAAAAAGACAAAAATTATTAAGACCTACAATGGACAGGAAGATGCAGAGCGCCATGAACCTACGTCCTGATGGGATACGGCACATAAATTGTTCGGCGGATTATTGAAGGCATAAGGGCAAAGAATCTAGGTTCTCTAGAATTCTCTAAAGCCTTCGATTCTGTACATAGGGGAAAATAAAGAAGAATCTTCTGACATATTACACTCCATTGAGACAGTGTCTGCGATAATAATGCTATACAAAAATACTAAATCTTTGGTAGATACCTAGAAGGAGACACTAATATCGACATTTAAATGCAGAGGTCCATTTCTTTTCGTTATCACCCTTGACTAAGTACTGGGAACTTCATTCGACAAGCATCAATGTCGAAAGGTCAATAGAGTGGCAACCTGCGCCTTCACCTAGTTTGTCAATGTAGATGCTTGCTGCGCGACCAACTAGCCTTGCACCAGGTTTTACTGTATCACCAAGTCTTCTTAAGTCTTAAAACCGCAAAAAAGTTAACCGATACTGATTATGAAGGTAACGTAGCTACCGTTGTAGATACCGTTACCAATGACGCAGTCCTCCTACATCACATACAAAATGTTGCTAACGATGTTGGACTTTATGTCAATGCCTCTGAATTCATAACCTTCAAGCAGCAAGGCTCAATACAAACTACTTCCAGGATATAACTATAAACTACATCCGGTAGCAAGGTCTCTGAACTGGAGGTTTTCAAAAGCCTGAAGCCACCTTTTACTTCCTGTCGTTCACGGGTCCACCCTGACCCGAATCGGTAACATCTGTTACCGTCCCAGCTATGGGCAAATAGCTAACCCCAAACTGAAGTCGAAACACTATTAAAGTATGAAAATTGATTTTTATATCGAAAATACTAACAATACATCTTTGACTCTCGACAAAACAAAAAACCTTTTTACAAAAACACGTCAATGAAATTTGATCTACAAACTGATTTATTACAAGGAATGCATATTGTATCTATACGAATCTATTGTAAAAATCTTGACGGCATTAAATAAACCATTCAGATTGATATGCCGTAAAACAAAATAAACAAAGCTGAAACCATCAATAAGAACTGTCTCGGATTAATCGATAAAAATCTGTCGAATCCTTTACTTTCCTCGGAAGCGAAATAAATTTTACTGAATAAAATCTGTATGTAATCTTGGAATCTGAAACCTCAAACGGAGTTTCTTTTGCGCCTCTTTAGAATTGGTTTTAGTGGATGATGCTACTGCTTGGATATTGGCAAAACAAGAGCGTTTAAGCTTGATTTAGGACATACGCTCGGATTCTGAGAGCTATACTTAACGTCTCTTGCATATAATATCCAACTAAATCACAGCTTTATCAACCCATCCCTAATATCTCTACAATGTTACGTGAACGCAGAATGCGTTTTGCCGGACGCTGCCGACGAGAAAACTTGCGAAGTAGCTACAACATTGGACACCTAAACATGGCGCAAGGCGTGTTGGTTGTGCAGCATGCATCTACAAACTATGTGGAGACGCAGGTTGCCACTCTATTGACCTTTGGACATTGATGCAAGACCGCCATGACTGGCGTGACAGATTCATGAATGTCCGTGCTAGCTTGATTAAAGAAAATAGTGAAATAAAACCATGATAATGCAATTCATATTCTTAAGAACTTTTATAATACGTCGATTTCTTTCTTTCTTTCTTTCTTCCCTAAATATTTCCCAACTTCGTGACTCACGGGGGTGCATGCTGACACCCAGCCGTTCCCACTTAATCAATACACTACTGAAACGCTTTACTGGGTGAAATCCTATTGATTTCTTTTATCGATTTCTATGCAACTCTACGAAGTCACTCAGTTCCCGCCAGAAGGCCGAGAAATCCATATTTGTCTGTCTTTATATAGGTAGGACTTACTGGCGTATTTTAAAATTTGGGAGAATGTCAATTTTTCCAATGACCTTGAAACGCTGGATTCTTTTGTCTGTTGCAGAGAACGTCTGCAATTTATCAGTATCCGTGTGTCATCAATAAAGAATTAAGACTTTCTAAGGGTAGATGCACGCACTGAACTCTTTGTCTTCAGAATATGCCAATGACAAGAGACTAGCAATCAAAGCAGAGGAAAATTGGTTCCATATTGCTCCAAAGAATATTAATGTGATAAGATTACTAAAATTTAACAATGCATTTCTTGTACTATCTGGGGTGGTCTTACAAATAAGTGTTTAGTACAACATATATCAGTCACTAAAATCTGCTAAAGATGATAATAACTCGTATAGAAAACAACTGGTAGGAAGAGAAGGATATATATAAATATATATATATATATATATATATATATATATATATATATATATATAAGAGAAAGATATATATATATATATATATATATATATATATATATAAATATATATATAAGAGAAAGATATATATATATATATATATATATATATAAGAGAAGGATATATATATTTATATATATATATATATATATATATATATATAAATAAGAGAAGGATATATATATATATATATATATATATATATATATATATATATATATATATATTGGTGTAAGTTTGTGTACACTTTTTACATTTATATATATATATATATATACACTTTTTACATTTATATACATATATATGTGCAATTTTTTACATTTATTATTTGCCCAAATATACGCCGCATCTCACTCTCTCCTTATATATATATATATATATATATATATATATATATATATATATATATATATATGAAAATTTCTCCGATTTAACCAGCAGAGAAGACAATATTTATCAATAAAAATGATAATAGGATAACTAGTAATTGCTGACTCGTTTCATCCAAAGTGTATATATATATATATATATACACACTTTTTACATTTATATATATATATAAGCAATTTTTACATTTATATATATATATATATACACTTTTTTAGAGTTATATATATGAATACACAATTTTTACATTGATATATATATATATATATACTTTTTACATTTATATATATAATATGTATATATATACACACATTTTACATTTATGTATATAATATGCATATAATACATATATATATATATATATATATATATATATATATATATATATATGTATATATATATATATATACATACATATGGAAGGAGACAAGGAGATGCGGCGTATATTTGAGCAAATATAGGTAGATAGAGCTACAAAGGTAGACAGATAGTGAATAGATAGAGAGAGAGAGGAAGAAAGATAGATGTAATCAGACCGACGTCGATTTGAGCAAAAATAGATATAAATATATAAAAACAGAAATATATACATATATATATATAGATAGATAGATAGATAGATAGATAGATAGATTTGGACAGACTGAGATAGATAGATAGATAGATAGATAGATAGATAGATAGATAGATAGATTTGGACAGACTGAGATAGATAGATAGATAGATAGATAGATAGATAGATAGATAGATAGATAGATAGATAGATAGATAGATTTGGACAGACTGAGATAGATAGATAGATAGATAGATAGATAGATAGATAGATAGATAGATAGATAGATAGATAGATAGATAGATTTGGACAGACTGAGATAGATAGATAGATAGATAGATAGATAGATAGATAGATAGATAGATAGATAGATAGATAGATAGATAGATAGATTTGGGCAGACTGAGATAGATAGATAGATAGATAGATAGATAGATAGATAGATAGATAGATAGATAGTGGAAATAGATAAAGAATATAAACAAATAGATAGATAAAGCGAATAATAAAATGAGTTAAATGCTAGCGCTACTTTGATCAATTTACCCTATCACTTTTATCAGTCATTTGACTAGATTTTGATCATTCTAATTAATTTTAATCACCCTCTTATATAATAATAATAATAATAATAATAATAATAATAATAATAATAATAAGGTATAATTTACTCATGTTACTTAGACTTTTCACTTCTCAATATTATTTGACTTTTATAAACTGTTGTATTTTGTGAGGCTGGTTCCTTATTTAATATTCATTTCTCGGCTAAAAGTAGCGCCTAACAAGTTCTTTCGTTAAAAATATTGGTTCACTAAGAAGAAATATCTCTCCGTGAAACCCAGAATGCACAGTTTCATAGTTTTTTATATTAACTTAACGTTGAAGGATAAGATATTCGGAAGAGGAGATGTCTAAAATGGTCTGTCAAATATTTGCAAATCCTTCTCAATACAAGATTTTGACATTGATATTTCTGAACAAATCAAGCATTATGAATCTAAAACCTTTCAAAATCACACCATGATAATAATCATCAATTTTTCATATATATATATATATATATATATATATATATATATATATATATATATATATAAGAAAGAGGTTCTAGTGGTTCCAACGAGAGAAAAGTATCTATATTAAAAAGAAGAGAAGAGAGGTACCGCAAGCGTTTTTGGTTGTAATGTGGATTTATTTAGAAAAAAATATTATGCTTTGTTTTCCATACTTTTACTACACGGGTTTCTGGTCTCGCGACCATCTTCAGGTAAAAGCGGAGATTTACACATATTATTAAAAATAATTAATTTTTTCCTCCAATGTTAAATATTCTCCATATGACACATTTTCTGTTTGTACATATATATATATATATATATATATATATATATATATATATATATATAATTATTTATTTAAAAAAAATTTATAACATAAATATGTTATAAAATCACTACAAAAATAGCCATTTTGTTTCAACACCCTCGGTGTCTTATCAGGTGAGGATGTTGAATGTAAAATAAATGGTTTTAAAATTTTCAAATTAATTAACAATCCTTTGCAAGGGGAAAACGTTGTTACAAAAGCTAGATTGACCAATCAAAATACAAGTATAGGAAAATTCAAAAAGCTTGATAACGAAGTCATGTTATAATATCTATTCAGATGTTTAAAATATGGGTAGTATTAAAAAAGAATTTATTCCAACCAATAATTACTAAATTATATGATAAAATTTAATATAAAAATTAAAAACTGCTAATTTCAAAATGAAAATTTAATCGCTATTAAGCTTACAACTTTAAAATAACTGAGGAGAAAAGAAGAAATATAAATGTTATTCAATTTATTTCTTCATTGAAGTTACTTTAGCTAATTTAATATCCGGTCCTTTGACAATGTATACATTTTGAACCTAAGAGTGTGTGAATGGGGTCCTAAACTGACGCGTAAAACAAACGCAATCAGATTCTAATATATATATATATATATATATATATATATATATATATATATATATATATATATATATGTATGTGTTTGTATGTGTATATTTGTGTATATATGTGTGTATATGTGTATGTATATATGTGTGAATATGTGTATATACATGTGTGCGTACACATATATATATATATATATATATATATATATATATATATATATGTATGTATGTATGTTTTACTTGAAAAGGTGGAAGTAACGGAGAGAATTAGGATATAGGATAAAAGGAACTTAACAAAAGAGAGAAAAGAAAATGACCTTCTTAGAATCAGTGAGAATAGAATTGAATCAATTATCAAAATTTGACAAACTTTTTCAACGAATGCCAAAAATTTGTGCTGCATTAATCAAGGCTAAAACACAGACATTCTGACGAAACTAAAATTTTATCATACAATCATTTGATTTTCATAATAAAATTTCTAATAAAAAAATAATGTTTCAGTATTTTTTAAACATATAATAATTTTCTCTTAAAGAACAAATCAGTTACTTTTGAAGCAATTTAAAAAAATGCCAGTGGTTTCCTGAAATATGTCGTATATATATATATATATATATATATATATATATATATATATATATATATGTATATATATATATATATATATATGAGTGTGTGTGTATATATGAGTGTGTGTGTGTACATATATATATATATATATATATATATATATATATATATAAATTACTCAAACATGTAATGTGTGTTTGTGTATATACACACACACATACACACACACACATATATATATATATATATATATATATATATTCTCCCATCTACAGTGGAGAGTGAGGTAAATTAACTTAAGTTAGCAGGTTTATGAGTAATAACTAGTCTTAGTCGTATGAATAACCTATACAAATAAAATATTTTTCATCTTGGCAAAACTACTTCTCGAGCAAAATAAACTGTTTAATTACTTAGTTCCTGTACTCCGACATTTCTTAGATTGCAGTCTTATTTGTTCATGACTTTCATGTGAGGCACTCAGATACCTTTCTGTATTAAGTGATCCTCTTGCTTCAACTCGTTCTTGAAATAGGCATTGTCGTCGCCGTCTTTGTCTTTCTTGTTATTAATCTTATTTTTTTCTTTTGAGTGGTATTTTCATTTGGCTGTTATATTAAACGCATAATTTTTTAACATGGAGAAATATTGAGTAAACCCGATTTATATAATTCCAGGAGTAATTAATGAATTATAAATGCGATTGAAGGTCTAAAACTATAAAGGGAACGGATTAATCAAACGGTTCATTGGCCCCTAGCTGTGAGTTCTTTAAACCCGCCTTATTAAATACATTGTTTCAAGACTTTTGTTTCATTGCATCTCACTATTAAAACTTTGTAACAGTTGCTATCATTTTTACGTCATTGGTACACTTGTCGTCGCTGGCGGAATTCGTTGCCGAGTACTGGCGAGGGGTGTTCCTCGATATTTTTTCTGTGTGAAATGAGTTCTATGTTGGATCAGAAGAAGACATCCGCAGCCACGGACTGGTAGGGTAGGAGTGTTCAGGGGAATGGAGAGATTTGGCTTTGATTTGGGCTCTCTTGGTCTCTTATTTGCTTCGTTCATTATCATACATTTCTGTGGCATGCAGCTGTCTCACTCCAGCCGCCTCTGTGCAGTTTGGAGGCTGGAGGCTTCCAGCTGAGCCGCAGTCTGCTTACGTTATTCCCGCCTTGTTGCCGTAGGACTTGAAGGAAAAAGAAGAAAAGTCTTTGAGTACGAAAGCCATGCCCTGCGAATAGTTTGAGGTGGTCTTTAGGTCGCTACACCATGGGACACACGTCAGCTGACACCATCCACTACGCTTGACATGTAAGTACACACGTAAGTTTATAATACTGCGACTGTTATTTGTGAAACGTTTCACAAAAATTAATGTTTTTGTGGCTTATTTTCGTTTCTGTTTAAGATTTCACAATGGCTGCTCTGTGGCAAAAGTCAGTCAATACATTTCTTCTTCTTCGGTTGTGAAGGTCCATTGTTGGATGTGTGACTTCCCCCATATTCACAGAAAGGAACTGGTCATTACCCTACCCCGCTCGACTCATGCATGTTGGTAGGGGCGGATGTGACACACTTGTGCGATCTCTCTTCTATTTGGGCGGTCATTTTCGCGTAAGTCAATATAACGAACCCGATTGGAATTTGAACACTGCTCTTCGATTTCTGATTCCAAACATTAATCCATTACACCACCCGCACACCCAAGCATACAGTGCATGTGATTCTCTAGCCGTCACCCATCTAGATATTGACCGGGCTCGACGTGGCTTTACATCGAAAACCAGTGTTTCTAAGGGATATTGCCGAAAGCAATATGGTCCATATAATTGAACTGAAAGTGTTTGGTTATAAAACGCAAATTTTGCCAATTAAATGTTACATTTAATGTTATATTTTTCTAGATTAATTATCTTTTGTAAAACTGAAATTGTGAATTTATCGTCTAGAGGTTAGATCTGTTTACGAACTATATCGAAACGTCTTCTTACTGTTGGTCACCCTATAAAAGGCCCAAGAGGCACTCAAGGTAGAGAGTTACTGAATGAGGTCATTGAAAGAAGATAAATGTCTGTCAGAGAGTTGAAGTCGTTAAGATTATAGTGATTGATGAAGCCTCCTATCGGGAGTTTGATATTGTCAATTATTGGCTGTTTGATCTTAATATGAAAAGCTTCTAAAATCTGTAATATTTTGTTTTAACTTCTTTTGCCATATATTATAGTATTATCACCGAGAAACTCTCATTTGTTTTGCTTTTGTTTACCATGCTGTATGGTCGAGCATATGAAAAGTGAGTCTACGGGAAAAGGATGGGATGATATAACGCATTCGACGGAGGAGGACTTATTCAATATTTGGTAAATTTGTGTCAATAATTAAATGTTTTAAGCAGTTTCGATCGACATTTCTTTTTATGGTTAGCCGTAAGGAGCAGCTGTAGGATTTCCTTAAACTTAAGTAAAATAATAACAATAATAATATTTATTAAAAATTTATTACAGGAAATATTAAGTTTTACGAAAACATTGTTGACAATTATATATTTACTTACATAAATAAATAAAAATAATATAAATTTGGATGCTATATTTGATTTGCTGTCAGTTATTTTTCATTTTCTCCTTTCTTATTCGCAGCATTTTAGAAACATTTGGCTGCAATGTTAAGTTACCTAAGTTGAACAAACTGAAGCACTTTTTTTACGCTTTGTTACATCTCTTTTCCAATCTTTTTTAGATCGCTTTCTTCCAGTCATTTTGATGGGCAATAGCGAAATTCTGAAATTTAAAATGATCTTATTTCATTTAAAAAATAAAGCCTGTAAAAAGGGATGCCTTAAATTAATATACGACCAAAAATAAAATGCTTTTGACAAAAAACCTTAATAGTTTTACATCTAACCATTCAGTGTAGACAAATCTACGGTTTACATTTACCTAATCTCATTACATGTTTAAGAACTGTAAACTTAAATTTAACTTAAAATATTGTGCTATCAGCTCTAAATATTTGTAAAATACTTGAATATAATATAATGAATAATTTTCGGTTAAAAACAGCAATTATCGATTTTTATTGAATACGCCTCTCCTCCGCAGATCTCGTCATATATCCTGTAGAGTAAATTTTTAATTACCGTATTTGCCGGCCTATTGGATACACCCAATCATTGGACTGGAATATCTAGGAAAAAATGCACACTTCACAACCAAAAAATCAACATAATAACCTCACCTTTACGTGGTATTCTCACTAACCATGACAAAACACTTACAGTATTAGCACAAATTATAGTACTGGTAATAATACTATTTTTTTTTTTTTAATAGAAGTGAGTTAAGGTTTAATTACCAGGATATCTTTTGAAAAAGAAGAATTTTAGTACATTTCCTCATGCATTTATTGAAAATTGTTTTATCTGTTTTTCAGTGAGCAACATGTGCACGTATAGTAAATTTTGTAATTCGTCCAGGGTATGACAATAAACTACATCCGCGTCCAGGGTATGACGATAAATTACATCCGCGCCTAGGGTAAGACGATAAACTACGTCCAATATCAAGGCCTCTGATCAAGAGGCTTTGAGGAGCGTGGAACCACCTCTTAATTGCTGGTGTTCCCAGGTCCACCCTGACCCGGGGTGATAGCACCTGTTAGGGTCCTAGCTATGGGCAAATAGTTAACCCCGAAACTGAAGTAAAAAACGTTATAAACGTGTAAAAATAGGTTTTAATACCAGAAATACTTAGTAAAAAATTATTACCAGAAATTTAAAAAAAAACTATTGCCAGCTATACGTTTTGAAAAAATAATATTACCAGCTGTACGTTTTTGAAAAAATAATATTACCAGCTATACGTTTTTTAAAAAATAATATTACCAGCTATACGTTTTTAAAAAAATAATATTACCAGCTATATGTTTTTGAGGAAAAAATATTAACAGAAATAGATTTTTGACAAAACAAAAATATTACCAGGAAAAAACAAAACAATTGTTGACATTAAATGACTCATTGAGGTTGATATGCCGTAAAACAAAACAAAACAAAAATTTATAATTACCACAAAGAAATCTACTGATATCAGTGAACACTGGTTCATTTGTTGATAAGCAAAAACATAATAAATATGATACTTGTAGTTGAAGGAAGTCTTGTACACAGGGTTCGATGAGAAAGAGATTCCTCTCGACCCGGCGACTGCAACTGATCTAGGAGAAGGAAAACTCTGAATTCAAAACCTGCGGAGGGTCGTTTGGGGACCTTGTGGCACGTAATGCACCAGGTCTCTGTATTCGCCCCTTCAAAAAGTGTGGATGGTTCTGCACAAAACTTTCACCATTATAATCAAATCTCATGTGCTATACATGCGGGTTTGGGGACCGCTTGTGAATTCCAAATTCCCATGAAACTCCAATATTGGAACCGGCTCAACCCACCTCGGGTGAATGCCGTTACAAGAGAGAAGGGAGAGACCCGGCCGTTTGAATCGCGGGACGTTCATGACGATATTCAGTCAGCCCCCACGAGGGCGTCATGTGGCACAAGGCCTTTTTAACGTGGGATCTCCGAGCCCGTGGGAACTCCGAGCCCGTGGGCTCGGCCAAAAATATGTCCATTGAACCTGTATAAACGGGTTCAGGGTCGGTTTAACTCCCCGAAAGAGAATCCACCCTTCGGTGTAGCCCATTTCGAGGTCCTCCCCGCCCGAAGGCAGATAGTTCAACCGAAACAGCCGGTCAAGAGTTGAACATCCTTCTCCTCGTTGTCTGTGCCGAATTATAGCGCCAAACCATTGTCTCGCATCAAAAGCAACATCCTCAAGTTTGACTATTCCCTGGTCCTATGGAAAGCCAAAGCAATACAATGTTGGCATTAGCTAAATGCCCCGCAGTAGCATCCTAACAGTACTAGGTATCGTCAAACGTTGGTTGTGTCGGAGAACTCATTCACCTACCCAAGTGAGCATAGCTGGCCAAACAGTCTAATACTCAGTATCTGCTATGCGCCTGGCTCTCCGCCGGTATCCCTAGCACGGCAAGTTTAGGGACTTCATTATATTTACTTACGCCCAAATATCCTTGGGAAAGGTATGACATCACCTTTTATTCTCTCCCCAGTTATGGGTTAAATAGTTGGACTTGTATGCACACAGAAAAGAAAATGTCACTAGCTGTATATCAAAGCACGCACACATAAAGTAAGCAGTAAAATACAAGTTAAATCAAATATTTTTGTAAAATCTGGTATTTTTACAATGTAGTGTGCAATTCCATAAATTTCTTTCTCCTGGGTGAGAGATATGTTTATTGGTACTTTCTGGATTTAAAAAGAAATGATGACAAGCCGTAAAAATAAATCAATCAAATCTTATAGACGATCCTTAATCTTCTATGGAGGATAAAAAATAATAACAATAATAATGTATAACGTCTGAGCATTTCAGTTTGCTTTCTTCGTGTTTGTTTACATCATTTATTTTTGCTTCGGCTCGTGTTGTGGAGACTCGTACGCAATTTGAGAAGCTCTGAACCAAGGTAAAAAGTTTTCCAACAAGTGTATTCTCTCCTTCGTTGGACGGATCTCTCGGTTAATTAATGGCTTTTGTAAAGTATCTGCAACAGACTCTGTACACGTGATAGCAGAAGTTGTAGTAGAAACAGTAGCCTACTCGCGAATTGGTTTGAAATACAATAAATAACATGAGTATATTTACATATCACCAGCTGGTACGTAAAAATCAATGATGCATGAGTCGAATTATTTCCGTCTCGACTCGATGTCCATTGTACTGGTGAGAAAAAACCCATAAATATCATGTATAGTTCTTATTCACTCAGTAGTAAGATAGAAAACCTGTTTTATATTTATTGTACATGAAGAGTTTTATATTTATTCGAGTTTACTCGCTTTGTAAGTTCCTCAAAATGGAATGCATTCAGGTCTATAAATACATGCTCACCTGCTGTAAACCGGCGAATCAATTTTTTAAATGTAGTTTTCTAAAACATACTGATACAAAGATATATATATATATATATATATATATATATATAAATAATAAAAAGGCTTAAACACTAATATTCCATGGTCATAATTTATTCCATTGGAATCGTAAATACGATCCAATTCATCAGACCTACAAATTCAAAAAGAAAACAGAAAAGAACTCCGGAAATAAAAATAGAATTTAGAGATAGTGTAAGTATGAGAGCGTGGGACGAATGTTAGACCTAAAGAGAGGGGTAACAGTGTTTAAGCCTTTTTATTATATCCTTACTCTGTCCTGGACATTGAGTTCTACCTGGATTCTATCCTCTTGGAATTTTTTAATAAAAAAAAATATATAAATGTTGCAAGGAATAGATACAAATTATTTCTTAAAGGCATTATGAAAAATAAAAAATAAGAGATGATAACACTTACAGAACAGACCAAACGGTTTCGTTCCCAATCTCATCAGGGTCGACTGGGAACAATTTAACAATTATTGCAATATATATTGACTCACACAAACACCCTACATACAATTAAAACATTAAAAAAATGAAATGATTAATGGTATGAGGGGGAAAAAATTCAAACCGCGCGAATTTGCACAGAACAAAGGGAAAAAAAATTGGGGGAGTGTGAGGAGAATGTATGACACACACTAGAGTCTAATAACGTGAAGCCCAAGGAGACAGTCTTTTTGCTTACTAAGAGACGGCTCCCTAGACCGAATATACAGAGACTCAAGTGCCCGCAAATGAAATGGAGAATGCGAACTGGACAGTACAGTAAACCAATTCGGACTGAAATCCTTCACACAATCCCTGCAATTTATCAAATGTTCAGTGATCGCTGACCCGGAAGTATTAACCAATTGGCTCTTACGGGCATCCGGATTAAGAACTCGCAATGGGACATGCTGCCTGATCCTACAATCTAAACGTTGGGAAGTCCTTCCTATGTAGTTGCTACCGCAACCACATTTAAAAGAATAAATCACCGAAGAAACATGATGGGGAGGAAGGGGATCCTTACGTATAGAGGAAAAGGCAGAACGAGTCGCAAAATGAATCCTTAGTTGAGCCGAAAAATAGCACATATGGACAGCAGACAAGACCCGCCTAGCCACAAGCCCACCTCGCGAACCAATAAAAGGAAGCCGCAAGTAAAGAGGACATTTCTGAACTAAATATTGTTTTTCCTTTCGAAAATTAATAATCTTATCACGTATGACACTATCAAGAGCATCACTAGGATATCCATTTTTTAATAGAGTGCAGCGGATAAAATCCAATTCTTCATCCAAATATTGTTGACTGCAAATCATCAAGGCCCTATGAGTTAAGGTCTTGATGAGATTTATTTTACGCTTTCTGGGACAAAATGAGTCCCAACGCGTATACAAACCAGAAAACGTTGGTTTGCGAAATACCGAAGTAAGTAATTGAGAAGGAGTCCGATGCACAAGGACATCAAGAAAAGAGAGACAAGAATTAGACTCCTTTTCGATGGTAAATTTCAAAGATAGATGAAGTTGGTTCATAACTGTGAGAAAGGAATCAGCTTCCACTTCACTGTTAAAAAGACAAAATGTATCGTCTACATACCTACGGTACATAGACGGTGCATTGTCATAAGTGAGCAGGGAGGACTCATAAAAGCCCACAAAAATGTTGGCCAAAGCGGGACCCAAAGGGGAGCCCATGGCAACCCCATCAATCTGTCTGTACATACAATTGTTATATAAATGTGTATGCGCCTATGTATATATATTTATATATTTTACATATGTATGTGTATATTTACCACTAATATTAGCTATATATATATATATATATATATATATATATATATATATATATATATATATATATATATATATTCCTAAAATTTCGGTTGAAGATGAAACGGGACTAAACACCTAAATTCAACTTTATTTTAATAATTATTTGGATGGTTTCGGCTCTCGTTTTTGAAACATGAGAACTCTTATGTAGCGAAGGAATCATATTTTTAAACAAAAAAAATTATATATATATATATATATATATATATATATATATATATATATATATATATATATACGACGTGGTTACTGAAAAGTATTATCCATTTTCCCAGATCTCACCAAACGACAAAACAACGGATTTTTTTAAAGTGATTTTTGGTCAACCTGATAAATTTTCGGCAGCGGTAATCTGAAGGAAATATATATTACTGTAATTATTTGTGGGTAATACACACACATTGTTATATAGAAATAAACTATCTTTGCCGACATACGAGTTTGAACATAGATTGTCAGTGAGCGAACACAGGCGATCCCATTATTTAATTAAGTGGATCACATGACCATGGGAGAAAGGCATAAAGAGTTAGCGTGACGTCTAAACGATCACTATTTCTAGTCTATCCTCTATACGATACGGATCACTATTTCTACTCAATCCTCTATTATTATACAGACCGCTATTCTTTACTCTATTCACTCTACTATTTTTCTATTCAGATCACTGTATGGATTACTATTCTAGCGAGTATTATCAAGCAAGTACTGTTAGTCTGAGATTATCCCGAGGCATTTGACACCAGCATTGTTTAACGGTATTTCTATAGTTGTATCTGTGATTACAAAGTCTCCACTACAATGAGCATTACAAAAGTGACAATGAGTATTCGTTGACAGCACAAAATTTGTAACGAGTGTTCGTTGATACCACAAACGATATGTATCGTTGTTAATACAGAATAGACCGAAAACTGAATATTAATGTCATATCTGGGTTGTAACTTGCCATTCATCACTTTGAAGTTGAAGTAACGATGTTATAAGTAGAGGGAGTATATAGGAGTACATAGAGTATAGTTAGTATAGTATTATAGAAGATGTATAGAGTATAGAAGTATAGAGTTAAAGAACGAACCAGAAACCCAAACAAGAAATAAGGAGTAAATCTCTACTATTATTGAAAAGATCGAGAATAGTGTGAGCCAGTTGATAGTCGAATCAATCTACTTTTATAAAAAAAAAGAAAGAGAGAGACTGATGAAACCCTTGGAATAATTAATGGGAAAAGAGGGTTTAGAAAATGGCACTCACGTGATATTCTGAAGTCAGGTTGGTCTGGTGCTCCTGATATATATTTACAAATCCTTGATATAATCCGAAGAATGTTATTGGTCCTGACCAGGTATCTCAGCTACAGCCATTTTTCTATTGCCGTAATGTATTAGGTTGGTGCAAAAATAATGACGTAATAATGTCGTTTTTGACGTTAAAAAATACGTCAAAAAACGACATTGTTACGTCATTATTTTTGCACCAACCTAATAATTTTCCTATGCCTTTTAATAGTAAATGCTCAGATGAACACTTCTCTATCTGACATAGACTATGAACTTAAGCGCATTAATAGATTGGCGGCAAGATCACATCATTTTACAATGAAAATGGCTGGATGTAACCGTAAGTTCTATGTCAAAAGTTAACTTTCCTAGATGTGGACTCTTCCAGAATTATCCACCTTTTGCACTGTGTGTAATATATATATATATATATATATATATATATATATATATATATATATATATGTATGTATGTGTGTGTGTGTGATTTTTTTAATTGTATTCTTAATGCGCTTAGCCCCCGGTGGGGCCCACTCTGTTTATTAAAGCTTTCGTCAAGGTTATGTTCCTCATATACAGAGAGACGAATGAGAATGAAGAAAGAAAGGGAAGATACAAGAGAAGAGAAAAACAAGAGAGAGCAACTTGAAGAAAAAGAAAAGAATAAAAAAGAAGAGATAGAAAAAGAGAGAGAGAGAAAAAAGTGACAAAGAAAGAGAAAAAGACAAAAAGGAAAGAATACGAAGGAGAAAGAAGAGAGAGAGAACAGCAGAATGATGACGGAAGGAAAAAAATGTAGAGTGAAAGAAGTAAGCTAAGAGAGAATGAAAAAGAAAAAGCAAGAGAAAAGCAAAGAACAGGAGATAATGAGAAAACAGAGAATGAAGCAAAGGAGAATGAAAAGGGCGAGAGAAGGGAGAAGGAGGAAGAATAAAAAATGATAACGATAAGGAAAAAGAAGATATTAGGTTGGTGCAAAAATAATGACGTAATAATGTTGTTTTTGACGTTAAAAAATACGTCCAAAAACGACATCATTACGTCATTATTTTTACACCAACCTAATAGAAAAGACAGAGAAATGGAGAGAATGGAGAAAATTCAAGGAGGAAAAAAAGGAAAGTAAAAAAGGGTAGAGGTGAATGAGAAAGGAGGAAAGATTTAAAAAAAAAAGAGATATAAAAAAAAGAAACTGTCACAAGAATTATCATCCTTCAATTTGTACTCCACCTTTTGCTGTACTACGCACACACACATACACAGAGACATCCATCCACTTTTACTTGCAAGCTTGGTATTTTATTTGCTTTTAGCCCCGTCGTATGCCACTCTGTTTATTAAGGCCTTCGTCAAGATACTTCTTTAGTTCTGTTTCTTATTACAGCTTCACTTCCGGCTTCTTGCTTTCAATCAAGTTCACTCTTCAAAAATATAAAAGCAATATCAATCGTTAGCTTCTGTCCACTTAAATTCGGTTCTTTTATTGTTTTCGATCCTTAATAATGCTTTTCTTATTCTTTCACACGCAGTAACTCACTGACTTGCGGTGTACTAGATATCGAATCGGAAGGAGTTCAAATCCCAGTTGTGTTCATTACATTCACTTAAACCACAATTACCCTTGAAAAAGGTACGAAGCCATCACTTCTATCCCCACCCCATAGGTTGAATAACAGGACAGATTTTGTCCTCTATAAGCCTTGGTTAGCAACCAGTCTAACGTAGAAAGACACGGCAGCCTACTACAGGAAAATCTGCCTAGTTGTTCAGGAATCGAAAGAAATATTATCGCTTAAGCGTGTATCCCGTTTGCCAATTACGGTGAAATGGCTAAAAACATTTTGATGGACTGAAAGAAACAGCGAGTAACCTAACTAGAAATTTTCTCAGTGCTTTCTACGCTGTTTAGGATAAAAGTATTTGGAAAGGATAGTAAAAAAAAAAACTGCTAAAACATACAAAAAAGGGGATCTTTTTGGGATCAGCCACGCCTGTGGAAGGAAATATAAAGGAGGGATAGGCCGCTCCCTTAAGGTAAGGCTTCAAGAACACCAGAAATCTGTAACACGAGGGGAAGTGGAAAAATCAGGCGTGGTTGTAATAAATATGGTGACAAAGATGATAGATAGTCCGATGATGTAAATAATGTCCAAGGAGCTCTATTTATTTCACTTTTGTCTATCATATGTTTCTCTATTACGCTTTGGTCAAACGTGTGACAAGCGAGTCTACAGGATAATCATGCGGTTGTATATCCTACAGAGAAATTTTAAAATATTGTGTTCAGAGATATCTCGAGTAAGCCACGCTTAAGAAATTCGGTAGAAAAGGTCCGTATTCTGCACCAATAATCGCAGAATAAAGTAACTTTTCTTCTTCTTTGTGCTGTATCCCTTCACGATGTCGGCCATCATGGTTTTCCACAATATCTTTTGTCGCTCTTTTTTTACTGTCTCTACCAAATCATTTTCTCCCATCCATTTACAAAATCGTTTTGGATAGGTTGCTCACTCTTTCCCTCTGTTCAAATTGACTTTAACATTTGAGTGAAAAGATTCGTTAAGCTCTATTTTTTAATGAATTATCCTAACAATTTTAACTGTTTACTTTTCATCGTATGAATCATTTTTTTTAATTTAATTTTACTTAGAAGTCATTCGTTGCTTACATTTTCGTTTATGATATTCTCAGCATCTTTCTGTAGAACCGCATTGTCTGAAGTTTCTTCTTCATCTACAAGACAATTATCCAACAGTCACAAGAGAGTAGATATTACATAGCAGTTATGTGCTTTTTTCTTTGTTTTTAATGAATTTTTCCTGTTTCTTTATAATTTTTGGAAAGCATTTTAGCTATTAGAAGGAGACTTCTAATTTTGGCATACTCTGTTAAAACACTTCGGCTATATTTAAACTTTTGTAAATGTTACAACTGAAAAAGTGAGTTCGATTCTCACTAGATGCCCCATACTTTCGGCTTTGTGCCACATCTAGGCTACGCTTGGAAAATAACTATGCCCAATTCTCATCTCATCTTAGTTGTAACTCGTTACGCATTTTATTCAGGTTATTGTTAAATATCAATCTACAACCTATAACCACTTTCCGGAAGACGAAACTTACGCAGGCCTCTCGCTAATCTATGACTATTTTCATAGTAAATTTTCAGATGAGCAGTTCCGCCAGTTCAGACCTTCACAACTAGGTCCAGCTATGCCACGTACACAAAAGTCAGCACCTCATTTTCTATATTATTAGTATCTTTAGTGGAGACTTTAATACAAAAGGGATTGAAACAATCTGAATAGGGATCCGATGTGTTCTGTGAGCCTTAAAATCTAGAAGCGTTTTTTTTTCCACGGTGATCGCCTAAATTTCTGTTGTATCTTTCAAATTGTCATCAGTGATTTCTTTGTAGTTCCTACTCTCCTCAGGATATTCCCATACGACGTCCTTAAAGAACACCTTAGAAATTCTCCACCTATTCTCTCCATCTCGCTTACCTGTTTTACAGTCACAGCTCACGGCCTGTGGTCTAGCTAGAGGGGGCGGTCATACCAACAATGAATTATTGCTTCTCTGTATTATCTTCAATTGGCGAAAATTCCCAGTTCAATCGCATTTCCGTGCCCTTGATTTGATATCCTTTTGTGGAGTAGCTGAACATCCCCCACAAGATGGACTGGTCTAAGACGATTGAATCAGCACTCTCTCTTACCGAGGGAGAGGAGTTAACGAGTAACTCTTTATTACATAAGTCTGTGTTCTTGTTGTGGAGTAGCTGAGCATCCCCACAAGATGGACTGGTCTAAGATGATTTAAACAGCTCTATCTCTCTCTCTCTCTCTCTCTCTCTCTCTCTCTCTCTCTGACAGAGGGAGAGAAATTAACGAGGAACTGTTTATTGTCTGTGTTCTTATTGTGGAGTAGCTGAACACCTCCACAAGACGGACTTGTCTAAGAGTCTTTAAACAACACCCACTTTGACTGTGGGAGACCAAATAACGTTTAAATTTCGTTAAAGCGCTGCTAGCCGACCTCTCTGCCCGAAGGCAGAGAGAAAATCAGACGAGTCTACGCCTACGGGCAGAGTCTCGTCTGGAGATGTAGACAGCCAACCAATCCCGTGTATGCGAGGTATACGGGGAATTTTTGCCCAAGCGTACGCGCTCGGAACGCCCCAAATTAAAAACCGGCCTTGTGTCACATCCCGCTTTGTAGGGAGGTCTAGGTTAAATAGCGAGCAGTAAACAAATAAGTATTGATTATATTGATCTGTGTTCCCCATATGTGTGTCAACCTTTCCTATTTACGGCACAACATATCCACATTAAAATGAATTTTTCTCCACCATACAACTCTTTTCGCAGAGACAAAATGTCACGAGCCTCTCGCTATCCTATAGTTAATTCTGACGAACTGCCTTACTTAGTTCCACCAGCTTTGAACTTTGCAGTTAGACTTTATGAATTTAAGCGCAGTACTAGATTGGCGGCAAGGTCTCACCCATTTACAGTCGAAATAGCTAGATGTAGCCGTTTTATGCCAACAGTTTCTTCTATCACACTTGTCGTTTGTGGGACTCTCTTCAGATGTCTTGTTCCCCAGTCTACTTTGATCTATTTAAAATTTAATTGCAATTTCAATCGTTATACTCATTCTTCTTAAGTCTTATACTTGTATTATTCACTAACACGCAATAACCTCTTGCATCCTAGTGACTTTATTACCTTACTTGGGGTGAAATGATTTAAAGAAAAAAACACCGATATGTCAAATACACAGGTTTGAATTATACCCATCCCATTCGGGTTTCATTAGTAAGATGGAACCTCCCCTTAGACTCTTTATGCCTAAGTATACTTACTTTGTGTTTCTTTGTTTTGTTTTACGTCATATCTGCCTCAATGTGTTGTTTAATGCCGACAAGATTTTTACGATAGTTTCGCATGTATAGAATATTTATTTTTTGTCAAAAATCGGTTTCTAGATCTGTTGTGTGGGAAACCTACCCCCCGCTCTTGAAGATGAACTTGTCTGCGTCTGTGAACAAAGACTTTAAATAGTGGCATGTCCGTTGACATGAGAGAAACCGAGAGACATACTCTCGGCGACTGTCGAACTCTCTGCATTAGCAGAGGGGAGCCCGGGCGAGGCTTTGCCGAGGGGCAAGGTTACGTCCGGGAAGGTTGACAGGGCCTGAACCCGTCTAGGCGGGTTCAGAATGGCCATATTTTTGGCCGAGCCTACGGGCTCGGGGATACCCACATTAAAATGGCCTTGTGTCACATTCAATCCTCGTGGGTGGATTGATAAATATAGAGACCAAGAGACATCCTCTCGGCGACTGTCGAACTCTCTGCATTAGAGGTTTGCCGAAGGGCAAGGTTTCGTCCGCGGAGGTTGACAGGGCCTGAACCCGTCTAGGCGGGTTCAGAAAGGCCATATTTTTGGCCGAGACTACGGGCTCGGGGATACCCACATTAAACCGGCCTTGTGCCACATTCGATCCTCGTGGGTGGATTGATAAATACCGAGACCGAGAGACAGAGAAGTTCTTAGCTGAGCTAGTTATTGACTACTCAAGCGATTTCTGTACCTTTTTACCAACCTATTAAAACCCTTTTTATTGTTACGTGTTATTTGGCGATTGTCTCTACTAACCCCAAATCAACATCATAACAAGATCAGATTTTATTGACGTATTTTTGTAAAGATGATTTCTGTCGAAAGTCTGTGTTAATTAATGAATTTTGGGATATACAATTTATTGGTTGGGTTTGTTGTACAGCATTTTTGGGGGTTTTTTTGAGTGGGGTTTGCTGGTAATATTTTTTTTTAGAAAATGTATTTGTGGTATTTTTACTATAAAAACGTATTTTTACAGTTTCATTGTGTTTTTTCCCCAGTTTGGTAGTTCACTATTTGCCCATAGCTTGGACACTAACAGGTGCTACCACTCCGATCACAGAGAACAATATCATCCAGTAACACTCTACCTCGAGTGGCACTTAGGTCTTGTATTAGATGAAAATCAGTAAAAAGCAAACTCAAGTCGTTTCTTCATTTGTGAGGAAATTTCGTTGCTTTAACAGCTCCATATTATTAACGGTCGAGAAAGTCTTTTCTACCATTAAAAAAAGAAAATATGGCCTCGTGTCACTTTCGTAATGGTTAATTCTTTCGTCCTCATTTTTGGTTGAGTAAACAGGTCCAAAAGGTTCAACCTAGCTTACAGAAAAATCATTAAAAGGTAGAACGTAAAACTTTTGCCACATCAGGTCTGGTCTGCTGTATATCTCGAGATTCTTGACAAAATCCAAATAATTATCTATACTCAGGTCCCGCTATGTGGCTCCCCTCTGTTTTTTCTACAAATATTTTCATGGCAACTTCTCCAAAGATCTTTTTTCCCAGATACCTCGACTACATGCATTCAAGCGTGCTACTAGATTGGCATCTAGGTCGCACCCTTTTATTTTTCCATCAGTTTCTTTTCTCGCACTTCACACCCGTGGTTCGCATTTTCGTTTTCTTGCGTGCCTGACAACTACAACCATCAAAAGTTTAAATGCAATATCAACCGCCATCTTTCGATCTTCTTGAACTTTGTTCATGTTCGTCCTTTCCTCAATCCTCCCTATTCCCAGTGTTCATATCCGCTTTCACTCACTGTAAGCCCCAGCTTTTTAATGGCACTACGGGGGTAAAACGATCAAAAAATTTAGTTTAAGTGACTTGGCGTTTCGGAAAGACTGGTACTGAGAGTAACATGGATGTAACATGCGATCATTTAGGAAGTTTTGAAGAATATAAAAAGTAAAAAAAAAAAAAAAAAAAGACACGGTGACTTAAATTCATAATAAAAGAGATAAAAATTTTGATGAGTAAAAACAAGAGAAACAGGGATACCAGTTAGTAAAATAGTTCAGATGTTTTTTGAGATGGAATAAGAGAACAAGAATCCGAAGTGATTGTAACGTATAAAAAGTTACGTAACGCCACAAAAGATGTTAAATTGATGAGTGTCTTGATCATAGACTTTCGGGAGCGTCACGAGACATAAAAGAAGTATTCATTTTGAAAGTGGTGTTTCTCATTTATTCACCCAAGATACAGAGCACTATCTATGAGGATTATATTATTTGGGCGGCGTCTTAAGAACGCAAGGTATTATAAAAAGCTTAAAACTAATATGAAAAAAAAAAAACCTGTATCTCTGCTGGCTGTGATACATGAGGATTCGTTGAGTGATAACTTTCGACTGTACGTAATGATTCTCTTTTATCATGGCGTCTTTCTCACGTTGATTAAGCGCCGGCCTCTGCGTGCTGTTGGAGATTTAATTATGCAGTTCTTTTCGATTATTACCATTAGCTGGATATAAAACGAAAATTTATTTCCAATATTACGATTATTTTCATCATGGTTGATCTCAGTCGTGCAAGAGTCCCGGTCTACACATTTATAGCGATATTATAGTCGGTGCAATTAAAATCACCTCACGACTATGTACAGAGTTCAGTGATTCACCTATTGGCAAATCTGTTGGTATTCGCACTTTTAAATACAGTCTGTCTAATCCTGCTCAATTAAAAAATCTCCCCCATACACACAAACACATACATGTATATATATATATATATATATATATATATATATATATATATATATATATATATATAGAGAGAGAGAGAGAGAGAGAGAGAAAAGACAAAGAGATACAAAAAGAGAGAAACGGAGAGACTTTATTCTCGCAGTAGCCGTTTCCGATCTGTACATGTTGAAATATATATATGTATATATTTTATATAAGAAAAACATTTGAACTGAATAATAAGCATGGAAGATATGCAAGGAATATATTTGCCATCCTGTTATAAACACACAAACACACCGACAATTCAAATATATGAAGTGTTGGTAGAACAAGGAAACTTTACGTTGCACTTCCAATGTAGGTATATTTCGAACTTAGGTATATGTATATTTATTAATATATATTTCTTAGATCTGTCTAACCACAATGAGTAGTGATTTGTTTACACCTGAAATTAAATTGAGTAAATATTTATTCGCTTACCTGTGTATGCACGCTAATGCAAGTATGAACGGTTGCTAATATCCAATTATTTGATTTATCCCCTTTAATACACACACACACACACACACACACACACATATATATATATATATATGTGTGTGTGTGTGTGTGTTAAATATAACAGACAATGAATGTTTATTAAGCTTAGTACAGTTTCTTTAATCTCGGCCGAAAATAAAGTCAAAAATTGTCGAACATTTGAATATCTTTTATAATGTTGTTCCTCGTTCTAAGCTTTCAGAAAATATGAGCCATCATCAGAATGGTTATATGGAGACACACACACATATATATATATATATATGTAGATATATATATATATATATATATATATGTGTGTGTGTGTGTGTGTGTGTGTGTGTGTGTGTGTCTGTGTGTGTAGTAATCCGTTGGTGTAATCCAAGAGAGTCCTATTAATACAAAGAATTTGAAATATTAAGTGTTAAAACTGACTCACAAAGAGGGCTCAATGTTTATTTTTCTTACAATTGGAATTAAGATATCATTAGTTAATGATCATTTTCACCTTCCAATTTTCAATTTTAACTTTGCAGGAGTTTTCAAACTGTTTATGGTGTCAGTTTCTAAAAGGAGAGTGGTTAGTTGGGGGAGGAAAGAGAGAGAACGCCAAAGGGGAAGAAATGATAGAAAAAGGCATAGTTACAAGAAGTAATGTAGGGTATTATATTATGGATGTTGTTTTGGGCGAGGGAGAGAAAAGGGGAACCCGATGCGCTGACCTACATCTTAATGGTCACACGGCTAAAGTTTGATTCAACGGGAAACCACAGAAATTAATGAAAAATGAAAAAAACTTAAGTTATATAAAATATCAAGAGATAACCTTAGTGCGATGAAAGGGAGATAATTTAGACTTATTGGTGTATTAAATTCGTCCGTATATCAGAAACTAAAAATTAAAGGAAGTGTTTTAAAGATTTGGAGGAAATTTGAATATACATGCGTGCGTACACGTTAAGAACAACTCTACCTGTTAGCCATCTATACGTACATAGGCATAGATACCTACATACATTTATATACATACATACACCAGCCAACTTATATCTACGTATAGCCCTATGTTAGGATAAAATATTTTCAAAGGGTAATAAAAGGATTTAAATTAGAAAAAAACTTTTAAAATTTTAAATGAATCTTAACTTAACCCTAATTAAACAGAATTATTAGGTAAAAATCAAAATGAAATAAAAAATTGTCAATTACAAATGTATAACCATTAATTATTTCCCTTCTTCACTCCCGTAATCTAATATGTATCCGTAAGTTATTCTCTAATACTATTTACTAAATTCATATATTAACTTATGCCCCATATATTTTGAATATTATGAAGCTTTATGATAATAGTAAAATCTGATTACTTAAAATTGAATATACGGAATGATTCATAATAAAATGTTATTAAATAATATTTAATTTACCTAAAGATTATGCAATAGTTTATTTTATATCATAAACCATTTTAGTGGAAATTTAATGCCTATATATACTGATAATCAAGGATAATTCAATATCTCTCTATTATGGGGTCCACCCCTTTTTGATACAAGTGGGCTCGAGCTGCTGCCGTTAAATACTCTCAGTCAGTCAGAATATAGAGAAGAGGAACAGAGTGGAAAGTACATAGACATTGTGATTGAGTTGGAGGTAGAAATCACAGTTATAAGCACGCCCGACTCTAAGGAAGTTTACTTCGAGACTGTATATAGCGATCTTTGATTAATACTAACCGGCGTTCCTGGATTTACTAACAGCATTACCTTTTGTATTTTGTGTAAATACATTTAATTTCTTATCTTAAATACTTGCGTTTGTCATTTATTGGAGACCGATTTTTCATCTCGCAATCCACAACACTATCAATATGATATTTCTTATCTATCTTATTCTATTAATATTTATCTATCTATCTATCTATCTATCTATCTATCTATCTATCTATAGTGACTCATATATATAAACAGACAGATATTAATAGAATAAATTACCTAAGTATCTATCCAGATAGATATGAAAACTCAAAGATAGACATACATACAAGGATATATTTATATATCCTTATATGTATATCTATGTATGTATCTATCTATCTATCTATCTATCTATCTATATATATATATATATATATATATATTTGTATATGTGTTTGAAAAATACTGACAAATAGATATGTAGATAGATAGATAGAAAGACAGGTATGAACACTATATATCTTTCGAGATAGATATGAATAATTATATAGGCTGACAGACAAATAGGTATAGAGTTTGCAGGAAAAGAAGAAAATACTGAAATGTCACCATTCTATTTTATAACGCATTATCGTTAATTTCACAAACATTTTGGATGAAATATGTAAGAAATCTATGGGAACCCACAATAACCCAATAATTTTGTTTTCTTAAATAAAAAAGGGATTACGACAATCATTATAACGTTAAATCATTTACTTAGAATTAAGACAACTATAAACATGGCCACTGAATAATCAATAAATGTAGTAAAAACCCCAAAGGTGATATATGTGAAGATTCATCATTATGAAAAGTTGAAATGAATTATCGATGAAGTTCAATATGAACAGTAAATTATCACCGTTGTGTCATTCTGTCACTTTATTTAAGTTTGTCTTATTGACCAAATAGTCATAATTCAACTACGTTGGACGTTGTTAGTGTGGTTCTTTTTTAAACTGTTCTTAATGGAAACGTGTTTTGATGACCGGCTGCTGTGTAGCTGAGTTGTTTCGAACCTAGCAAAGAAGTCAGTCATTTTTTAAATATTTTTTTCAAGATCATAGACACTCTTATTTAGATTACTCGCCTCTTTTTTTTTTTTTTTTTTTTTTGTTCTTATACTCACAAGTTATCTTCCGTTTTATCCTGCGCCTTTTTTTAAGTTTCGGTTGTCGTCTGAAGAAGTGTGTAGGATATAACGCTCGAAACCTTTTGTCCATAACAGCTAAGACCAGCATCTTGCTGAAATTGTAAAAAGTACAATAATTGCGATATATGAGTAACGGCACTGGTGTCACAAACAATTTATTTCAATTACAAACCACAAAATACGTCGTTTCGCCTTCCACTTAAACCCCCCTCGCGTCTGCTTCAATTTTTAATCCTTCTATGCCAGATTTCTATGCAATGCTAGAATGATTCGTCATTGATGCCCTTCTGCTCCGTTCTTACAGCAATCTTAATGGCCTCCACGCCTTCAAAACGGGTTACCTAGATGATTTCCTTGAATTTAGGGAAAAGAAAAATCGCAGGGAGCAGGTTCAGGTGAATAGGGTGGATATACCATTTCGGCGATGTTCTCGGCCACAAACTGCCGGGAGTTGTGAGCAGGTGCATTGTCGTTTTGAAACAGCCACGATTGGTCCTGCCACAACTATCGTCTCTTCTCGCGCACGGAGCGAAGCAAACGCCACTGGATCTCATTGTAGACTTGCTGTTTGATCGTCTGACCGTGTGAGAAAGAGTAGCAAGAATCTGGCAATTTTTCGTCCGTGTGAAAGGTTTAGAAAATATTACATTACCCACGCTTTTGAACTCTATCGAAACTGGAAAGTGAGGATTGGGAAGCTCCAGCCAATGTATGCCGACAATACTCCGATTTTAGTCTGAACTGTCTCTTTGTTGAGAGCCTAATGGATTAACGCTTTGGTTCGTGAATTTGCTGACATATTAATTGCGAGTTCAGCACAGTGCTGTATGAACTTAGCCTCAGTGAAAATATGGTGAGCAATAACTGAACAATATTAAGTCCTAGAAGGAATTTCTCTAGACATGGGGGGCAGTGGAACGAGAAGAATCTACCCACGTAAATTAAATAAATTCGAAATTCCCTATATCGTACCTGGATCGACACCTGATGAAAAACGGAGAGTATAATGGTTGAAACGTTTTTTGGTTGTTTTTTTTTTTTTGTTACTTTTCTTTTTTCAATAGCAACATCAAAGATGAGAACAATGTAAATAATTTATGAATTTTTTTTATTATTATTCTTTATTTTATAGAACCTACCTCCGACAGGATTCGAACACGTAACGCGCTCTGTGATGTATGGGCTTATAGCTGAGTTAATGACAGAATAAGAAGGAAAATGGAAATGCTTGTAAATTTAACCCTAGAAAACTAACCATCAATTAAAGTTACACCTCTATTAACCATGTGTATATCATACCCGATTTTGAAAATATTACCAACAAAAAATTAAATATAAATCTTCATTTAATATATTTTACATTCAGGCACTTCAAACTTTGTACTTTGAGTTAACATTAATAGGAACTGAAAAACATTATTTAGGTAAGAAAACCAGGTACTGAAAATTATAAATAAAATAGGAAAATTTGTGCTGGGTACTATATACACATGGTTAGTGTTCTAGGGTTAAGAACTTTAGAAATTAAACTCACGGACACTACTAGAGAGATACAAAAATGCTCACTAGAACCCAGATGCACACATACACACACTTACACAGAGACACGCACACGAGATCTAGTTGACCGATTAAAACACAAACAACATAAAAGTCAAATATATCGGAACATTCTCATCTCAAAATGATTCGTAAAGATTTCTGATGAAGCTTAAATAAAATCGAAACGTTTTAAATTTATAAACATTTGATTTTCTTTCTTCTATATCAATCCGTCATTGTAATCAATTCATGTGAGTTAACACTGGTAAACGTAAGAGGATTTTTTTTTTTTTTTTTGTGGGGGTGAAGATTTTTAAGCACTTATTCTGAATGACAAAAGATAAAGAATACTTTTTATTTCTCAACCATATATAGATTCACATGCCATACCAAACGCGGGCCTTCTTCAAGGAACGTCCATTCCCAGCCACACCCAGCACCCTGACGTGTCACCAATGGTAGTCCTCATGATTGGCATTTTGCATGCGATCATAGATTTCCCGAGGCGCAAACTTAAATTCAATATCCACGTGCGACTTCAATTTTTGATTCTGAATTTCGTTGGTCACCAAAAACTGCATCGATTTTCTATTGCTTCTGTAATTTGAAATTTCCCTGGAGGCAGAGGAAATGTCCAAATTTTTATGAAAAATAAACCAATACAAGGACGTCGCTAAAACATTGTTGAACCAACGAAGATGGCTTTATAAATAACAATGCCTGATAATGCGTCGTTGTTATAAGTATATTATAAGGTAATCAAATGCAACATACACCCTTGTGCAAATTAATTGAAACAAAACGAATAATTCCGTTATTTATTCTTTTTCGTATTTTTCCAATGAAACATGACCCAGTGAATATGTTAGCACATCGTACGTCCGTTCCAATAAGTCGTTCGTTGTAGATTAACCACAGATTCTCCATTGGATTTAAATTATCCCCTTAAAGTTAGCGCCTGTTAATTCCTCTCTTGAAGTTCTCCAAAAGATAACTGATAACTGACACCCATTAGACATGGCACGAAACTAGAACAATCTACGCCAGTGAGCGAAATAAAGGGTTCAATTTGAGATTCCAACCACCTGAAGAAGGCCGGGGCGTACAACGGCTGAAACGTTGTAATAAATATGGCGTTAAAGATGAGGACAATAGCCCGAATACTGTAAACAGTGTACATAATACCTCATCTCAGAATTATAGACAGATACTAGTTGGATTTTCGAACCGAAGTGGTTAAGAGCGTTGGTTGAATTAATCAAAAAAAAAAGTGACTTGACCCAAACATTTGTGAGTTGAATCCCTGGCCCCAACAGAAGAAAACAAAAACTTAGAGAGCTGAGTTACCAAGGGAAATTAACTGAAAATGAGACATCCAAAGAAATGGCACGTGGAAATATAACACCCGCTTGGATTATATAAATGGTTCGTTTGAAATTTCGACTAATATCATCTGAAGAAGGCCGGAGTGTACAACAGCTGAAACATAATGAATACGGCAATAAAGATTACACAGCAGCCCGAACAATGTAAATAGAAAGTATTTTTTTAGATTATAAGAATTTTTTTGTTTTTTTGAGATATTATTTTATTAATATTTTCTAGTAATTAAGAATTAGCGGAGTTTGAACCAATGCATTTGCCAGTAAGTGAATGTAACGAACCCACCAGGAATTCGAACTCTGTTCTCCTATTTCACATTACGAGCTGTTAACCATTACACCACACCACACCACACCACACCGCACCGCACCGCACCGCAGCGCACCGCACCGCACCGCACCGCACCGCACCGCACCGCACCGCACGTCTTATCTGTCTAGTAAGTTTCTTAGAATTGTTGTAGAGTTTGTGGTTACTGTGCTGGTATATCCAGGGTTCGGCTTTTATTTCAAGCGGAAGCAGGCAGGACGCCGTCGAGCAATTGGGTGGCCATCAGACGTAAAACCACTAGACTATTTCCTATAAGTAATGGAAGATCTTGTTTACAGGCTCAAACCTAACTCGGCTATTTGATTAACAATTGAGTCGTTTTCCATTAGACAAAACGTAGATTCAAGCTAACCGCAACTGGTATTCCCAATCCACCGCCAGTCTAGGTAGTGACCAGACTCGACGTTGCTTAACTTCAGTGATCGTACGAGAAGCGGTGTTTCAACAAAGGAAAACGAATTCTCTAGCACTGGATGTTAGCTCATCTTCTTTTTTATAACGACAGTTTAAAATTAAATCCAATTTGGTGCACAGATTTCTTTTTTTCGGTGTAGTTCTTCGACTATCAGCGTTTAACTTTCATGATTGTTTCAGTTCCTTTGTGAGGATTGCCTACGGCCTTGCCTAAAGGGCTTTGATACTTTGTCCTTTGTGACGCTCCCTGATTTTAATTATAGCCGTCTTGACACGGGAATGCGAAAAGCCCTTGAAAATTGAATCTCCATGAATAAAAGCATTCACAGAGAAACCAAGGATCAAAAAATAAGAATATTGTCAGGGAAAAAAACAATACAATATCTTAATTAACTGTTTGATAGGCCAATGTGTTGAAATACCTATAGTAAAAAGTGCTTGAAATTCTTGACTATCAATTATCCTCGAAAGTGTGTGGGAGCATTGCGGTCAAGTACAGGAATTCTGCTGATATAATGAGGGCCAAGTAGTTTCATGTGAATATATATATATATATATATATATATATATATATATATATATATATATATATATATATATATTAGGTTAGTGTAAAAATAATGTCATTTTCTCACATAATAATATATTTGAGAAAACGACAATATTTTTGCACCAACATAATATATATATATATATATATATATATATATATATATATATATATATATATATATATACAGGAGGTATGATGGGTAAATTGTCGCCATTTTATATTTTTAATTTCACGCATGCGCGTATTTTGGTTTTGATTTTGTTGACTTTACAATCTCGAAGGGACGCAATTCACTCCGCTAGAAATTTAAAAACGGCATTCTCTACTGCTTGGCATTCGCACCGGAATCTCGAATACAAATATTTCAGTATGTTTGGTTGTCAATATGAGGGCAGTGCAGAGAATTCAGAAAGAGTTGGGATGATATATCCAGTCGACATGATGGTGATTTGAGTGATCGCAGGTGATAGCGACATTCTGCCTGTATACATCTTCCAACAGGGCCTCAGACTCAACACAGAGGCCTACATCAAGTGCCTTGAGGAGTTAGTGCTGACCTAGGTCAAGAGGGTAGCTGCCGGAAGTCCCTATGTCTTGCAAGATCACTCTGCACGATGCCACACAAGCAGGAGAACCCAGTCATGGCTATCAGACTATTTCTGAAACCACATCAGTCCTTACATATGGCCACCTAACTCCCCAGACTGAAATCCTCTTGATTATTATGTGTGAGGTGCAGTTGAACGAGAGACTAACAAAACTGCTTGTAAATCGAAAGATGAACTGAAGGCCAGGATTCTGGCAACATTCACCAATTTAAACAAGGAGACCGTCCAGAACAGTTGCAGAAGATACTGAAGTTGTCTGGAGGCTGTGGTTGGATCCCATGGTGGTTTTATTGTTGAATAAATTTACTCTTTAGTATTTCAAGATATTGATGTGTAATTTCAGTAAATATATCTATTAGAATGAGATGTCAGCGATATTTTCATTTTTGCATTAGACAACATTTTATCCATCGCACCCTGTATATATTGATAGAGAGAAAGAAATTAATAAGATGTAACCTATTTCTCTTTTTTTTAATAATGTAATATTTATAATACACGTATGCTGACAGAGAATTATCAAAATTGTTTTACATGTGGGTTTTCAGAAAAATGGTTTTACTTTAACTGGTTTCGCCTTGAGCTTTTCAATAAGTTTGTAAATGATTATTAACTGTCCACGTGTAGGCGCTTAAGTCAGGAATAAAAGATTAAAATGAATGGGCGTAACTGTTTTTATTTGTCGCTTATATTAGGAATATATTATACAATGATTATGTAATGAATTGAGTCTTGCTTTAAGTTTGGTGATGAAAAAAAAAATTTTCTTTGTTAATGCACGTTTAGTTGCTGGTTTTGTAGTCACATTCAAAAAATGGAAAGATATGAAATTTTGGCAAAATTCGTCCTCCGCATTCCTCTATACGTTGGCTAAGCGGTATTTTTCTAGTGTGGGAATCTCTAATTTCTTGACAATGAACTGTTTTGACTAATGTTTTGTTACTGCCTGTTATATATATATATATATATATATATATATATATATATATATTTAAATTATCTGCTCTGGATTTACATTGAGCTCTCTGGATTTTATCCTCCTTAGGTTTACCCATACGGATTACCTAGTTCTACATAAACTATATATATATATATATATATATATATATATATATATATATATATATATATATATATAAAGAAATATAGTTTTAAGGTGTGCTATATTTATGGAATAAAGTGCTCAATATCAGAGATAGAGCGTGTGTTAATATAAAAGTGAACATAGAAGTCAACACTTAGAGGCGACAGTCTGTTTCAAGCTATATGCAATCGTCAGGCCTTTATTTGTGTTTGTTTAACACCCACATACTTCAACTATGCTGAGCAGACCTTAGTTACAGTTTCTGGGGAAAAGCGTGTTATCTAGCTTGAACAACAGTTTAAACAAAACCAGCATGCTGAAGCAATGACTTTTTTCCCTTTGATTTAAATTATATTTAAATTTGAACAAGTGAATGACTCCTATTCATAATGTGTAAGGGGAAAGCCTGAAGATGGAATTCACATCGATAAGATCCTTGACTAATATTGAAATGCATAATTTTTCTCCACAAATTATAACAATGATTTAATCATCAGTCATAATCTTCTTACAAGAAATGTTTGATACGCAGCAATATATATATATGTAATAAAGACAAAAACTATACTTTAGGCGATTTTGGAACAAGAATTTATAAACAGAAGTAAAATCATTGCTATGCTTTTAAAGTTTTTAAATTTAAAAACACTCAGGAATATTCTTCAAGCTGAATGCGAAAGTCACACTATGACGGATGCGAAGTGCTGTCGTATAATGCCGAATAATGAAAATTGAACAAATTATATTGCTGTTGTTGAATTTTTCTTGTATATATATATATATATATATATATATATATATATATATATATATATATATGTGTGTGTGTGTGTGTGTGCGTGCGTGCGTGTGAAATGTATAACACAATTTTTAAAATATTAGTTTTAAAATAGTGTGACGGTAAAAAAAAACTATACAAATATCTGCATCAGCGAGACGAATCGTGATTCAAAGCAAAAGTCTGATCGCTTTATTTTTATTTGAAATATATATATATATATATATATATATATATATATATATATATATTTGTAGAAATTGGATTAGAATTATTTTCAGTTGACTTATTTCTTCAAGGTCGAAATAAAACACATTCTTTTCATTGCTAATTTCCTAAAAAACAAGCGGCGGATATACTGGAATAAACCAGTCGTTTGATAATCGTAGTAAAGGATAGATCATAACACTTGCAATTCCTATTCGTTTGAATAATTTATATTCACGGTTGATTAAACTAGCCTCTTTCATGTAAAAATTCCAATCAGAACGTTTTCGTCAGCGCACTCTCCTTCGGACCCCGAGCACATGAATAGAAGTTTAACTTATTACTAGATTGCCAGTTAGGTCTCATCCTTTTACTATTGAAAGATCCAGATGTAACCGTAAGTTCTAGTCACTTACCGTCTGTAGAAAGTTCTTCAGGTTTCTTGCGGCCAGCCACCTATGATCTTCAAATTCTAAAGGCAACTTCAATCAACATCTGTCTTCCTGAAACATGTCTTTTTATTATTCTTTCTCCTCACTAAATTCTTCTCATTCACATTCGCTCCCAGTAGACATTGATGTATTAGTGATGTCATTGCCTTACTTCGGGTGAAATTTAAAAAAAAAATAAATGCATTTAATATATTCATTAATTTAAAGTGTTTTTATGCTAAACGTTTTTCCTAATTCTTAATCACAGACATTCATTTTCCTGTTGATTGTTCCTGCAGATTTGCGTGTTGAAATTTATCAGAACAAAAATTGAAAAAATTCAAAGTCTCATTGTCAAGTCTTATTTTTCTGTCTTGTGCCATCTCTCTTCAGGACGTAGGTGATCATGGCTCTCCACTTCCCCTATCCCTTGTAGCTCTCAATAAATTTTGTTCCCTGCTACTTCGCCCCAGGATATGTTCTGTTATCCATCCGCTCAAACCCACTATGTGTGTCATGCAAGTCCGCTAGGTATGTCATACGTTGCTTTCCCTTGTCTCTCTTTCCCTCTATTCGCCCTGTGAGTATCAGATTCTCCAGGCCCTCCTTTCTCATTACGTGTCCTAGAAATTTCAGCTGCCTCACACGCTCGGTCCATGATATCAGTAGCATCCTTCTGTAGAACTATACCTCCGTTGCCTCGAGTCTCTTCATCTGTGAGGAGACCGTCCAACATTCGCTACCGAAACGGTGGACAGATGTCACGTAGCAATTCAGTAATCTTTTCTTGTTACCAACGAAATCCTTCTATCTTCTAATGCTCTAGCTAGTGTTTGGAATGCAACCTTGGCCATCCCAGTATGTGTTCGGATATCAGCGTCGCACTTACCATCCTCTGTCAGAATACTTCCCAGATATCTAAATATCCGTACCCGCTTGATTTTAGTGTCATCGACCTGTAAAACACATCCAGTCTCATCATTTTACTGATGACCATGCATTTTGTTTTCTTGTAGTATCTGCTTAATCCCTTCTCTCTCTCCTTCGCTAAATTCTGAAGGAGGTTTTATCACCAAACTTTATTCAAATAGAAAATAATAAAAGGCAAACGTGAGAGTCTTAATGGCTTATAGCAGTAATATTCGTAGACAACGAAAAGTAAATCTGAAACATTGCCAATATATACTGGCGTGAAAACAATCCGAGGAACTTTTTTTTAATTCTTTGTCTTATCGGCAGAATATTCTTTGGCACGATATATGTCGTCAAGACAGTGCAACTTTGAACTTATCTAATGATGACAATATATTCATATATTAAATAACGACTTACAATAATTTTCTATATGCGATTTTAGTGATCCACTACAGACGATAATATTGTCACCTGTGGCACCAAACAACTGTTTGCATGCAAAAACCTCCAGATACTGGTAAACCGATTCCACTGGTAATGAACGGGTCCAAACCCTCGATAATTTCGAGTGCGTCAACCCTAATGAATATGAAGATTGATCCTCTGTGGAGTAGGGAGATGAGAATCCCTACAGGTTCAGCTACCATGAAGGCGGTGTCAGCCACAGTCCTGGAGTAATCAATGCATGGACGTGATGCGTAAAAGTGCTGGCCATCTACTGCAGTTCGCAGGTATCCGGTTGTAACGATTCCTCCGTCCGCCGAAGAAAGATACCCCGAGCGGAAAGGGGTTACCCCAGTGCAATGATTTTCTCCTATTTCTATCGAAAATGAAAAGTGAGGACTCTTGCTGAAATAGTTTCTGTCTTCTTTTAGTTGATGGATTATCCTTTCTTCTAGCTTTCTTTGGGAGCTTGTTTAGGGGATTTTTTTTTTTGTTTTTTTGTTGTTTGTGTGTGTGTGTGTGTGTGTGTGTTATATTCTTATGACTGCGACCCCACCACCGATAGTAATCCCGGTAGGTTCTCCAGCTCACTTAGGTTAGCCTTGCAGCAGGGGTTGAACTCACCTGAAGAGAAAACACATACTTGTCATATGCCACTTATTTTGTATTCCTACTAAATTTCTTTTTCTATCCGTATTCATAATTACTCTCAGTTTAAGTTCTAGAATATTCACACATTCTTTCCCATTGTTCTTGACCTGCATTTTCAATGCATCCCTATTATTTAAAATTCCAATTAATTTCTACGTCTCTGTTGTAAAACTGTATATATTATCATCCGCCTGAATGTTTTCACAATGCATTCCTATAATAAACACATTCCCAATGTTTTGTCGTCTAAATTACGCAAAAAATGAAAATAACACCAACACCCCATTTTAACAGATATATTTAACGAAATTACGCAAAAACATCTTGAAACACTAATTATTGGTCACAAACACTGCCTCGAGACGACTTCAGAATCCCCTGCAACTCTTCTGGACAGTCTCTTTGTTTAAGAAGGTGAAAGTTGCCTTCATCTTTGCCTACAGTTCATCTTTGTTCTTACAATGATTTTTTTTCTTTTTTTGGTCTCTCGCTCAACTGCACCCCACACATAATAATCAAGGTGTTGCAGTTTGGGGCCTTAGTGGCCAGATATGTGGTGATGTGGTCGCAGAAATTGTTTGGCAACTATGACTGCGTTCTCCTGCTTGTGTAACCTGGTGCCAGACACAGGGTGTTCCAGCAGCCACCCTCTTGACGAATAAAAGCACTATCTCCTCAAGGTACTTGATGTGGGCCTCTCTGTTGAATCTGAGGTTCTGTGGTACGGTGAACGGATACATAACTTCGTTATCACTTGTGATCACTCCAAAACCATGATGTCGACTTGATATTTGGTTTTTATCACATCTTTGGGGGACATTGCGTCGTTTTCACTGTCCTACATTGACACCCAAAGATTCCAAACAGTACAGCATGACGTTTCCAGATTTCTGGTGGAGTGAATTGTGTCATGGTCATCTTCTTTTTTTTTTTTACAGACGATGCTCCTCGAAACTGTGCAGTCGAAAAAAAAAAACAACGTGCATGCGCGAAATTAAAATTAAAAATATAAAATGACGATAATTGCCTTATATTTCTATATATGCATGTTAACTAAGAATGCCATCTATCGAGTGTAGAGAAACATCCTCACCAGCTCATTATTGCTGCTCTGGTTTACATCAATTTTTAATAGAGATGGAGTTGTTACCACCTACCAAGGCAGTTGTGAATTTAGTCTTGTCTTTCTTCGAGGATAGCTGCTAAATATACCAGAGAACCGATTCTTTCCTGCTATTAATCCTTAACTGGGAAGGTATTGGAGCGTACATACGCGCAAATACCCTTGGGAAGGCTGTGAGTACACCTCTTCTACCCGTAGCTATATGCTAAAATGTAAGACTTGTATCAGTAAATCATTATTATCTCCTAAAACCTCTTACAATAAATTCTTACAAAATAGTTCATAGCTCTTAAAACACAGGATATATCGTAGGAAAAATGGGGACACATGAATGCAGTGGCTCTCCAACCTTGTAAACATGTATGAAAGGAGAATGATAGACTTGACAAAAGAACAAATGTTGTTGATGGCGACAAGATATAGTAGGTTGTAGTGAACTATGATCATCCACGTCCTGAAGGGATACGGCACATACATGGGGAGATAAACAGTATTTTGACGTTTAATATTTGGTATGTATGCCTATAGTAAACTAATTACCAGTGCGTTTCTTTAAATGCATTTACTATGTATTTCGTCACTACAGTGTAACAAACGAGAATGAACGAGATTGAACGAGAGTTTCGATACTTTATGTTTAAAAAACGCTGTCCATGATGTCACAAGTTACAGGACAAATTAGAAAGAACAAAGAAAGAAAGTAAATGAAGAAAACAGAAAAGAACTAAGAATGGGAGAAACTTGAGAAATAATTCAACTCCAAGATATAAAAAATAAACTGATTCAGCAGATAAAAAAAGGTGAAGTGACGACATAGAATGGAGAAAAAGACAGACGAAGAGAAAGAAAAAAAATACGGCGTAACATCTTTCCTGTGTTTGGGAGATGTCTAAACGACAATACGTGGGGGGGAGGAAACCAGCTTATTTCAATAACCAGCCTAGACAGGACTGATTGACAGGACACACATGTAGAATGGCTGTTATTAATGTGTTTCTTAATATGGACAGACAGCTTAGAGAGTTCGAAATAGTGCAGCCCAGATTCCAAGAAAGATAATGGTGAACATTTCACATTAAAAACTTGTCTGTGCTATTATTGTTATTAACACTAGTTCGGAGGCTGTCGCTTCAATCACAACCAAATGACCAAATTTTTAATCAAAATTCCATCTACGTTTAAAATGATAAGTTTATTAGAAAATTTTTCCAGTTCAAATATAGGAGTCATAAAAAAAAGGACTTCAAAGGGACAGATTTATTGGTTTATACAGTGTAACCCGGATATAAGAGACCCGGATATAAGAGACCCGGATATAAGAGACCCGGATATAAGAGAAATCCGGTTATAAGAGAAACCCGGATATAAGATAGATTGTATCTGGTCCCAAATTAGAGCCATACTTACCTAAACAAAATAGACCAAACCAGCATATAAGAGAAACCCGGATATAAGATACTTCTTCTCCGGTCGCAACAACTCTCTTATATCCGGGTTACACTGTATTCCGTGTCTATTATCCAAGGTTTGTTTCAAGTTAAAAAAAAATAAAAGGAAAAAGAAGAGAAATTAGACATTGCAAAATAGCTATTCATTCCAATTCTATTCAAACATTAATTATAACAGATTTAAAATATTTCGACATTATTTTTAATTAAGCAATAATTCTATTTGTTCCCGAATAATTTTTTGAAAACTTCTATATTTTAACTGATTGTTACATAGTTCAAAACAATCTCATCGCCAACTTGATGAAAGGGGGATGTTTGTCTAGACTGGGAATGAGAAGAATTTATTATTCCAATCTCTTATTTCAAACCTAGTCTAATTGTTTGTATACTTCTGTTCTAGTTCCTGTATGTACGTTAATTTGCACAAGCACATGTTAATCACTCACACACAACAAAGACATATGCATATTTACTAGACAGTCGCATACAACGCAGACAACGTGCGACAGAGGATCAGCTTATGTTTTATAATATAAATTTCGACGGGTTTTCGTACCTTTTGGTAATAGCTGCTTCTTATCGCAACACGCGAATACTAATTCTTTGTTCATTGATAAAGCCTAAGACTGTGGCGATTCGCGCGTGTGTATCTCCTTTTCCTCAGAGAGGCTAAGACAAAGAGCCGCCTGGTGCCTGACCGCCTCAGATGTTATTATTCATTTTTAGGACAATCCTGACTGATCAGCCTCTCATAAGTAATTTTTCTTATTATTATAAAGGCATATGAAATGGATATACGTGTCGGAGTAGATATCTTTTTTTTCTTTTTTTTTTTAAACAGTAAAATTAACATATACCGACCTAGTGATCGAAAGTTTTATTATAGATGATATATACATATAATTTATTCGAAAATCATTATATAGACGTTATAAAAACCACTACAAAAATAGCCATTTTGTTTCAACACTGCTGGTGTCTTATCAAGTGATATTTTTGTAGTGATTTTATAACATGTTTAAGATATAATTTTCGAATAAATTATATTTGCTCTATTCTGTATTGAGCACTCCTTTAAGAATAGCATTTTTGGTTATTGAATTTTATTCCGTATACACCAATCCTATACTTGGAGATACATATTCAAAACCTGCGCAGGGTCGTTTGGGAACCTTGTGACACAAAAAAAGAGTGTGGTTGGTTTTGCAAAAAATCTTTACCATTATAATCAAATCATATGTGCTGGTATCTGGCTGTCAGTTCCTAGAAATTGAGTTGCTGACCCTCATACGACGGAAGAGTCCACTATAAATATAAGATATATTTTTTAACTTTAAAAATTTTAAAGTAAATCTCTCCCTTACCTTGAAGTGAGTCCATAATGAGAAAAAAGCACTATTTAATTCAATGAAAAATGTCTAGAAAAAGCGGGTGGCAACAGAAATATGAATCTACAGGAGGATACTGGGAATACGAAGAAGTTTTAAAGAAAATCGAAGCAAAATGGATATTTATACATAGAATCAGAAATCTGAAATTTCTAGGGCACATAATGAGAAAGGAGGGCTTCGAGAATTGGCGTATTAAGGAAAGAGGGGAGGGAGGGCAGCGAGAAACGATACTGTATAAATGGATAGCAGGACGTGGACTGGTAGGGAGAGTGAGGGATAAACGTAACTTAGAGCTGCAAGTGATATGAAGGAAGGCAGAGCTACAATCGCCCACCCCCTGAATGGAAACGGTACATAAAAAAAGATAAAAAAAATATACCTATACAAAAATAATTATCAACTCGATTATTGAAACAAATGTCTCCGTAGATGTAAAATTGAAAATAAACTGAGCGGGAGAAAATTCATTTTAACTTACGTTGCTTTATAAAGCATGATACACTATGAAACAAACACAGATAATAGTTATCCAAACCATCTCGTCGTCAATCAAATAAAATTACCAATATACCAAAATTACAAAAATAAAATATATCATTATCTTATCCTGTCCCAAACAAACGCACCTTAACTCTAAATAAGATGTAAAAAAACAAATCCGACTCTATATATCATTTAATAGCTGCATCAAATAATTATCATTTTGAACAACAAAAAAGAAAAACAATTTTAGATCTCTTGAATTATTCTCATGAAAAATGTCGTAAATAAAATTACATGCCTTTTGGAAGGTTGCATCACTAACAATAATAATAAAAGAACAAACTAAATCTTAAATTCTTATATTGATCACAAAACCACCACACCCTTTCATAGGTTAACTTGTCACTTAACGAAACTTAGTGCAATTTGCATACATATCGACCCTGGAACAAGAAACAGTCAAAATATGACTATTGACCTAAAACAAATGTTCGTAGATACTACTAAATTACTTAATGGCACTCACCGACAAGTCAGCTAAAAATACTACAAGTTATCGGTATACAAAATAAACGATGCATATAAACTGTATATTTTTTTCCCAAAGAGGAAGCCATTTTAAAATGATTTCAAAAACTTAAATGCGCTTTCAAGTCTTTTTACTCCTAGTGGACTAAATTTTTAAACGTTCAAAATATACACACCCTTACACACATTATGTAACATATATACAGTAAATATATATTTAAATAAGAAATTCATAATAATGAAGAATTTGTTTCGTTTTACGGCATATGAACCGCAATGGGTTATTTAATGCCGACAAGATTTTTATTGCTGGTAATATTTTTCTTCCAGAAAGGTATTGCTGGTAATTTTTTTTTTTTTTTTAGAAATGTATTGCTGATAATTTTTTCTATTTTTTAAAATTTATTCCTGGTAATAATTTATTTTTTTTAAATGTATTGCTGGTAATAATTTTTCCAAAAATATATTGCTGGTATTTTTACTATAAAAAACAATTTTTACACTTCCATAGGGTTTTGACCCTATTTGGGATTGCTGAGACCCTAACAGATGATACCACCTCGAATCAGGGTGGACCTGGGAACACAGCAAATAAGAGGTGGTTCCACGCTCCTCAAAACCTTCTGATCAGAAGCCTTGCTGCCGGATGTAATTTATCATCATACCCAGGACGGCTTATTTGGGAGGTTGTCTTATACAAGGCTTCCATAAAGTTCGTGTGCACTTTAAAAAATTTATAAATTTATTTGTATTTGCGATATAAATAATCTATAAAGAATGTTATAATATAGTGTTTCAACAAGATGGAGCTCTTTGTCACATTGCTCTGCGTGTTAGACAGTTTCTAACAGATGGATCGGAAGGGGTGGACCATTTTATTGACTCCATTAGATTTTTTTATGGGGACATGTGAAAACAATTGTGTATGCAACCAAACCTAGTTCATTAGAATATTTGAAAGTTAAAATAACTAATGTGACTTCAGGTTTTACTGTAAATCAGTTGGCAAATGTTTTCCATGAACTGCAAAATCGTATTACCCTTTGTATTGTTAATGATGGGGGACAAGTGTAAACTTAAATAAAATTTCAATAAAACCTTAAAAAATATAGATTTACTTCTTTCTAATCCTTTTTACAAATTATTTCTATCGCAAATACAAATAAAGTTATAATTTTTTTTTTTAAATTGCACACGAACTTCGTGGAAACCTTGTATAAGTACAGTTGGTGTATTATGAAGCTGCAGTCGACAGGGCCTAATAATGTCAAATTGAACCTAATAAAGAACGTCTGTATGGCATTGATAACGTTAACTTTTTTTCTGTTATTTCTACTCTACCTCATTCGCCAGTAGAAATTACTCGGGGGAAAAAAAATTATGAATTGTGGACAGTGTCTCCGTAAATCTGATCCGGATGTACGACAAATTTAAAAAAAAAAAGTAGAAAAATATAAAAACAAGTTAAACAGACACACCTTGTCAGACATCTTTTAATGCAACTGATTTGAATAGCGATATATATATATATATATATATATATATATATATATATATATATATATATATATATATATATATATATATATACATACATACATACATATATATATGTGTGTGTGTGCGTATTTTTTTATGTTTATCGGAGAAGTAGAAAAATTGCAAATGCTATTTTCTAGCATTCAATAGTGTTGACGCTAACGTTCAGTTTGCGCTGACATTTAAACCGTGTTCTTTTGTTGTTAATAGCGTTTCTTTAACGGCTTTGGGTCTTCACTAGCTATTCATCATCCACTAAAAAAAAAAATATATAATTATATTAGGAAAAAAATAATAGTAACTCTTGACTGTTAAAGACCGCACTTTTATAAAATCAGTTTAAAAGATTCATGTTTCGACGACATAGTTTTAAAACATCTATACTCTGAACCTGACCCCGGTCTCATCACTCATACGATGACAGATCAATTTTAAAACAAAATCAAAAGAATGACACGATTTGCCTCGAGCCGCCTGCCGCGTTCACAAGACAAACTAAGAAAGCGTGATATTTATTTATTTATTTTACGAATGTATTTTAAAATTCGTTTGTCTGTTTATCTCGGAGAAAAAAAAAAGCTTTCATCGCAACTAGGCAAATACCAAACAGCTAAACACGCCAACATTTTACAAACAATCGTTATAAGAAATTCGTGAAGAGTCGTAACTTTACCTACAGTAGATGTTTTCCAAACTCAGTCTAGCCTTTCAAACAATACCTGAAAATTGATGAGATTTACTAAACACTACATTTGCTAATCAGAAGACATGCCCAACGTTACTACCTCAACGAGTTTTCTACTTAGAGCTCTCAGTATTCTGGTCCTCGGCTATGTTTCTTATATTGCTGGTTGCGTGTGGGCGCGCTGGTAAATACTGAAGTTTTGGTTATTACGTCATTCAGTTTATCTTTACCTAGAAGTCGTTAGGCCGTAGTTGTTTAAAACCATACAAGTTTTAATAATGCTCATCACAGTCTAGAAAGATATAATTTTTTTTTTAATCACTTTACCCCAAGTAAGGCAATAAAGCTACTAAGACGAAATGAGATTACTGATTGTTATAGAATATGAGAAAATATACATTTAAGTATAGAAACAAATAAAGAAAAAAGAGTTATGAAGACAGAAGATAACGATTGATATTATATTTAAATTCATGAATATCAAAGTTGGCTGGGAAACAAGAAGCCAGAAGAGAATTCCACAAGCGAGAAGTGCGATAGAAGAAACGGTTACAGCTAGCCTGTTCAACTGTAAATTGATTAGATATTGCTGCCAATCTAGTACTGTGCTTAATTTCATAATGTCCAGGTACAATAGCGAAAATATAATTAGAACAATTGCCATAAAAATATTTATAGAAAAGCCACAAGGAAGCGACGTTACAGCGGTGGGAAAGGGACTGAAGACGAGATGCCAGATCAGGACCAGTGAGATTGCAGATTCTTCTTTGGATTTCATCCAGAATTTCTAAATTTCAGGAGCACCAGGCCAGATGTGGCAGCAATATTCAAAGCATGGACGAGCGGTAAACTAATAAATATGTAACATAGATTCTGTCGAGAACATTTTTACCGAAGACACAGTGAACGAACTTTCTTAGCTGCAGACTTTGCAATTCATTTAAGATACTCTTCCAACTTCATATTGGCGGGAAACCTAAGTCCAAGAAGGCACAATGAATCGCTCTGTGATCCATGGGCAGCAGTTACCCAGTCTCCACTTTCCAGAGTCGATAGAGTCCAAAAGAGTCTCCGTGTCTTTGAGGGTGACGAAATATTTTCCAGCCTACAACCCCTTTCCCCACAGACGAAATGTCACAAGCCTCTCTCTGCCTCATCGCTATTTCCATGGAAAGTCTTCAGATGGTAGTCCCATTGGTTCTAACCCTTCACAGCTAAGACTCCATTTACCACGCACATTGTAGCGAATAGGATTGAATGCTGAATCTTAAAATCCTGAATGTCGAAATCTTGAAATTTAAAAGCCCGAATTTATAAAATCCCGAATGATCAGAATCCTGAAATTTAAAATCCTGAAAGATGAGACCCCAAAAATAATTTTTGGGGTAAATTGAGGAAAAAGAAAAATGGAATTACCATCATTTCAAAATATTTACAAAATAGCGTTTCAATAGTGCTTATACATTTTAAGCATTCAAAATTATTAAATATATATATATATATATATATATATATATATATATATATATATATATATATTAAGATAGTTCATAAGAGCTGGTCGGTTTTCACGATTGTTAACTATCTATCTTAGACTTTTATCATGATTGAACACATACTTTTTGTGAGAACAAGGCTCTCCTTGTAAAATGCGTTAATATTGGTTTTCTACACGCTGCTACACTTTTTCAAACTCTCCAGTAATCCGATAAACATCGACATGTGCATTGCCTAAATTTTTCCTTCGCCTATGCCATATTCTACTTTTTTATTTTTAAACAATTGTGAAAGTTTCAAATGTATAAACACTATTTAAATTTTTATTTTGTAAATGTTTAAAAAAAAAAAAAGGTATTTTCGTTTTTTGTTTTGTTTTGTTTTTTTGTTTTTTGTTTTTTCAAATTATCCCAAAGACTATTTTTCGGGATTCTGATCTTTCGGGATTGTATACATTTCAGAATTTCGACGTTCGGGATTTTAAGATTCGGGGTTTATTATCAGCACCCTAATTCTCTTCGTATTCCATGTAAGTTTTACTCGAGCAGCTTCTGCTCACGAACCGCTCCTTTTTTACAGACTTCCAAGAGGATGCCGCCCAGACCACTACAATATGAATCAATTCAATCCTAGGGTTAGCCTTCATCTTTACCAAATATCCGCCTAAATTGTCTCTCTAACTCGGTAACTCTCTACCTTGTGAGGTTCTCAGTCCTTGTACAGACTGAACATCTCGTAGCCGTTTATCAGATTTAAACTCATTTAAACATCTTTTCATTTTTTTTATTAACTTTTTTAATTTGAAAAATATCTAAATCCTCTGGAGACATCCATTCAACTAATCAGATGTTTGAAATAGAGAACGATGCCTTACAAAAGCAAAGCAAAATCTTTAAAAAAAACAGAGACAGTTCGTTAGAAACAAAAAAGGAATGCTGAAATATCAATCCTGCTATATTGCATTGAATGGAGTGCAATTTCTTCATAGATGAAGGGGACATTTGATGCAATAGAGACATGGTTTTATAGAAGGTTGCTGAGGAAATTATGGATGTAACATGGCGAAAGAAAAGGTAATCAAAAGGAACGCTTCTATTTGGAATCAGAAAGAGATTTCATGGAAGACATTATGAGGAAAATGGGCGTGGAGAATTTGACACTCCTAGAACATATTGAAGGCAAGATTGGTAGAAGGAAATAGCGAGTAACCTACCTAACAATCTTGTGCAAATATATTTATCGGCCGGCAGGCATTGTAAGGAAGAGAAATACTTAGAGCTAGGAAGAATAGGATGCTGTTTTGAGGCAGCGTCTCCTATATCCTGCTAGGATATAAGAAGTGGACACTAAAAATGTGTAGGTCTCTATTCACCCTATTCGCAATAATTGTGGACTTCGGTGAATTAATAAGATGAGATAGGTTCGCCTATCGCCCAGCTTTCACTCCTCGCGGATTTTTTTTTTAAGAAGTAAAGGTATATCTCTTATTTCCGGTTCCTTGTAAAGTCTATACTTCAAATGCCTCCAACTGAACTCTGAAATTTTATTTACTAATTAGTTTTTCTCACTTTATAAAAAGTAAATAGGTTCGCCTATTATCCGGTTCACGCTCCTCCCCATTCATTTGAGGAATAGTAGATTTTATCCCTTGTTCCGTATTTAGAATCGGGTTTGCAGTTACTTCTAAAATCTTAATTCTCTTTCATTCCGAGTAGCTCCCCTACCTCTTAGTGGCATTATCGCCTTCCTTGGGGTGAATTGATTAAGAAAAAGAAAACCGAAAAGACTTTGGTGTATATTCAGCGTTGATGACAACAGTTGTTGCGCATGACGAAGTTTGGCACGAGGTTAGATTTCGAGTGAACCCACTTTAGCTTCAATTGTTTGCAAAGTATTAGTCAGCACCCTCTCGCATCCGAACATCGGGATCGACATCCTCTCTTCCATGTCTTCTTCCCTGGCGGCGGCGGTGGCGGTGGCGGCGGCGGCGGCGGAGATTGTATGGGAATCAAAGAGAATCGCCACCCCCCCTCGCGGCTCAAAGTGAACTAAGGTAGGCGAGATCTAGCAAAACTGGTTGCATCGGGATGTCGGATGCTTGCACTGCCAAGGTTCACCTTGGTTACGCCAGCCTGACTGGCGCTGCACCCTCTTCCCTTTGACCGTTGAGATCGTGTAGTGTAAGTCAGTTATGTACGTTCACCAGTAGTTTGCGTGATGACACTTATAATCTTACAGACGACATTCTATCGACAGTGGAAATACGTTAAGTAATCAGTGATGTTCGGCTTATGGATTTGGAAACCATAAAAAAAACGGAGATACCTTTTGTGCTAGACTGTCCTTGTTAAGTATTCTACAAAAGTGCCAAAAATCAATTACTTTTATTTGGCTTCTAGTCTCTGCTATCCTTTATTTTCTGTCAGCCGGAAAAGTTAATTTTAACTGTCATGTGAGTGAGTTATAGAATGAAAAAAAAAACGACAACAAAGGCAGCTTCTTAGACAAGATACGGGCGTATTTAATAACGACACATGAGATCTGGGACGGTGTCCAAACTGAAGCCATCATTACAAATGCTGATTTTCTAGACAGTTTAAGAGGCACAAACGATAAGAAGTTTTTCATTGATTTGTACACTGATATTTCTTTTCTGATTAGTGTTAAATTTTGCAAATATCTTAAATTAAACAAAGCGGTTCACAAGAAAAAGGCTACCATTTTTTAGGTATTTTTCAGTTCTGCTAATTATGCTCTTACTGCATGAGAAAACAAAAGTTTTAAATAACTGTGCATCTCATATATATATATATATATATATATATATATATATATATATATATATATATATTAATAAAAAGAAAGAACAGTAATATATATAATCCGGTGTTCTTATAGATATTTTTATTTTTACAAAATAGTGCTCAATGTAAATTTACAGAGCATTAATATTATAAATTAATAGACTTAAAATATGGTTTTTCGCTACACAGTTCCAACCATGTTTCAAAAATGGAAGCTAAAAGCCCCGAATTTAATTTTGTACTTAAATTAAAGACATTAGTTCCATTTCATCCTCAAGCGAATTTTTGGAGTAACTTTAAAAATTACTGGGTTTTAGATACACAGCTAAAACAAAATTCATGTTCCCAAGGTTACAGATAAATCTATTTTGCTAGACTAGGGGTGTCTGGGTGTTCAATTTGTCTATATTTTAATGTATCAGTTATTGTTACGTTTTGGTAGTGGATTGGGATCCGTTAATAGCGTGTCGTCTGGATTTATTTTTTATTTTTATTTTTTTTGTTAACGGCTAAAATTCTTACGGCATTTTTTTTCGTTCGTATATTTAAAGATTTTTGGGAGGTGTCTACGTCAGAATACTTTTTATTTAACTACGATTTGAAATACTTTTACTTTTAATTTTTAATATACTATATTTCTTTCAAGAACAATTAAACAGTTTGTAGAATTATTATCACATCAAGTATAAAATGGACTACGTAAAAACAAGTTAGTTATTTTTATATAGTCCATTTTATAGTTAGTTGTTTTTTTACATAGGCCATATATATATATATATATATATATATATATATATATATATATATATATATACATATATATATATATATCAAAATGCATGTTTCATTAAATAATATAGACAAGTTTTGTATATTTATTTTAAGTAAGTTTCTTTCATATTGCCTGATAAGCTTAATAACATTATCATTGAAAGACGAAAGGAAATCGCCATATTGATACAATGATTATGTTATTAAGCTTATCAGACAATATGAAAGGAACTTACTAAAAATAAATAGACAAAACTTGTCTATTATTTAATGAAACACGCATTAATGAAAAATTTCTCCCTAAATATATATATATATATATATATATATATATATATATATATATATATATATATATAAAGATGGACTAATAAAAAAAACAAGTTAGTTATTTAAAACACAGACACATACAGGAGGTTGGGATGGATAAATTGTCATCTAAATTACACTGACATCCCATTCTAACAGATACATTTACCAAAATTACACAAAAATGTCTTGAAATACTATAGAGTAAATTTATTTATTATAATCATCCTTGGTCTTAACCATGGCTTTCAGACGAATTCGGAATCTTCTGCTACTCTTCTGAACGTTCTCATTTTTTAAGATGGCGAATGTTGCCTTAATCCTTGCCTTCAGTTCATCTTTGATGTTACAAAGAGTTTTGTTGGTCTCTCGCTCAACTGCACCCCACAAAGATAATAAAGTGGGTTACAGTCTAGGGAGTTAGGTGACAGCCATGACTGGGTTGTCCTGCTCGTGTGGTATTGTGCTGAGTCCTGTTACCCGACATAGGGACTTCCGGCAGTCACCCTCTTAACACAGGGCATTACTACCTCCTTAAGGCACTTGAATATAGGCATCCGTGTTGAATCTGACGCCCTGTGGGAAGATCAATGGAGGTATAACGTCGCCATCACAAATGATCACTCCAAACACTATGATGTTGACTAGACATATTATCCACCTCTTGCCGAATCCTCTGCACTGTCCTCAGATGGACAACCAAACACTATGAAATGTTTGTATTGAAGCTCCCGGCGTGATTGCTAAGCAGTAAATCATGCCTTTTCTAAATTTCTAGCATGAATTGCGTCATGGTGCTCTTTTTTCTCGCATACAGTGCCCAGCTAACCCTGCTATGTCGTCCTCGGTAAGATGTTAAACTACATGCGCATCCTGGGTAAGACGATAAACTACATCCAGGAGCAAGGCCTCTGATCAGGAGGTTTGGAAGAGCATGGAACCATCTCTTAATTGCTGGTGTTCCCAGGTCCACCCTGACCCGGGGTGGTAGCACTTGTTAGGGTCCCAGCTATGGGAAATAGTTAACTATTACCAGCAATACTTTTTTGAAAAAAATTATTGCCATCAATACTTTTTTGAAAAAAATTATTACCAGCAATACAATTTTGAAAGAAAAATATTACCAGAAACAGATTTTTGACAAAACAAAATATTACCAGCAATAAAAAAAGTTGCCGGCATTAAATAACCCATTCATGTTGATATGCCGTAAAACAAAATAAACCAAACCAATCTAAACCAAAGAATACATATTCTATTCATACGAATCTATCCTAAAATGTTGTCGGCATTAAATAACCCATTCAGGTTGATATGCCGTAAAACAAAATAAACCAAACCAATCTAAACCAAAGAATACATATAGGGTTTATATATATAGGGTTTATATATATAGGGTTTATATATATAGGGTTTATGCGGATGCTAGACTATATTAACAGCCATGCTTGGGAGCGGAGTCAGTTCTGATCCCCTTTGGCGGGAGACGTGATGTCCATATTATCCATTCCCATTGCTCTATGCACATCGGGATGTGAAGATGAGCGAAGAATTGGTAGAGGGAAGCATGAGTATGTTATCTTCATAGCAGAAGCTGTCCTACCCATCTAACCAGACGAGGAAGCGAATCCCTGACTGAAACATCGACATATCACAAGATTAACAGGATTGGGGTTCTTATTTCCAAACGTAGTGTATGTTTTTCGTCTTGATAGATTTTGAACACGCATAAAGCCCTTTCCCAGCTTTTGATACACACCGTGAATTCAATTGCATTATTGACAGTTGCTACAAAGCTTGGATGAGCGTAGCGTTGTGTATTTGCACAAAAATGCGCCTTCGGATTTCGGTGTCATATTTTTCGTCATTTGTTAACCCCTTCCCTACCAGTTTGGAAAAAACGTTTGATTTTCAGGCGAATTTTTTATTTGTTTTTAATATAGTAACTAAGAAAGTGGGGTACCTTGAAGTATCCCAGTGGTGGCTAAGACCTCTACCAAACGTATGAGTTGACAATTGAATTCGTTTCAAGCTCGTCTTTTCTTTTTATGTGCCGTGTCCCTTCAGGGCGTAGACGATCACGGGCCTCCACTTCCCCCTACCCCTTGTAGCTCTCAATAAGTTTTGTCCCTTTGCTACTTCCTCCAGGCTATGTTCTGTCATCAACTTGCTTAAGCCCGCCAGATATGTCATGCGTTGCCTTCAATTGTCTCTCTTTCCCTCTGTTCGACCTGTGAGTATCAGTTTCTCCAAGCCTTTCTTTCTTGTTACGTGTCCCAGAAATTTGATCTGCCTCTTCCTGATGTTAAGTATAATCTTCCTCCTTCTTTTCCATCCTCCCCAAATCCTCATCGTTACTCACACGCTTGGTTCATGATATCCTTAACATCATTCTGTAGAACCATACCTCCATTGCCTTGTCTCTTCATCTTTGTGGAGACCACCCAAATTTACACAATGAAATAAGGACCAAGTTTCAAACTCAGAAGGACATAAAAAGAATCAAGATCGACATGAAAACATGCCTGTAGCTGGTTTATGAACGTTATGTGATGGACGTGTTTATTCGTTCGTGTCTGAAATAACGCGTTCTCTTAAAAACGTATATACACGTCTATGCCGAGGAAGGGGTTAAAATCTCATAAAGTTTGGATTGGTACCTAGCCACTTTAGTTATCACACCGGAAATATACCTTTCAAGATGTTTTAATTAGAATTTGGTGCTTTTCTATTATTTATTTTTCAGTTACTGCACACCAGATTTCTTTAACTGAAGGCTTAAAAATGTTTGTCTGGCAATATGCTCTTATCGGCCTTACCATACGGCCGCTTAAAGTAATTGAAACTGAAGAGGTTTTGCCAAAAGGATTTTAATGATGAATAGGCTCTCAGTCCATTCGTCTATATTAGCTCGCCTCGGTGCTTTAACTGCTAAAAATAATCAATAGCAGAATACAGTTGACTAATCACAACATAATTATTCAATATACTACAATTGCTAGCATTCATTAAATTTTATACAGTTTTTTTTTTTTTTTTTTTTTTTGTAAAACCCTAACAAATGCTAAAATAAAATCCGATTTTCGAATATAAAATCTGGAATGACAATTAAAAATATAAGAAAATGTTCGGATAATATTAAAAATTATCACCAAAACGTCCGTATTAAAAAAAAACAAAAAACAAAACAGATGCTATTTATAGCTTCTTGATTATCTTCCTTTATGCGCCATGTCTCTTCAGGAGGTGGCTGATGATGGCTCTCCACAATTTCCTATCATTTGCACCTCAAAGCTGTGTTTCTGTTCTAAAAAATATAAAAGTTGAATTTATGAGGCGATTATTTTGAAATAAATTGTTTAAGGAAATGTACTTTAATCAGTCTGTGTTGTGTTTTTAGGCTTTGTCTAGGTTAGTCTGACACAGGGCAGTAAGTATGGGGGCGATAGGTGGGGATAAAACCCACTACAAAGTGGAAAAGTTTAACAGACTAATTCGCTATAAATTGCTCAATGGCCAAATGCAACTGTGCACATTCGAACAATGAATATTAATATGGATCTAAACGGTACTGAATACTTTTATATGACTTGGGTGATCATGGCTCTCCACAACTTCCTAAATTTTCTAGATCTAAGAATTTTATTCTCCTTACTCTCCATTCCAGTCCCTGATCTATCATCTATTTACACAAGTTAATTTGGTAGGTTACTCACTATTTCCATCTGTTCTTATTGCATTCAGTATGCCCTTTGAGAATCAAATTCTCCAAGCCCTCTTTCCACAGTATGGATCCTAAAAATTTCAACGGTATCTTCTTGATTATAAGCCAAAATGTCATTTTTGTCCACATTTTTTTGTTAAAACTTATAGTAAATATGTTTTGTGCCTGTTGGTTAAAGTGACGATTAACAAGATAATATATTAACCAATTAACAACAGCTGTGAATTTAATGTCAGGTGATTCAGCATTAATGCTCTTGTGTCATACTAGATTGTGTAAATATTTTCATGAAGAAGATGCAAAATATACTTTTTCGCTACTCGTTCTCGAGTTTCTTAGAGTTTTGTAAAAAAGAGGTTTTAATTACATATTTATATATAATTCCAGAAGTAATTATTCTATAAATATCCAGCACTAATGATAGATTTATAAAAAAAAATCCAGTATTATTTATATCTATATAAAAATCCAGTATTTACCCTTCATTTGTCTCGGCTTCAGACATTTTCCCACCGCCATAATGTAGCTACCTCGACCCTTTTCTATAAATACTTTCATGGTAATTGTTCGAATAAATTCTTCGCTATACTAACCTCCAAGAGATTCGCTCATTGCGCCTTCTCCGGTTAGAATTCTCTGTTGACATGAAATGGAAAGATTACATTAAAGCCATTGCTAGATCAGCTGCTAAGGAAGTTGGTTCCATATGTCGGGCAAGACAATTTCACTCAGCAGAATTTATCTTACATATTTATAAGTCTATCATTCGTCCTTACTTTGAATATTGCTGCCACATATCGAGCGTTGCTCCTGCTATATATTTAGAAATTCTTGATAATATCCAAACAGGAATCTCCAATGTTATTGGTCCTGACCAGGCATTTCCACTACAGTCAATTCCCACCGTCGTAATATAGCTTATCGGTGTCTTTTCTATAAATATTTTCGTTGTAAGTTTGTATGATTTCTTCGATATGGTACCTAGTACGAATTTATGCGCAGTAATTGACTGACTGCAATATCTCCTCAATTTATAGTAGAATTAGTTAGATTTAACCGTATGTTCTATACTAAGGCACTTCTCGCTTGTGGAACTATCTTGCGGCTTCTTGCTTTCCAGCCGACTTTGAATTTCAAAAATTTCAATGCAGTATCTATCGTTAGTTCTTTCTCCTTCATAACGTTTCTTTTTTTTATTCTTTCATACTCAATAACCACATGTCTTAGTGGCTTTACTGCATTGCATGGGGTGAAATGATTAAAAACATATTACTTTCCCGCCGACAGTCCATTTTTGAAGCGCTGGGGATTAACGGGTTAAAACCATATGCAACATTTGGTCTTTCAGTATCTACAGAGAAACTGCTTTCTTCCAGCAATAATTCACTATTGTACGGGGACTTTTTTCATGATTGCGATTGTCATCAGTGGGTTGACCTATAGGAATATTCTGAGAACTAATTTCTCTTCAGTTCAATATCTCAATCTTCCAAGAAAGTAACGGCCTGAAGCTTTCAGCTGAAATTAATCATGAATGTTTTGTTCAGGTCAATGTCAAGGGGGTCAGTTGATGAGGCAGTTTTCTAGAGCGGTCCAATTGAAAATATATTGAGATACTTGAAAGGTCGAATGTCTCAGAGACATCCCAGAGGCATATGTCTTCCTTAATAAGGAATAGTAGGCCAAAGTTTCATATTGAAGGCTGCAAAGGACGCGTGAAGAGTCAGGAGAAGAAAATATTTCTGAGAAGTAACTACAAACTAGATCACCGCTAATAAAATCTGAAATCAATGTGCTGTTAATATATTTTTTCTGGCGTTATATTAGGTCGGTGTAAAAACAATGTCGTTTTCTCACATAGTAACATATATGAGAAAACGACATTGTTTTTGCACCAACCTAACATTAATCCATATTTTATTTAGCATTTCTAAATATACATTCCTTTTAACTAATTGGGCTTAGGACTATATCACATCAAAATACCGGTTCCCGTACGATTACTGTAGTTAAGCAACGTCAAACCTTACTTAGGCTGGTAACCGCTTGGGTATACAAGGTACTGTAAACTTGAATGTGCGGTTGGTGTAATGATAATGACTCGTAATTGTTAATGGGAGACCCGAGTTCTAATTCCCGTTGGGTTCTTTATATTCACTTACGCGCATATACCCTTGGGAAAGGCATGAATCCACCTTTTCTTCCCAGCTATGAGTCATTCAGTAAGACTTGTATCACTAAGCTATAAGAGACCCTGATATAAGAGAAACCCGGATATAAGATAGATTTTCTCTGGTCCCAAATTAGAGCCATACTTACCTAAACAAAATAGACCAAACCCGGATATAAGAGACTTCTTCTCCGGTCCCGACAACTCTCTTATGTCCGGGTTACACTGTATTATCTTTTTAAAAAAATACACTCTAAAACTATCTGGATTTAAATAACCTGCAAAGTCGGAAAAACTAAAACATTTTTTAACATTGTAAATTTATCTGAATATTATAATTAGAAATATATTAAATAACTATATAAGTAATAGAAATATAGGCACATTTTCAAACCTCAAGAGAACTGGAGGCTTGAACTTCATCCCTACTCAGATCTTGCTTAGAGCTCAATGAGGAAATAACTGACTTTATTAGATTTAATATCAAAAGAAACAAAGCGAGTATCATTTCTTTATCCCAGATACAAACGTGACTTTTTACCAGTCACAAAGAAAGTTACAATTCTCAGTGAACCTCCTTCCGTTAAACGTCTTTTCAACCCTCAAGTTCACTCCACGAAGGGAACAGCTGTGTACAATCCAGTGCCAAAGATGCTGGAAAAATGCTCAAAATATTCTATCGCTCCGGGAAATATCAGACTACTTCTGCCATTTGTATATATTTAGAAGACATAGCGTAAACCAAGATATTTGAATATTACTCGGTATTAACTCCCCGCCCCCAACTTGGACGAGAGGTGACGCAAGGTCTATTTTAGGTGATGACCCGAACGCGTAAGCCCGGGACAAGGTCAAAAAAAAGTTGCGCTGACCTCGGTGCGAGCACCGACCCCTCTCTTTGGTGCAATAAGAGGGCACGGCCTCGGGCAGCTGTCCCCCAGGGCTGGGCATCTCTCAGTATAATTTTCTCAGTTGCCCCTCTGTCCATTGACAGAGAAGCCTCTGAGCGCACTCTGCCAAAAGACAGAGACGCAACTGAGAGATTATAAGACATGCGTTAGAAATACTTCCAAGGAGGAATTTATACTTTATATATATTTTATTTGAATATTATTGTCATATGAAGGCTGGAGCTGATAACTTCTCATTTTTCTAGCCTTGACAGAGTCGAAAAGGGTTTGTTTGAGATATTGTTGCACGATGATATTTTCCAACCTGAAAATCTCTTTGCCAGAGATATAAAGTTCTAGGCTTCTTGCTTCTCTATTGTTTATTCACATAGCAAATATTCAAATGAGTTCTCTTAACTTCTACCACAAGAGACCTTTATAGGTAAGGAACACCATACCACTTCCACGGAGTTGAATCAGCGTTATTTATGCACCAATCTTTTTTCCGTACCCGTTAAAATTTTTATTGTTGCCTCCAACGAGTTAAAAGAAATTCGGTGGATTAATCGTTTGGAGAAAATTTTCGACATGCTGAGTCATGCTGTGTTTTCAGTGTTGAAGTGTTGTGCTTGATAAAAATTACTACGTGTTGTATCGTTTTCATTATTGGAATGTATTAGAGTACTTGTTTCATGTAGAAAAAGATGCGGGCATTTTATGCTACTTTTAATCCCTTTGTTTAGAAGTAAAATTTTCAGTTACTGAAATATTGCGTTTCGAGGATGGTCGGTATATTTCACCATATTCACCCTTGTGCAACCGCTTAGGGGCACCTCGAGATGGTGTAATGGTTAGCAAGCTTGTCTCTCTAGAACAATTACGACTGAGTAGTCAGTTCGATCTTCACTAGGTACCCCATGCTTTCGGCGTTGTGCTACATCTGAGCTACGCTTAGAAAATCACTACGTTCACAGAGGTGCCCCATACATTCGGCCTTGTGCCACATCTAAGCTACGCTTGGAAAATCACTAGTTGGGCACCTTGAGGCAGTGTAATGGTTAGCAAGCTTGTCTCGCTAGAATAATTATGACTGAGTAGTAAGTTCGATCCTCACTGGATGCCTCATACTTTCGGCCTTGTGCCACATCTAAGCTACGCTTAGAAAATCACTAGTCACCCTTGTGCAACCGCTTTAGTTTTCTTTCGGCATACGGCCTGTTTTAGACCGACTGGAGTAACACAATAAACCATTTCTATTTTTCCTTAGATTAGGTCATTTGCAGTAGTGTGCAGTATTATGAATCTATTTCTGGACCGTATCGTGAAATTTGTTTGATATTGAAAAATATTGCATCGTCCCTGATTGCATCAGATTCTTATCACGCCCAGACACTATTGTCTCAACTATCGATTAGTTGTCCTACGACCATTGTCTGCGATAGACGATACTCCGAGGAAGCGTACCAAAATGGTACCGCTGCACGAACACACTGGAAAGCCTTACCAGTGAGACATTCAAATTGTACTATAAACTCTCCTGATTTACATCCAATCGAGAATCTATGGTCAATCTGCAAGTTACGAAAAACACAAAAAAAAGAATAATAATGAAATTATTCGTTTTGTTTCAATTAATTTGCACAAGAGTGTACGTATGGCATAGTTCTTTTTTCTTTAAGCTCCAGGACGCTGAGGATACCATGGACCGAACATGTGAGCAACGATGAGGTTTTGTAGACGACGCAAACAAAAAGGAGACTCATACTTAAAACCAGGAAGAGACAGCTGAAATATCTGGGACACATAATGAGAAAGGCGGGCTTGGTGAATCTGATACTCACAGGGCGGATAGAGGGAAAGAGGGACAAGTGAAAACAGCGCTTCACATACTTAATGGCTTAAGCAAATGGGTGGCAGAACAGAGTCTGAGAGAAATAATAAAAGTGAAATTGAGAGCTACAAGTGACAGGCGGGGGGCGGAATAGAAAGTCATGTTCACCTATATACTGAAGTAACACATAAAAGAAGAGAATTTCTGTCGGATTCGCGATGTTTTGCTTCGCTTTGTTTATAGGTTTGACAGTGAGAGATGAGGGTAGTAGCCGTGTTTTGAATTTTGTTTATATCCGTTGGCGGGAGAATTAAAAACCACGCTCCGTTAGTAGCGATGACAGCAAAAGGTAACACAGGAAAGAAAGAGGATGAAAAAGTCAGGCGATATGGTGACTGTGACTGAGAGAAAGAAAGGGTCAGATATTAGCATTAAAGATGAACAGAGCGTCGCTCGCCTGCTGTCTCAGCCAAAGGGGTTCAGAAGTAGTAATATATGTATGTCATTTTCACAAGCGTTGAATATTCCAAAGTAGAGTTTGCTGATTCAGTATTCCATCGTGATTTCTGGTGCTATGTCGTCTAAATCTCATTTGGGGTTTTGAAATTTTGCGTTTCGTTTCTGTTTTGTAATTCTTGATATTTCAACTTGCGTCTTGTTTATCACAACTTTGTTGAAAGTGATTTAATTTGGTGTCTACATGGCACGGTCGATAAAGAAATTGGAGTTCGAGTATCTATTTCTCAAAGATTAACGCACACTGACTCCCAGACTTGAAAAATTCTCAAATGTCGTATAGTTGAGTTTATATTTTTGTGTTTTTTCTTATACCCCTAGAGGACCGGAGGGGGTGATTAAGTGTTGTTATATTAGAAACACTTCTGTAACTCCTGGTAGAATATTAAAAGGTCCAACTACAAAAAAAATGTCCGGACTTGAATAAAGTACAATTGAAGGTAAAGAAGACAAACAAGAGCGATATATATATATATATATATATATATATATATATATATATATATATATATATATATATATATATATTAAGCTTAGCGCCCCGAGGAAGGCATGAAGCCACTAGGATGCAGGGGGGTTGCAGAAGATTTGTAGCAAGAGCAGATAGGAGTGATAGAAGAAAGGATGAAGGGATGGATAGTGTGTGTGTATATATATATATATATATATATATATATATATATATATATATATATATATACATATATATATATATATATTTAAAAGAAAAACAGACCACTTTAAGGTACCATTATAATAATTTATTTCACCAGAGCCCTTTTAAAGGACGCCGGATCATCAGATAGCACTTCCAAATATATATATATTAGGTTGGTGCAAATATAATGACGTAATAATGTCGTTTTTTGACGTATTTTAACGTCAAAAAACGACATTATTACGTCATTATTTTTGCACCAACCTAATATATATATATATATATATATATATATATATATATATATATATATGTGTGTGTGTGTGTGTGTCTGTGTCTGTGTGTGGGTGTGGGTGTGTATGCGATGCGATGAGAACGAAAGTAATACATAAATTCCAACGTTCACACCACTAATCCAAAAGAGGGCTCGATACCGATAGTAGAGCAATAATTATTTATTTATTATAATTTTATCATAGCCAAAACCATTTCACTCATTACAAAGATGAAACTTCGTTTCAGTGCATTTCAAATGCACTTCGACGTGTGAGAATCGAAAATGGTTATGAAAAATTCAGCTTGATGTGACGTTTCACATACGGCTTGCATACAAGCAGGATTTTTCATAACCATTTTCGATAAGATCCGTTTCTAACGGAACTACCGTGACAATTTCAAGATATTTTACATTTTGACGTCCATAAAATTTAATAAAATCGATTTTATAAGTAAAAAATCTTAGAGAATTGTGCTTGTTTAATCTTTTAAAAAATTGCGCTTAAACAAACCGAAGAGATCGGTTTGTTTATATTACACACTGACCGTTCGCGTCCAATTAAGTTGTTAAATTAAGATTTTAATCTACAATTAAAGCTACGATTCTGTCATATGGGGCTCATTAATATTTAAAATCGAAATAAAATCCATATCTGTCAGTTATTTATCGATTCATGGACGTTTTTTTTTCCGTCTACGTGTACTCTACCATTTATTTACTTAAATTAGTGAGTAGTAAATACGAAAACTTCCCGTTAAATTTTCATTTTGCGTCCAAACTAGCAAACGGATCGAGCCGATTTTTCCGTATCGCACTATATTTAGGACTCGTCAGTAGTGCGCATCCACTACCAAGAATTTAAACCCGGACAGTTCTCGGTAGCTAATGCGTACTGCTGATTAGTCATAAATATAGGACGAAACGGCCGTCTAGTGCTTTCTGCATTCTGTTGAGGTTTCTTTCAGAATCGATGAATTACTTAATTATGATTATTTCAAATCCTCCTAATATATATATATATATATATATATATATATATATAATTTATTATTTTAAAAGACCTAATGACCAATCCTAATGACATTATTATCACTTAGGCAGAAATTCACTGTTGCCAAAAGTAAAAAAAAAATGAAATCACAACAATGAAAAAATTAAAAAAAAAATTATTGCTTTACTATTTGATTCTTTTAAAAAAAAAATTATTGCTTTACTATTTGATTCTTTTAATTTGCTTGAAGAAGGTCACGAGACCGGAAAGACGTTTTGAAAAATATGAAGAATATAATAATATAATATATATACTAAAACAAATCCACATTATTTCCAAAAACGTTTGCGATTTCTCTCTTTTTTTAAAAATATACATTTTTCTCTCGTTGAAACAATTATTAGCTTTTCTACCCCCACTTCTCTCTCTCTCTCTCTCTCTTTCTCTCTCTCTCTCTCTCTCTCTCTCTCTCTCTCTCTCTCTCTCTATATATATATATATATATATATATATATATATATATATATATATATATATATATATATATATATATATATATATATATATATATATATATATATATATATATATATATATATATATATATTCATTTAAACGATATTATATTATAGTTAATACTCTGTATTTTTGTAGGTACAAAATTTAATGATCGAAATAAAAGTATAAAAATTAATATTACGAGACATATTAAAAAAAACGGGCGAAGTAACCGGTTTCGCTCCCGCTCTTCAGGCTTCAACGGGAGATTTAAAATTAACACAGAAAAATGTACAATAAAAGGAATTTAAAAAAAAAAAAAATAATTGTTTCTAGTTCCGTTTCCATATTTTTTTTTTTTTACATTTCCTTTTATTGTACATTTTTCTGTGTTAATTTTAAATCTCCCGTTGAAGCCTGAAACCGGTTTTTTTAATATGTCTCGTAATATTAACTTTTATTTCGATCATATATATATATATATATATATATATATATATATATATATATATATATATATAATCCTATCCCCTAAAAAGTTGGTCTATTTAGCAGTAAATGAAAACATTTTAAGCAGATTACCCATTGAAACTAAGACATATCTAAGCATTGACACTGCAACTTCAGATAACGAAGGAGCTCAGAATTATCCCACGGTGTTTATAAACTCTCTTACACCTTTTGGAATACCTCCCCATCGCCTTAACTTAAAAGTTGAAGTACTTATTATGCTTCTTAGAAACCTCTCTATAACACAAGGTCAACGCAACGGAACTCGCTTGGAAATACTTCAGCTCCATGAGCAGAAAATCGAAGCGTCAATTACAAGTGGATCTTACTCTCAGAGGAGAGGACAGATTACAAGAATCAAACTTAAACCAAGCAATTCAAACATTCCATTCGTTCTGCATCGGACCCAGTTCCAGGTTCGTCTGTCCATTTTTCTTTTTTTTAGCGTTTCGCCCCAAGCAAGGCGGGAAGCCACTATCTCGCAAGGGGTTAAAGAGAGTTGGAGCGAGAGCAGCAAGGAGTGATAGAGGAAAGGATGAAGAGAAGGATAGGCATCAGTAGACGTCGATTGACATTACATTTGAATAGTTGAAGTTTATAGCTATCAGGAAAACAGGAAAGGGGCAGGGGGTCCACAGTCGAGAGGCGCGAGATATGAAGCTATTGGAGTAGAAGAGACAGCTACATTTGACAGTGGCAGGGTGAGAGCGAGATGCCAGCCTAGGAGAACGCTTCAATTCATGAAGTCTGGGAACCAGCGAAAGCAGCTCATCGGAGCAGTTACCGTGAAATTATTTGTTAAAAAGACAAAGGGAGGCGACGGCATGTCTGTGAGAGAGTGACTGTAGACGAGATGCCAGATCAAGGCCGATTACATTGCATATCCGTCTCTGGATCTTATCAAGAACCTTGAGACAAACAGAAGGGGCACCGGACCATATATGTCAGCAATACGCCATGCAAGGGCGAATGGTTGATTCTATGACAACCAATAAAGCAAAGGGGCCAACATTAGATAGTTGGCATACTCTTGCTACATGGATTACTCATGGCGATCTTGCTGTAGCGTTTTGAAGAGCAATGGTGTCGAATAGTGAGAGTTAATGTGATACCTCAAAACAAATCCACTCAGGGTCGCATAAGGGGAATGACCTTCACTAGAAACATTGTATATAGGGAAGTGCTGTAACGGATGGATTTCATATATAATTTCACACAATAACTTAAAATAAACTTAATCTATTAAATATGAAATAAAGGATAATATTATTTTTTTATTAACTAAAATAGTGAAATTAAACAATTTTGGTTACCCTATATTCTGGCTGACAAGACGCACATTTTTTTCCTAAATAATACCCTGAAAAATACGGGTGCGTCGTCCCAGACGAATGTAAAGCAGCACCCAGGCTCAAGTAAGTTCGAACGGTCACCTAATTGGCTCGACTGATACGGACGTGGATTTGTATGTTGAATCAGTAGACTATAATGTTAGCTATCTATCTAAATCAGACTTTTATATGATACAACCTCAGTACCTAGCTATTACAAGTATTTCCAAGACGATAATCCTTCCTGGAGCCGAGCCACAAGTTTAAACATGTTCTGTTTACTAGCAGCGGTGGGAGCCTTTTTGCTTTTGATTAGTATGTCATTGCCATACAGACAAAATCGGACGACAGATTAATGTAAACAATGCGTAGCACCAGTTTTTGAGGGACGTTCAGTGTATATGTTGGTGTATGAGAATGACTTTTTTATCCCTAGACATTTCTTTTCAGCGTCTTGTAAACCGGAAAATATGTAACTGATAAATATTCATTGGACGATATTTAAAATGTTTTTTTGTTTGTTTTTTTTTTTTTTTTCACGGGTCCAGCTAGTAATGAAGAAATCAAAATAGCCTTCAGTTATATGTTTCTGAAGTACTTTCATATCTCGTGTCTGTCTTCGAAAGTCAAAGTAGAAAGAGAAAATGCCTTTCAATCTGGCATAGTCTGTGATTATCGTCAGGTGGTGGTTATCAAACAAAACACACTTATTTTCCGTCTTTATTTATATAAAATTTTATCATATATATACTGGAATTGTGACAACACAAATGTTGTCCCTTGTACTCTGATTCAATATTGTAAAAAGGAAAAAAGAAAATGCATCTGCGCTGACATAGTCCAGGAACGGAGAATGGAAGATGGCCGAGTTGTAAAACGTTTACCGGTTGGTGAACTGGTTTCCCGCCATTGTAACAGCAGAACGCCATAAAATAGAGGCAAATATTTCCTAAAAGCTACACGTTTTCTTTTGCGAAATCGACCGCAAGCAAAGAAAATCTGACGTACAAACAGCGTCCGCGATAGATAGATAGATAGATAGATAGATAGATAGATAGATAGATAGAGAGCGAGATGTGAGATAATCAACTGATTGAGTTAGATAATTAACAGACTGCGTTTGACAGATATATGACTAACAGATGGGGAATTAATAGATAGATAACAGAGATAGATAATAAACAAACATAGATCGATAATGAAAAGAATGGGTTTGATAGATATTGAACGGACTGTGTTAGATAGATTAATAGACAGACAGATAGATAATGAACCGTCACAGATAGACAAATAATGAACAGACTGGGAGAGACACATAGATAGATAGATAGATAGATAGATAGATAGATAGATAGATAGATAGATAGATAATGAACAGAATGAGATAGATAGATAGATAGATAGATAGATAGATAATGAAGAGAATGAGATAGATAGATAGATAGATAGATAGATAGATAGATAGATAGATAGATAGATAGATAGATAGATAGATAGATAATGAACACATAAATAGATAAGATAGACAGATAATGGACACACAAATATATATTTAGGAACACATAGATGAGAAATGAATAGAGTGAGATACATAGATGATGAACAAACAGATAGATAGATAGATAGATAGATAGATAGATAGATAGATAGATAGATAATGAACAGAATGAGATAGATAGATAGATAGATAGATAGATAGATAGATAGATAGATAGATAGATAATGAACAGAATGAGATAGATAGATAGATAGATAGATAGATAGATAGATAGATAGATAGATACATACATACATACATACATACATACATACATAGATAGATAATGAACACATAAATAGATAAGATAGACAAATACATAATGAACACACAAATATATATATATATATATATGTGTATATTTAGGAACACATAGATGGAAACGAATAAACTGAGATACCTAGATGATGAACAAACAGATAGATAGATAGATAGATAGATAGATAGATAGATAGATAGATAGATAGATAGATAATGAACAGACTAGGAGAGACACAGATTGATAGACAGATAGTTAATGAACAGACTGGGAGAGAGCGAGTTAGATTGATAGACAGATAGATAATGAACAGACTGGGAGAGAGAGAGAGAGATAGATTGATAGACAGATAGATAATGAACCGACACAGAGAGATAGACAGGTAATGAACAGACTGGGAGAGACGCATAGATAGATTGAAGGACAGACAGATATATAATGAACAGACTGGGTGAGGTAGATAGATAGATTGATAGACAGACCGACAGTAGGAATTGAAGAAAGAAATGACGCGTATTTATATCCATGTGTACAAAATTCATTCATTTTTTTAATATTTTGCGATACCTCCACTCAAAGCCGATGCGTTTGCAACTTAATTGCTTTCAGATCAATATAAAGACCATCTTTATTTTATTTTCTATCTCCCCCCACCCATTTCGCCCTCCCACTCTTTCTTTTCAATCGATTCTTCTTCGTTCGTTTCTCTCTGAACTGCATCTTGTATTTCTTTCGCTCTGACACGCTTATTTTATTTCCTTTTTCTTCTTTTTTTTTATTTGCACTCACGACATTCGCCCAACGGGTCTTGGCAGCTGCCCAGGGCAAAGTAGACAGATTTAAGCCAGGGGAGATAACTAGATTGCAAACCGTTGCGCTATATGAACAATGCCGCTTATAAAATGTAATTTCAGATGCTTATTGAATATTCTTAACAATTAAATAAATGAAGTTATCCCAACTTTTAAATATCTCCGTTTAATAATTACAAAATATGTCAACTTCGAGAGATGTTAATACAACTTTCAGGAACCTGTCAAGTTTTAGAGTCGTGGTTATGCATTGTTATCGTCAGTTTACCTTCAGTTTGCGATACACTAATGCGATTGCGTCGTTCTTGGCCATGAGGAAAGAACTAGCGATGTTAACCCCCGCTAAATGAATGCACCTGTTGTTTTTGACTCCCAGAATAAAACATCGTTTTGAATTTCGATGTGTGACTGTTGTTACTATAGGTTTAAAACATATCATCTCAGATTAAAATAGATCGATCTATTATAGTGACATTATTTTACATCAAGGTGTAGAAGCCTATATCATTTTATAGAACTTGTATAATTGAATGACAAGAAAACGTCGATGTCACGCATTTCGTCATTTCATAAAAATTAAAATAATGTCCTCATAGATGATTGATTTGATTTGTTTTTTATGGTTTATCAACCCCTGTGTTTTACTTAGAATCGAAACTTATTTTGGATTGGGAGAATAATTTTTAGAGACTGGATATTACATTAACAATTTTTTTGAGAATAACCATAATTTTCCAACTGCAAGTTCAACTATTCTCCCTGTAGCTGCTAGGGAAAATGATTCATGCCTTTCTCAAGTGCGTCACCGAATGCAATGAAACAGACCGAATTTTGAAATCTGTTTTCTTATTCCGATCAGCAACCCATCCCATCACACCCATAACCAGTCTTATTGGAAATTTTTTTATATTTTTTTGTTTGCTTTTTATTTTCATGTGTGTGTGTGTGTGTGTGTGTGTGTGTGTGTTTTGGTAGGGAGAGAGAAATTTAATCGTAAACGATGGTTAAAATAACGCACTGTGGAGGAAACACTAATTATGTAGGGACGCTAAATTTTGAATTATTTTTTTAAATTTCTGTCGTCCAGCGTGTTTAGACGCACAGTTCAGCCGATCTCATTTGGTTTATCAACGCCTTTGTTTTTTAATATCCCACGTTGAGACAGGAGATGATGAGACAAGAAATATTGTAAGATTATGGAGGCGAATTTACTCAGAAATTAGTGCACTTTCGCCTTTGTATGTTACATTTCTTTAATTAAAGAAGCATTTTTTTAAATCGAAATTTTCGTCAGTTTTATTACGATCAACGATTAATATACACCCTTGTGTAAATTAATCGAAACAACCTCTTTAGTTTCCTTTCTTTCAACATACCGTTAGTTTTAGACACACTGGAGTGACAAGGTGTAATCAATTTCTATTTTGTCTTCAGATCAGGTCATTTTCAGTAATGTGCAGTAATGTGAATCTATTAGGTTGGTGCAAAAATAATGACGTAATAATGTCGTTTTCTGAAGTTAAAAATAAACGTCAAAAAACACCATTATTACGTCATTATTTTTGCACCAACCTAATATTTTCGTGATGTATGATGAAATTTGTTTGGCACTGAAAAATATTGCATGTTCCTGATTGCATTAGATTTTTATAACGCCCAGACACTACTGTCTCGACTGACGATTAGTTGTCCTACTACCATTGTCTGCGATAGACGTTACTCCAAGGAAGCGTAAGAAAATTGTAACGCTGCACGAACACACTGGCAAGCATTACCATTGAGCAAATCAAAGTACTACAGACTGTCCCGGAAACTCCTTATTTAAATCCAATCAAGAATCTGTGGTCAATCGGCCAGGAAAGACTTTGTGGAATGGACATACGAAGTACTAACATATGCACTGGGTTATGTTTCATTGGAAAAATACGAAAAAACGTAAATAATAATGGAATTATTCGTTTTGTTTAAATTAATTTGCACAAGGGTGTAGTGAGGGTGTTGTTTTATAAAAATCTCTTGTGCTGCCAATCTTTTAGTTACATTCATCTCTGTTCATTTTGTTTTTGTTTTTTTGTGTCTTTTATAACAGGCTATAGTGTAAATTACTGCTTGAGGTTTTAAGATAATATTTTGTTTTGTAATAATAAAATCTCCTATTGCTTTGGAAGTACAGACAAACTTCTCATCTACAAAAATCAATGAACTTCGAATGCAACGGATTAAATCTCCAGGCAAAATAAAAAAAAATCTACAGGAAATAAAACTTTTTTTTTTTTTTTTTGCAGGCTTAGCGGGACGGTTCATATTAGTTCTCAAAGTGACCACTTAGCGGCGGTAGCGGGCTTTTCGATTGTAAATTGTAAACAAAGATGGGTGTACAGTATATAAAGTACGATACATTAGCGCGTCTGTGAGAAAGTAGCTGTGAGAAATCTATTATTTTTGTTGATTTGATTAATATATCTATATTAAGTATATATTTATTTATGCCATATATACATGTTTATAGTGTTTACATTATGATTATAACTACTGGCAGTTACTATAGTGGTTTTATAACTCAAAAATAATACCTTCCTATCTACGGACAATCGGTTTTAACGGACCACCTTTCCTGTTCATGAGAGATTTATCTGTAGTTGTAAAAGATTTTATATTAAGTTGAGTTAATTTCTTTTCAAATTTTGTTGTGATATAGTTGGCAGGTGATATAAGTCTCGTTTTTTTTTTTTGTTATTTAGATTTGTAATCGTTCATGCTTTTATTTTTTTTGAAATTTCAAGAGCTTTCCGTTTCGTGAGCGAATATAACGAACTCGACTAGACTTCGATTTCTGACCCCCGATTTCTCAGTGCAACTCATTGTCTATTACACGGCCATTACGACCCACTTTCCTTTCTATTTTAATTGATTTTGCTTAAAAAAATGACCTGCATATTTTTCTCCTATTTTTTTAATCATTTTGCTCATAGGAAGAAGGCAATAAATCCACTAAGATGCAAGGGGGTTCATGAGTGTGAACGAATATGAAAAATAGGAAAATATTATTAAGTAAGAAGAGCAATAAAAAAACAAGAATTATGAAAACAAAAGATAACTATTGACGTTGCATTTAAATTTCTGAGGATCAAAGTTTAATGAATGGCAAAAAAAAAAAAGACGGAAGTGAGTTCCGTAAGCGAGAAATGAAAGAGATGCGTCTTTTCGTTTAGAACTCCGAGTTCCATGTGGTTCCAAGTGTAAAATGATGAAAGCTTCCAATCTAGTATTGTACTTAGAAGTGTAAACTCGAAGTATTAGGTTGGTGCAAAAATAATGACGTAATAATGTCGTTTTTTGACGTATTTTTAACGTCAAAAAACGACATTATTACGTCATTATTTTTTAACCAACCTAATGCCAATAATTACATTAGAAAAAACTAACATGAAATTATTTATTAATATATGGTGCGAAAGTGACTGAAGCTGAAATGCCAGGTCAAGACAGATAACATTGTATATATATATATATATATATATATATATATATATATATATATATATATATATTTCTTTTAATTTAGAGTCCCTTCAAAGGGCATGCAAATCTTTTGAGTGTGTTCCAAATTGTACCGCTATTATGTTCGGTATATGGCACGTGGTCAGAACGATCGCTTTCTGACTATGAGGCACGGTTTCGAATCATACCAAGATTGATATGTCAGGAACGTGACCATGATGTTATCGGGAGGCAATCCCGGTGTGTGCCACCTGTAAAAGATACCTGAAAATACTACCACGGCTAAAGGGAACTCTTTCGGGAGCCGTCGATTGTTGTGCTAGCACGAAGTCACAAGTCATCGTGACCGAGATTTTGAGGCTGCCGCTTCGTTAAGTTTAGATAACGCGCTCTCTCCCAGAAACGTCCGCTCAGCATACTTGTGGACTCTGTGGGTGTTGAACAAACAAAAAATCTGCCTGAGCAGACATCTGCAACAGGGATTGGCTAGCTGCCCTTGTAGACGGGATTCTTCGGATACGAGTGACAGCCTTTTTCAGTTCAGTTACTATGCACGAAAAGATTCATTTATTCTTTCAGTTTCCATTCATCTTCTAGAAGAGCGATATCAGTAATCATTTGAGTAATGGATAGCGGCTCGGATTGAGGAATCGGAGAGACCAGTTCGAATTCCAGTCAAATCCATTACATTCACTTACGTGCTAATACCTTTGGGAGAGGTATGAATCATCTTCTTCTCCACACAGCTATGGGTAAATAACTGGACAGACCGGGTTCTATAGCCTTGGATGGCAACTGGTCTACCGCAGAAAGATATAGCAACCTACTGCGCGAAAAAAAATCTGCCTTGTCAGTATTGTATCGAAAGATACATGATCGCATAAGCGTGTATCACGCATGACACATAACTTTTTTTAAGTCGGCTCTCCTGGTTTAAATGGGATAATCTCTTTAAATTTCGTTTTCATATCAATGGAGGTTTCTTCCGGCATCGACACATTTTAGTATTTTTCAAGCCTGACATAATTACAGGCTTTTCACATAATTGTTTTAGGATGCCAGGAATATAAATTTGGTTCGTTTTCTTTTCTAACTTTAATTCCTTTTGTTATTCTATTGATGTGTCTATGGAACTGTTTTTTTTTTTTTTCTGGCCATTTTGGATTCTCCGTTTGGAGCTTTCTGATCCTTTAATTGCCCCCATGTCAGTTTCTTTTTTCTTTCTTATTTGTTGTCCTTTATTTATTGTGGTTTGTGAGAGTAAGACAGACAGTAATGTCTAAAGTTGGCAGTAGCCTTTTTCGATTGTCTCTAAAAGTAAAAAATCGATTCCGGAAACTCGATCACAGGCATATGACGAAGTCACGCGATATCTCACACAATCTCCCGTTGATTCGTACCTGACCGACCTCAGACGGATGAAATGGCATCTTAGGTCCAATCCCGAAGAGTCTGAGGAAGTCACGTTTTGAAATCTTAGAAAACCAATGCTTGTGCACAATCCAAATGTTAGCAAACGTCTGCTGAATGATTATCTGGCTTTAAAAAATGGTCAGTACAAGAGAATTTAGAATCGGTCTGTCTTTCTTATTTTAATTCTTTCAAGAATTAGTCTCTTTTTTTCCTGTTTCTGCTTTAGGCAGCTTTTCTCGTATATGTCTTCGTCTTTCTTGAAACTGTCTTTTACATCTCCCAGTCTCTTTTCAACGTCTTGTCTCTCTTTGCTTTCTCTGCCTGTCTTTTACATCTTCCGCGTCCATTCTTTTCTTCGTCGGCTTCACATCTCCTCTTTTACGTTTTCTTTTTTTTTAATTTTTATGTCAATTTATTCGTCTCTCTCGTTCAATTATAGTTAAGGCGTCTTTTTCACAGCATCGTCTCACATTGATGTATTTCTGACACATTATCCGCTTCGTCACTAAGTCTCACGTATTTTCTTCTTTTTTTTTCTCCTTTGTCTTTCTTTTAGTATATTCATCTCTCTCTTTCGGTTATTTTTACACATCACTTTCACTGACTTCTCTCTCTCTCTCTCTTTCTCTTTCTATCTCTCTCTCTTTTCCCCTTCTCTCTCTATATGTAACCTGCTACCCTTTTTAGCGCCATTTCTCTCTTTTATCATTCTACGTCTCTTGATCGTTTGTGTCTTATTTCTCTCTTTTTCTCTCTCATAAATCTCTCACTCTTTTTATCGTCTCCTCTCTCTTTACATCTTTAAGTTTCCTGTTTATATTTCACTCCCCCTCTTTTTCGATTTTCTCTGCCTCTTTTAGTTCTTTACCATTTTTTTTAACTTCACCCCCACCTCTTTCAGTTAGTTGCGCCTCTCCTTCACCGTGGTGTCCCTCTTTCTCTCACCTGTCTCTCTTTTATTATCTTTTTCGCGCCCCCTCTCAACATCGACATTCAAAATATTTAAAATGCAATATAAATCGTTATTTTCTGACTTCTTAATTCTCGTCCTCTTATCATTCCCTCCCCTTAATAATATTTTTTTTTTCTTTTAACATATTCTCTCAACACTCAGTAGCCACTTTCGTCTCAGTGGTTTTACTCCCTTGCTTGGGGTGAAATGATTTTTTTAATATCTCTTTCACCTTTTTTACTTTATCTTCTTTGTCTTTTTTACTCCGGTCTTCGTCAGGTGATACATTTATTAGCACATGATTGTCCGGCCCTCGTCAGGTGATATGCTGTAGAATTTCGAACCGAAGTCTTTTTTTTTAGTCCAACGGTAGATAGTTCGAATTTCACGTGATAGTTTTTTTTGTTTTTTTGGTGTTTTTTTTGTTGTAGTTTTTTTTTTTTTTTTTTCAATAATTTCGTACCTCAACTCTCCAAGTTATTGTTCCACCTGCTGTGGTCAGGTATTGAACTCACAACTCTTGGTTTCACTTTTCGGATTACTCAACCAACGCTTTTATCCACTGGGCCATGTTTAAATAGTAAATATTAGGTTGGTGCAAAAATAATGACGTTATAATGTCGTTTTTTGACGTATTTTTAACGTCAAAAAAACGACATTATTACGTCATTATTTTTGAACCAACCTAATAGTATAAATAGTTACAATACCTCATCTCAGGAAGAAAGAGTTTGAAATTCCATGGCATTTTGCTTTATTTTTACTTCTTGATGAGATATATTTTAGCTTTCCGTTTTTTATTCGTTTTGCAATTTCTGCTTCTCTTTCTAGACAAGCCGTGTTTCTTTGAATACTACTACTAATAATAATGATAATGATAATGATGATAATAATAATGATAATAATAATATAGATAATAATGATAATGATGATAATAATAATGATAATGATAATAACGATAATAATAATGACAATAATAATAATAATGATAATAATAATGATAATAATAATAATGATAGTAATAATAATGATAATAATAATGATAATAATAATAATAATAATAATGATAATAGTAATAGTAATGATAATAATAATAATAATAATAATAATAATGATGATAATAATAATGATAATAATAATAATGGTAATAATAATAATAGTAATAATAATAATAATAATGATAATAATACTAATAATAATGATAATAATAATACTACTACTAATAATAATGATAATAATAATAATAATGATGATAAAAATAATAATGATAATAATAATAATGATAATAATAATAATGTTAATAATAATGATAATAATAATGATGATACTAATAATAATAATAATAATGATGATAATAATAATAATAATAATAATAATAATAATAATAATGCTATCGGTAAAAACATCTACCCCTAAGTGGATTCGAACAAGTGCAGGCCGTGTGGCATGAAAGGCATGGAAAATGTCACCCACAATAATAACGTTCGTAAGGCTTGCACAGAAATAATACAGTCGCCGCCATAGCCTCCCAATTTCTTTGGTGCCAATGTAGGAGTTATAAACTTGAAATCGGCAAGAAATACTACCGCCACAGGCGAGAGAATCTGACTGAAAAGGATCAAATAAAAATCTTCTGGGATTTCAATATGGAAACAGACAGCGTCCTTCAGGTCACTAGACTAGACATTATCGACGTGGACAAAGAAACAAAATGTCTCATCGTCAAGATCCCATTTCCCAGTGACCATAATATTAAGAACAAAGTAATTGAGAAGCTTAAGAAATACACCCCGACCTACGCAACTGAGGTTCTTGGTGTTCTCCATCAATTCGTACGATCTCAGACAGGGAGATCCTTTTACAGTATACAGGATGTCCATAAAGTCCGTGTCCACTTTTAAAAAATTATAACTTTAATTGTATTTGCGATAGACATAATATGTAAAAAATGTTACAAACTTTAATGTACCTATTTTAAGTATAGCTAAAATAACTAACGTGATTTCAGGCATTACTGTAAATCAGTTGGCAAATGTTTTCCGTGAACTGCAAAATCGTACTACCCTTTGTATTGCTAATGATGGAGGACATGTGGAAACTTAAATAAAATTTCAATAAAACCTTAAAAAGTATAGATTTCCATCTTTCTGATCCTTTTTACAAAGTATTTCTATCGCAAATACAAATAAACTTTTAAAATTTTTAAAGTGCACACGAACTTTATGGACACGCTGTATTTGCAGCGCCAAGACATCTGAAGCGATAGTATACTAGGCTTCATTCCAATTTTCTTAATCTAAAACTAAGTTTTAGATTAAGAAAATTATCTGAAATCCTACGACTTGATTGAGAACAATAATTAGAGATCAGATGAAAACCGATAAAAAAGATAATAATAATAATAATAATGTGAAGAAATCTTCAACAATATAGGTATTAATAAACATATTAAAATAAATGAATATATCTTTGAATTGGATTAGTTAGAATCATTAATAGGAAGGATGTGTTTTAATGGGTAGATGAAAGGGCATTTTTAGCTGGGGGAAGATGGTGAGTTTTAGTATAAGTCACCAATTTCTTATCGGTTAAGTGCCTATGCTGAATTAGAATAGATCTTGGATCGCTAAAACCAGCATCAACCAGATACACACTTGGGAATGCAAATGAAAGCATATTCTATTTTTATGGTATCAATTAATGTATGTTTATATCTGGACTGATGCATATCAGATCATTGCATATGGTAGTGACCGATTTTCATTGTTAATATAAAAGTGCTGGTTTAGGTCCGGAGTTCTGTTGTGTCCTACATTAAAACCTTGCATCTTGCATGTCGGTCCCATGGAAGTATTCATCCAAAGTTTGTCTTGTTTTTAATCCTTCAGGTTATCACAACTCTCAACTGAAAAAAACTGGTGGATGAACCGATTTAGTCGCCGATAAGCCGACCATGTTGCAAGTGTAGCATAGTACCTTTAGTACTCCTAGAACGATATTCGTTGGGTTTTTGCATTTCTACATTTTAAATAATATAAGTCACATTCGATAAGTTTTTTTTTATCATTGTAATACACAATGAATTAGCTATAGAATATGTGGATTTTCTTTTATTTTGCAAGGAAATGGTAAACGTCTATAAGGAATCTCAGCAACTTGGTGAAAGCGATAAGTTTTAATAGTTTCTTTTTTTCCATTTTTTTTACACAGTAAACATGGCACATATTAGCGTAATATTAGTTAGGGTAATGCCGTCAAATTCTTTTAAATTGAGGTAAAATGAAAGATACAGGCAGTTTATGCCCAATCATGATGCAATTTCTGCTTGGATGGTTTACATCATATATATATATATATATATATATATATATATATATATATATGTATATATATATATATATATATATATATATATATATATATATATATATATATATATATATATATAATATATGTATAATATAATATATATTATATATATTATATATATGATATATATAATATATATATATAATATATATTATTATATATATAATATATAATATATATATTTATATGTATATATATAATATATATATTATATATTATATATTATATATATAATATATGTATAATATAATATATATTATATATATAATATATATTATATATATGATATATATAATATATATATAATATATATTATATATATATAATATATAATATATATATCTATATGTATATATAATATATATATATTTATATGTGTATATATATAATAGACATAATATATTATATAATATATTATATAATATATATATTATATATATAATATATGTATAATATAATATATATTATATATATAATATATATTATATATATGATATATATAATATATATAATATATATTATTATATATATAATATATAATATATATATTTATATGTATATATAATATATATATATATATATATTTATATGTGTATATATATATATAATAGATATAATAGATATATTTATATGTATATATAATATATATATATATATATATATATATATATATATATATATATATATATATATGATGTATATGTGTGTATGTATGTAATCCCGGCAAAGGTTTTAAAAAATTTGACAAATTGAAAATGTTTCACAGAAACTAGATTAGTTCACACGTTTCGCCTTCCCAGGCTTCGTCAGATCTCAAAACGAAAAATAACAAAATGCCTGCATGTGTATATGCTTAAATTATATTACTTTTACGCTAAACTGGCGTTTCTCGTGAATAAAGAAAAGATAACATAAGTGAATTTAAAAAAAGTCTTTAATATTTATTTTGTATCTTTTTTTTATAATTCTTAGTTCATGTTGAAATTTGTTCATATATTTTTCCCAGTTTTTGCAAGGAAATGGTAAAAAACATCTACCCCTAAGTGGATTCGAACAAGTGCAGAATGACATAAAAGGAAAAAGAAATCATAGAGACTTTCCTGAAATGAATCTTCATCCAATCCCTTAGAATCGGTTGAAATTAAAAGATTTATGTTTTTAGCTCTGTCTATGTGTTTTCCGTGCCGACAATATGTCTTTAAAATAGAATATAGAATCCCGAAAAAGTTTTTTTTTTTAAATTATACCTTTCTTTCCCACCCTATTTTTGCATGAAAGGAAATTTATCTTCTTAATTTCACATCGATTCTTAATCCTGTAAACGCTATATTTAGCGGGTACACGTATTTGAGTAAACACCCCCGTTCTTTTAAAACTTTGAAATTCATTATCCGTCTATATTTCTGAAAATTCTTAAACTTAAGGAATCAGCACACATGCTAGGCCATAAATATCTCCTGAGCCGACCAAGCATAGAAATGAATACAATATGGGAACAAGTAATAAGGAGTGGCAGAGAAAAGCGATAACGACAACAACAAAAATTGCAATATGAGCTCTGGTAAAACACATACAATGATAACAGCAAAAATTGCAATATCAGCACTGGTAAAAATGGTTGCTGAAGACATTAGGTTTATAATATCCAGAAATACATACAAATATGCCCACTGTACCATGTGTCCTCAAGGACACATAGCAGAGTGGATAAAAGCGTTAGTTAGATCCAGTGACAGGAACCAAAGAGTGTGAGTTCAATACCCGGTTAAGGGAGTGGAGAACTTGGAGAGGGGAATTAACAAGACATAACTGACATCCATTAAATTTGGCACGGGGAACTAGAACAGTCTACCCCAGTGAGCGAAATAAAGGGTTCAGTTCGACATTCCAACGACTTGAAGAAGGCCGGAGCGTACAACGGCTGAAGCGTTGTAATAAATATGGTGACAAAGATGAGTACAGTAAGGTAAATAGGGTTTGGAATTCATATTTAACGGCCGAAAAATCCAAAATTTCATTAAAGAAAATATTGATGTACTTTGCTTAGCTTTTGGAATCCATCATTTGCTATCGCAATCTGCGTTCAGATTTTGGTTTTGTATTTTCCATTTTTCTGTTACAAGACTTTCCAGATATCTGTCTATATTTCTGAGATGTGGTATTGTAATTATTTACATTATATTGTTCGAACACTTGTCCTCATCTTTATTGCCAGATTCACGATGTACAACAGCCGAAACGTCGTGAATAAGTTAACAAGGATGAGGAGAACAGTCCGAACAATGTAAATAATGTAAATGACTTTCCAGATATTTAAACATTTATGCTTTCATGTTGATATCTAGAATGCATAGTTGCCATATTAAGATTTTTTTTTTTTTTGCTGTCTATTGAATAAGCCGACTGAGTCGGAAATAAAGACTATGCCCTAAACAAAGCTTGAACTTATATCCGTTATCCTGGGAGATTGACTCACGGTGTCAATTCGTTATTTTTGACATATATATTTTTTCTAACTTTTTTCCTCTTCTATTCTTTATCTCAACGATCGATAATTTTGCCTGCGGTTTGATCTTTATATCTGATCCGGGCTACTTTATTTAACTCTCCCACAATAACGATCTTGAAATAAAGACCAAGAAAAAAAAAGAGATGAATGTAAATAAATAATTTATATTTTAAATGATTCAGTTTTGCTTTATTTATTTATTTATTTATTTATTTTTGTTGGTGTTGCTCTTGTTATTTCTACTGTTTATCACACAACAAAAATAACGCATTATAGCGTGATATTAGTTTAGTCTATATAGTTAAATTGAACGTCTATTTGGATTGAAGCTGACCCCAGTTTCCAAGTGAAAAATGAACTGACTATTCAGTCGTAATTGTTCTAGCGAAACACTCTTGATAACCATAATACCATATCGAAGTTCCCCAGAATTTTCGCGAAAATATATACATATAAAACTTATTTCGATTCGTATTATATTTTTTCTTCTCAGATGCTACCTGAATTTGACCAAAAACAAAATAATTTCCATGCCTGAAGATGACTGAATGTACAGTCGAAAGTACTTGTATATTAAAGAAATACCTTATACAGCTTATAATTTTTAAAAAGAAAAATCATAAAATTTATCGTGTGATTTGTAGGTTCCTGCACCTTTAAAATTTTGTTAGCAAAGGGATTTCGCCATTTTATATCATTAACTTTACTAATCTATTTTTTGTATGAATGATTCATTGTAACATATATATATATATATATATATATATATATATATATATATATATATATATATGAAGAGAAAGTGGCAAATATTTTTGGTTATAATATCGATTTTTACATATGTATTGTAGTTTATTTTTTATATATTTTGCTACACTCGTTTCAGGCCTTGTGATCTTCAGCAGACAAAGAATAGTTATTTTCATATAATATTTAAAGGAATTAATTTTCCTTATGTTTTCTTATGTTTAACCATTAACTTTTGTGTGTGGTAGTAATCCAGGTACATTTTAGGCCAAAGGAAAAATCCTTTACTTAAGAGGTAATAAAATAATTACAATTGGTCAGAGACAGAGGGAAGGAATGAGGTCTTTGATTTTATCTTTGTATGTCCTCTGTATCATTTTAAACTTTTTTTCCATTTTTGTGTAATGTCTGTATGTGTTTTTGCTAGTATATATATATATATATATATATATATATATATATATATATATATATATATATATAAAAGAAAAACAGAACACTTTAAGGTACCATTATAATAATTTATTTCACGAGAGTCCTATTAAAAGGACGCCGGATCATCAGATAGCACTCCAAAAATGAAACGAAACGAAAAATGAAATTAAAATTGATGGGTAGTGTAAGTTTTTGTAATTTAACAGAGAATGTAAGAGGGATAGTTAAAGAGACATGGTAGGATATTGAGAGGGATTAATTTCATATCTCTCTCAAGCATATTTTATATTGGGGGAGGAGGAGTGACCAGGCCTTGACCTATTTAGATGGTTAACTTAACGGAAGTGATATATAGAAATGAGAGGGGAGTAGGGAGAAAAGAAAAAGGAAAAAGGAAAAAGAAAGAAGAGGGAGAGGGACGAATTACCAAGTTCTTCATAACTTAATTATATATATATATATATATATATATATATATATATATATGCCATCTCTTCTAATTCATTTTGTGCTAATGCAGATGTTGCCCTGGGGTTCTATCCTTGGACCTAGTTTGCCTTTAATCTTCATTAATGTTGTAACCTAGGCAAGGTTACTGAATAGAATAATCAAACGAAAGTTGGTAATGAACAATGATACTTAGGACAAGAACAACACATATAAGATTCGCCAGCGACGCCTAGAAGAAGTAGACATCTGCAACTCTCTCTCTCTCCCTCTGTGTGTGCGTGTGTGTGTGTGTTTAACCCCTTGCGTCCTAGTGGCACTCCCGCCTTGTTTGTGATGAAATGTTTAAGAAAAAAAGAAAAGAATAACCCTAGTCCCTTAGTGGATTTAATGCTTTACCTCCGGTGAACAGGGATTTAAAAAAATATATACTCTATCTTTTTTCAGTCATTTCTATAAAGGTTATATTTAGTGTGTACGCGTGTCTGAGTTGTTGACCATGTTTCTTCTTTTTTTTTCTTTTTTTTTTTCATGAACCCTAAAATTAATAACAATCGACCTAAATTGGGAGGGAGAAATTAATTCATAAAAAAATCATGAATAGTAACTGAAACATGCCTACACCAAAAATAACGTTTATATTAGGTTGGTCAGAAAGTTCTGACTCACTTAGGAAGCGGAAAGAAAACTACAAAATTTTATGGAGAAGTACCAACATTTCTTCTTCAAAATAAAGTCCATCATTCTCGCCGATCTTTTGCCAGCGATCAGCCAGCATCCGATTCTGTCCTAGATAGCAGTCCGCTGGCTTCAAATCAAAAACTATAAACAAGCTTTCTTCACTTCAACAGAAGTGTTGAATCACTGATCGCGGAGGTAGTGTGCCATTGAGTGGATTTCGCCATAGCCACACAGAGCAGCATCGGGACTGAATGATGGATGTGGAAGAATCTCAACACTGTCCATCTGTTTGAACGTCTCCTTAGTCAGTCTGGCATTGTGGGGCGTCGAATTGTCTTGCTAAAACAAAGCCTGAACTTGAATGAGCAAAGCAGGATACTCCGTCAGCTTGTCGTACACGCGTTCTAACTTCTGGCAATTAAGTTTTAGCGTTGATGTCGTCACGGTGTGGAACAACCTCGAAATGCAGTATTCCTTGAAATTTTCACCAGACAGAGATCAAGATTTGTCTCCTTTTTGCGCCCGAAGTGAGACAGAACTTTCTGGCAAATCTAGTTGTAATAATAAAAATATATACATATATATATATTAACTATTAAACATTCAGGTAAAATACAATTTAGCCAAACATAGGCGAACGTTATTTTTTTCTTATAGCAATTCATATCTTTGAGACAACGTTACATCCAGTACAAACATAACATTTTGGCGATATTCCTAAAACGTGTTTGGTACATGCATACATTATCACGATAATAAACCGAATACACGAAAGTGCATAATTTTAAGCGTCTAATGATAGGTTTATCAACATAAAAGTTTTTAGTTACGTTTATGCTTAGCACGTTTTTAATAATATCCAAAACAAAACAAAATATTTATACTATACATATATACGAGGCCTGGCTGAAACTTCACGGGACTGAGTCTGCTGTGTCAGCTATGGGCGAAAGAGAGGTAAACGAATATCATGATATGTTGGGAGTAGAAAGCTGTAATCTCAACGTCTGCTTTGCTCGGTTCGCGAGAAGAAACGAGATCTTTTTTCCCCCAAGCTCAAGGACATCGGGGCTACCTATTTTCAAGGTATTGGGGCCAACATGAAATTTTTAACGACGGAAATGAAGGGCACCCAAGACGATTTCTTCTTTGAATTCATAGAAGTGTGGCAGAGAATGATAGAAAAGTGCATTAGACACGTGCAGGATGACTTTGAAGAGAAAACCATGTAGTTGTTTGGAATTGAAATAAATTGTTTGTGACACTATTGCATTTAGGCAAACCTCCTATATATTAGGTTGGTGCAAAAATAATGAGGTAATAATGTCGTTTTCTGACATTAAAAAATACATAAAAAAACGACATTATTACGTCATTATTTTTGCACCAACTTAATATATATATATATATATATATATATATATATATATATATATATACGAAATCCGAAAGTAATGAGAACTAAAATAATATATAAATTCTAACGTTGACAGCATTAATTCAAAACAGGGCTCATATCGATAGTAGAGCAATAAATATTTATTATAATTTTTTCATATAGACAAAAACATTTACTCACTACAAAGATGCAACTTCGTTTCGGTGCATTTAGCTGCACCTCGACTGACCATAACCATTTTGGTTGTAAAAACAGAATTGTTCATAACCATTTTGGTTCTCACCAGTGGAGGTGCAACTAAATGCACCGAAACGAAGTTGCATCTTTGTAGTGAGTAAATTGTTTTTGTCTATATGAAAAAAATTATAATATATATATATATATATATATATATATATAAATATATATATATATACACACACACACACATGTCTATCTATCTATCTATCTATCTATCTATATATATATATATATATATATATATATATATATATATATATATATATATAGTAAATGGAACAAATTCGTTGGTATATAATCAACGTAGATCATAGTAATAAGAAATATTAAAACTGATCCACAAAAAGAGCTCAATGTATTTATTATTACAGAGCAAGTAATTAATAAACAATGTAGCCAAAATCCCATCAATTGGAGAATAGGCTATTTCGGCAGACGAAGATATCAGTTGTCTGTCTTATTCTCCGGCGTGGACTAAGTTCGTGTCAGAAATCGAAATTTGACTGTGAAAGCTAAAAAAAAAAAATAAATAAATAAAAGACAGTCGAAAAAGAAATACAGAATTTATCCATTTCACTGTTTCAGTCAGACGAAATGCACTAGCGGGCTCAAAGGAGTGTGGAATGTTTTTGTGTTAGCCCATAGCTTGGCGGAGCAGATGGATTCATACTTTTCCTACGTGTATTTGTACGTAAATGACTGTAACTAACTGGGCAGTGATTTGAACTCGGCTCTCCGTTCGAACCGCCAACTTTCAGTTGCTCTTCCTATATCTATTTCAATATGTAGCTATATGTATCTTTCTATATGTATTTTTCTACGTGTATCTGTAGTTGCTCTTTTTATATATATTTCAATATGTATCGATATGCATCTTTCTATACGTATCTATAGTCGTTCTTTCTATATTCATAGCAGGTGCAATACTGTTCTGATATTATTTTATTTTAGTTGTTGGAGTAATGACATTTTGTATATTAACTATATAGTGTTGTCTCTACATCAAATCTCTTTAACTGCAAAAAATATTTAACAGGCAAGAATGAACAACAGAATTAGTTTGCTGTTACACAAAACGCACTTAAAAATGTTAGAAAATATTTTTTTAAATCTTTTATCATTACTGAAAAAGATTATCTAAAACCTTAAATTTGATGTCCATCACTCAATAATCCTTTACGGGAATCACGTGTCGTTGTTTACAGTATTGAGAAAAATGAGATTCCCTTGACAATACTGATAAAAACTCTATTGTTTAAGAAACTTTTCTTCTTTTTTTTTTTTTTCAAATCGGTAAATACTCACGGGACAGATAGACGAAAAGAGGAAAGCAATGCGTGATATCCTCGATGAGAGTGCGGAAATGGATGGCAGTACAGGGTTTGGGAGAAATAACAAAATTAAGAGACAGGAAGATGTGGAGGACTATGAACACCTTCGTCTTGAAGGAACACAGTGCATAAAAGAAAAAAAAAATATTTTGAATCCAACAGACTTGAAAAGTAGTCAATCTATTTAAATATGAATTGGCGACGAGTTTCGTTTTCTTGCATAATAAAACAGATATACTTTGCGACACTGAAAAGTTCTCAGTCAAACCAAGAAGTTTATTAAAATAATTCTGATAGAGAATCATTAGATCTGAGATTGTGAGTAGTTTCAGGCTGAGAACCTTTCGCGTAAGCGTCGCTATAATGTTGCACAACGGCCCAAATTATGCGAAAATCGGTGAGCAATGAACGAACATTCAGTTGTAATTGTTCTAGCGACACAAGCTTCATAACCATGATACCACGTCGAAATTCCCCTGAATTTTAGAGTATATATATATATATATATATATATATATATATATATATATATATATATATATATATATATATATATATGTATGTGTGTGTGTGTGTGTGTGTGTGTGTGTGTGTGTGTGTGTGCGTGCGTGGTATAAAATGACAATTGAAAAAAAATCTTAGATTTTCCGACGCGTTTCGTCTTCCGACTTTTTCAAGGCAAAAATGAAAATGAAATGTTTTTGTTGTTATAGTTATATTAAAAAATCTAAATTTGAAAAGATAAACGCTTCTTTTGATCTGAGAATTTAACTATATATATATATATATATATATATATATATATATATATATATATATAATGGAGAAAAGAGAAGTCGCAAAAATTTATGGTTATAATCTGGAATTTAATATATATATGATATATTTTATTTTTACGTATTTATTGCTACACGTTTTCGAGTCTTGTGATCTTCATCAGGCGAAGAATAGTTTCCACATGTTATTTAAAGGAATTAATTTTTCTCTCGTGTTTTCTTGTTTTTAACCATCGTCTTTTTTGTGTTATAGTAATTCAAATTCTTCTTAGACTGGTGGAAAAATCTTCATTTGCTTGAGCGGTAATAAAGGAATTTGGGATTGTTAAGAGAAAATGGCGAAGGAATGAAGTCTTTGGCCTTCTTTTTGTATGTCCTCTCTATCATTCTAAACTTTTCTTCATTTTTGTGTATTGTGTGCGCGTGTTTCCTAGTATATCTGTATTGAGAAGGAATATATATATATATATATATATATATATATATATTCTTACTTACTAGCAAAGACACACACACACACATATATATATATAATCTCTATCTCTCTCTATATATATATTATCTCTCTCTATATATATATTATCTCTTTCTATATGTATATATATTCTCTCTATATATATATTATCTCTCTTTATATATATGTAATCTCTCTCTCTCTCTCTCTCTCTATATATATATATATATATATATATATATATATATATATATATAATCTCTGTCCTTATATATATATATATATATAATTATTTATTTTTAAAAATTAGAACATAAATATGTTATAAAATCACTGCAAAAATAGCCATTTTGTTTCAACACCTCCGGTGTCTTATCAAAAGATGATGTTGAATTTAAAATAAATTGTTTTAAAATTTTGAAATTTATTAACGATCCTTCGCAAGGGTAAAACGTTGTTACAAAAGCTAGAATGACCAATCAAAATACAAGTATAGGAAAATTCAAAAAGCTTGATAACGAAATCATGTTATAATAGCTATTCAGATCTTTAAAATAGGGGTAATATTAAAAAAAAAATATTCTAACCAATAATTATTAAATTATATGATAAAATTTGATATCAAAATTAAAAGTAAAAATTACCAATTTTAAAATCCAAATCTAATCACTATTAAGTTTAAAATTATAAAATTACTGAGGAGAATTGAAGAAATACATATGTTATTCAATTTATTTCTTCATTGAAATTACGTTAGAATAGACGCTGATATGTCATCCGGTCCTCTGACAATATGTATACATTTTAATCCCAAGTATGTGAATGGGGTCCTAACCTCACGCGTAAAACAACCCAAACACACTCAGATTATAATATAAAAGTGACGAGACAGGGAACATCTCCACGGCCCTTCATAATATATATATATATATATATATATATATATATATATATATATATATATATATATATATATATATATATATATCACTTTAAATGTTTTTTTTCAGAGGATAGTCGTATTTGAGTAGACGCTCAGTTTATTTGTCAAACACTGTATCTATTTATTTTCATCTAAAAATTAGAGAGATCTTATTATAGAAAAAATGAGTTCTCCGACAGAAATCAAACCTGCGTACCTTAGGGCAGAGGGACCCACCGTTTAAACTGATGTGCCATGAAATCAGAGTGTATTTTTTTCAGATGTGCATAAATCTTAAATACTATAATTTTGTCCGTTTCGCACACATTTCCGATGGGTTTCGATTATTCCATTTGATTGGCCGTTCCAGAAAGTCGATTCACCTTAATCTGGACCGTTTCCAGAAAATTTTGTCCTCTTGGCATGTGTGTAATTTCAGCTCAATTGGAGTTTGCTCACTAATTTCAAAAAACGCTCTTCAAGTTTTTGGCAACGAATAGAATTAGCCAGTGTTACCTTAATGGTGCTATGATATTCTCCCCCTAATGCATAGAAACACCATCACCCCTCGAAAATATCAGTGATCCACCCACATTCGAGCTTGGGCAAATATTCTACTACACATTAAGTCTTGAACTTTCGCCAGATAATTCTAAGTTTTTTTTTTTTCTTTTTTTTTATCTAACCCCATACAATTGCTGGATGGCATACATTTACATGACTGTGTTATTCCTTGCTATTTTTTAGTCTCGAACAGCTGCTTCACTACAATCAAAAGAAAAATACACTTCCCCTTTCTTATAGCTGCAAAATGTCTATGGAGTGCATACTATTCCTTTTTTTTTATTAATAAAAGGATGAAGATAATTCAGTGTGATAAAAATATTGAACGAAACAATTCAGAAATTTCTCTATTCAATCGTGTTATTATCTATTCTATACCTATTGCTGTTTCTGTGGAAACAACTCTGAGGCATTATGTTCCAAGCGATCTTCTAAGAGGAAGGTCTGTTTTTCACATACATATTTATATCCCTGGCTAATATATGGGGATATGACGGGCTTTGTAAACCATGTATAATCAGTTACATAACCCGTATTCCGCATGAATATGTGTGTTAAAACTTTGCCTTTAAGTCGAAGTAATCGTCTGTTTCGGATTGTCGTCTCGATTCAGATATCGAATTATTTATTGGTAAATACGCGGCTCAAGTCGTTCTTAACATTCATTGACAAAATAAATAGGTTTTATTGCACGATTCTTTTGTTGCAAGGTATTTCATTCTTTCAATGATAAATTCCAATCAGTATGAAGGAAGTTCATCGTGGTTGAAAAATAAGATCTATGTGATAGAATTATTTAACCGGAATATCGGATATTGTTCGAATAAAGGCAGATATTTTGTTAAAATAACAAAAAACAACCACAACATCAGAGATAATGTATATATATATATATATATATATATATATATATAATCCATATGTGTATGTAGATATTTAATTTTAATATAATCATTATTATATTTTAATTTCAAAATAACGCTTTTCACCATTGTCTTACGTCTCTTGACCGGTCAATACGACTGATTTAAAAATTTCTGATATCACTCTTGTTATTTCTATCTAGTGAAATTCGCCCGAACTTGGTATATATATATATATATATATATATATATATATATATATATATATATATATATATATATATATATATCAAGTGGAAAAAAAGCTTTCGTGTGACGCGTTTTGTTCCTTATGACTTCATCAGACAACCTTGTCCGAGGAATTACTAAGGGACGAAACGCGTTACACGCTAATTTTTTTCACTTTGTCCTACCTCTTTTCTCCGAAACTGTTCGTGACATATAAAAATTTCTCTAATACTATCCCATTTATATATATATATATATATATATATATATATAGAGAGAGAGAGAGAGAGAGAGAGGAATCTAAATGGAATAATAATAAAAAAACGAAAGAATATTAATCTACAACCCAGTGTGTCTGAAGATTTTAATTTTTTAATTTTTTTTATTGTTCAATATATATATATATATATATATATATATATATATATATATATATATATATATATATATATATATATATATATATATTCAATGAAAAACAGACTATTTTTGTTCCATGTAATAAATTACTTCACCACATCACTTTTAAATGGCTCTGGATCATCAGACTTTACTTCCAAAGGTTGAAATGAAAAATGAAAAGAAATTTACACATTTTTGACGGGCCGTATTAAGCATATGTAAATTAACGAAGTTAGGGGGTAGAGAAGACGAAGTGAGGAAGTGAGGGTGGAGAGAAGACATGAGTGAGTTAGATGTACCATTTCAATTCTTTATCCCTAACCCCACTTGGTGTGGGCCAGACAAACGCTTCACTTAACTTACGTTATCTTTAGATATGAATGGGTAAGTGGTGAAGAAGAAAGACGACATAAAATACCCAAAACTCCAACAAACATCAATTTAAATTCTTCGTAGATTTTGTAGACATTTAGATTTATATCAAACTTTAACCCCCAAATATACCCTTTAAAGTAATGCGAAATAACAGCGTCCAAGAAATTGAGTGAAACCTTCTCTCATCAGGATTGTTTTATTGTATCCTCTTTCTTTTTATGTAATTTTGCATAAACTATATATATATATATATATATATATATATATATATATATATATATATATATATATATATTATATGAATCATTCATACAAAAAAACAGCTATAGTAGTTAATGATTTAAATGGCGAGAATACATCTTCGCAAACAAATTTAATAAATTACATTAACCCCGAACCTGTAGATGAATGTTATGATCCCTGTTTATAAATTCCAGTTACATAAGGTCTTTTTTTTAGTTTTTTACAACCTTTTTCTCTTCCTAAAGACATCTTCAGTTATGGAAATAGATTTGTTTTTTTTTACTTCCCCTGCATACAGACAGCATCAGGTTTGTGTATATCGATCAGGTTTGTGCATACAGACATCATCAAATTTGTTTTTTTTTTACTTCCTGTGCATACAGACATCATCAGGTATGAAAATAGATTTGTTTTTTACAGGACAACGAAAGAATATATGTAATCCGAAATATGTTTTTAGAAATGTGTTATTGTTAATTGTAAGAATTTTTTTTTTTTTTTTGAGCGTGCAGTCGCAACGCTGAGGTTGAATTTTTAAATTTTAAGATTGTGCGTTTTTGTACTAATATGGTAATAGGAGAATTCTTTTGTACTGATAGGTTTTTCAGTCAATGTGGCATGAACTAAATTGTTCAATAAATACAGGAATGTCTCAGTTATTTTAATATCAAGTGTGTGATGCAGTTCAATTATATGAATCAGTCAAACAAAAAACATATATATATTACATTTAAGAAAATAAAATTCAACAACATTAAAAACCTTTACTATCGTTTTTTAGGCGTTAAGCACATTTTAGCGTGCTCTTAAATTTGACATGTTACGAAACAAAATCCTTACATTTGAAAGGACAACATACGTCGATAAAGAGGAGTTTCAGTTTGGGCTTTATTAATACGTATTCTGTTTGATTATCTTGTTCGAATTATGATAAATAAATATTTTAATGTCCAACATTAGGCACATTTAATTTGATTCGCCTTGGACATGAAGTTACTCATATATTAATATTTTAAATGATTTCACTTTTGGAGAAACACCATATATATATATATATATATATATATATATATATATATATAATGGTAGACTCTCCCGTCGTATTTGACGTATGAGGATCAAGCAGCTCAGTTCCTAGTAACCGACAGCCAGACACCATCACATATGATTTGATTATAGTTTTGAATGATTTGTGCAGAACCAACCACACTTTTTGAAGGCCTGAATACGGAGACCCAGTGCACAAACGACGCAGGTTTTTAAATTCAGAGTAGTCCTTGTCCTAGACTAGTTTCGATCCAAGGCTATAGAAACCAATCTGTCCTGCTATTTAGCCATAGCTGTAGGAAGAAGAAGAGGGTTAATACCTATCCCAAGGGTAAAGTGAATGTAATGGATTCGACTGGAATTATATATATATACACACATAGTTTAATTTGATGAGTCAATGATCTGTCTTTGTTCATTTATTAGACACTATATTTATTCCTCTGCCAGCTAGAATATTCGAGAAACTTTATTAGAAAAACATACGTTCTCCGGCATAAATAGACCCACTACTCAGGTATTGGAATCCATTAAAAATAACGTTTAAACAATAAATTAAAGTATGTCACATTAATAAATGAAAACATCCATTGCTATATATATATATATATATATATATATATATATATATATATATATATATATATAATAAAAAGGCTTAAACACTAATATTCCATGGTCATAATTTATTCCATTGGAATCGTAAATACGATCCAATTAATCAGACCTATAAATTCAAAAAGAAAACAGAAAAGAACAACTCCGGAAATAAAAATAGAATTTAGAGAGAGTGTAAGTATGAGAGTGTGGGACGAATGTTAGTGTTAAAGAGAGGGGTAACAGACGAGGGAAGGTGGGAGATTAAAACTTAACAGAAAGGGTTTTTTTTAACTAGAGGTGAGTGGAAGGGGGAAATATAAATGTTGTCGGATGTCTAATATATTAAAGATACATTTCGTGGTGACATACACAAACTATAGAAGATCTAATGTTAAAGATCAGAATAAGAGGGAGGGAGGGAGGGAGAGAAAAGGAAAGGAGTGGTAATATTATCTATCTATCTATCTATATATATATATATATATATATATATATATATATATATATATATATATATGTATGTATGTATGTATGTGTGTGTATGTGTGTGTGTGTGTGCGTTCACGGTGTGGATATATCAAAATTGTTTGGATCAACACTGTATGGTGTCACGTCTCAATATGATCTCCCAAGCAAGTGCTACTAATCGGGCTGTATATGTGGGATATTGGGGGATTAAGCCAATTTGGGAAAGGGGGAAACCGACCTTTCAATTTTTCGTTTGTTTTCGGCTAATGCTTAGGGCTATTTATGGTCATGGCTTCTAGATATATTATTTATGCTGATTGGGTGATTGGAGAAAGTGTGCATGTAAATAGTTTTACATAGAAACTTACACTGATCACCGTGTGTATCTGCATGTGAAAACGATATATAACGATATATAACGATTTTGCAAAAATATATGACATAATGAAAAAAGTACAGTAAATTTATGGCGAGGTTCTTACATTCTACCTTTCTAGGCAGATCTTTTTTTATCAAAATATGAGATCATTAATAAAAAAAAATGATTAAGTTCGAATTCCAATCGAACCCATTACATTCACTTACGGGATAATAACCTTCTCCTTCCTCCAGCCATCGTTAATAACAGGACAGACTGGATAGCAACTGCTCTACCGCAGAAAGAAATGGTAACCTGTTGCGGGAAAAAATCTGCCTCGTCAGTCATATATCGAAAGATACATGATCGCTAATGCGTGTGTTACGCATGACGCATAACTGACTGACATGTGCATAGGGTAAATCATATCAACGTAAACATTAATTTAGCCTGATTGAGGCCTAAAGGACGAAACAAGTCACACGAAGAACATTCCACTCTATCCTAGATGTCATTGATGGTACTCGTTTGGAAAAATCTCGAATAGCTCAATTTGCAGTAGAACAAATAAGCACCCGAAGAAAAAATGGGGAATAAAAAAAGAAAAAACCAATAACATTAAACATGGCGAAAACAAATGTCCAGTGTTGAAGTTCCAAGTCTAAAGAGAAAAAAAAAACGAGTAATAAAGACAACTACGTAAAGTGCTCAATACACTAAGTAGAGCAAAACCTACCATAAGACAATCCTAAGGATCCAGGTAAACCTACCTAGGTTTCACCCAAACGGATATTCAGGGTCTTGTCTTATATATATATATATATATATATATATATATATATATATATATATATATATATATGTATATATATATATATATAAACTATGAATAATAATTCAAAAAAATTATCTTCCGACCAAAATTCGCAGTTACACCACACGCCAAGGTGTGATAAATACACTGAATTCAACAGCTACATCTTAATAATTTATGCTGATTGGGTGATTGGAGAAAGTGTGCATGTAAAGCGGGAAGTGTATATGCAAGATTGAACATTGAAAGATAAGTCATTTGAACATTTACTTATCTATTAACTGTTGTTGCTCTACTATTTTAATATTGAGCACTTTCTTTTCAAAAAATCTGCTCACTTTTAAACATGTTAAGATTCAATAATTTACCTGGTTACGAGTTTTGTAAGGATTTATTATTATTATTATTATTATTATTATTATTATTATTATTATTATTATATTTCAACATATTATATTCAGGCAGCGAACCTTCGTGTTATGTTTTATTAAACAGAACGGACAGAGAATGTCTTTAAAGCTTTTTAGTGTGTTTCTGCTTAAGTCGAAAAAGGCTTTGTAGTGTTTATACTATTAACGTTCCGAAGTGTGGGAAATCAAATGTCAGTTCACGTTCTAAATCCAGTGGTTGAGATTTTGACGTCTCGTGGTTGAAATGAATTTGCAGTTCAAAGGATCTTAAGACGTCTGCGCCTAGTTTGAAACAAATTTTATTGATGGCTACGCTGGCCATCACTCGACGTTTTTGCCCCTTTTTTACCCTCTTTCAAACAACACAGGAAGAAAGTACTTCAGAATGTAGCACATCCTCGAACTGGAGGCCTATCTGAAATCTGGTCTTTAGTTTCACCTTATCTTTACAGTAGTACGCTGATGTAGTCAGTTGAAGAAATCTAAAGAAAAAAAAACAGATTAAGAGCCTAATTAATTTGACTGGATAAGTTAATCCTCATTATCTTGCTATATGTTTTCTCTACAAAAGTCTTAAAATTATTAATATGTAATTTGTCTGAAAATTACTGTTCCTCTTCTCCAAAACTGTTAACAATGGCGTACCAAATTGTGTATGCATTTTACCGTAATATCTCGAAAATAATACTCATTTTTTTTACTGTAAATTACAGGTGATAGTAGTGGTGCGTATTATAAATAGGTTTAAACAAAAATATTTTTTCTTTATTGATTTATAATAATAAATATGTATCGCATATTATCGCAATTTTCATTATAAATCCAACAATAATAATTGTAACATATTTTTGTCAATAAATTTTTGTTTATCAGTAACCGCGTTTTTTATTTGGCAAAAAAATTTTAAAAAATTTATAAAAAGGCTAATTTCGAAGAAAAGAGGATATCAAGTTAACAATTTATTGAAATTTTAATTTTCATCATCATCACCATTTCTATTATAGAATCAATATCTTAATTGTCATTAAACAAATTATCATTCACAATATTATCTTCGTCATGTTCAAAATTATCTTGGTCCTCTTCATTCTCTTGCTAAAGGATGTCAACTTCAGAGCCATCCATGGATGTCGTGAGACAACACTTCTTGTTATCTTTACCGGGAAAACCGCATTGTCATTTTCAATATTATTTTAACCGCTTAGTTCCGAGTTTATTCTTAATGTCAAGGTCGACAAAATGTCTTCTTAATTTTTATTTTATTTTTTTTTTTCGGGGGGACAAAATTATAGATGCGTATTATACATAGGGATAGATATATTTCTTAATTTTTAGATCATTTGTTGAGGTGCGTATTATTAATGGGTGCGTATTGTTTTCGAGAAACTACGGTAATCTTTGAATTGATTATTCACGTTAAAAATGTTTTAATTAAAAGAAAAACAGCAATTTTTGGACAAAAATATGATAGGTTGGTTTGTTTTACAGCATATTAGCCTCAATGGGTTATTTAATGTTGACAATTTTTATTGCTGGTAATTTTTTTTTCAAAAATGTATATCTGATAATATTTTTTTCTTCAAAAAATCTATTTCTGGTAATATTTTTCTTCAAGAATGTATTGCTGATAATCTTTTTTTTTTTTTCAAAAAATGTATTGCTGGTAACATTTTTTTTTTTTATTGTATCACTAGTGATTTTTTTTTTTTTACAAAGTATTTCTGGTATTAAAAACTTTTTTTTCACTTTCATAATGTTTTGACCCAAGTTTAGGGGGTTAACTATTTGCCCATAGCTGGTTCCCTAACAGGTGCTACCGCCCTGAGTCAGGGTGTACCTGGGAACACCAGCAATTAAGAGGTGGTTCCGCGCTCCTCAAACCTCCTGATCAGAAGCCTTGCTGTTGGATATAGTTTATTGTCTTACCCAGGACGCGGACGTAGTTTATCGTCTTACCCAAGACGAAAATATGACTTGAAACAAGATAAACGAAACTGCATCGGAAACTTAACAGGTCTCTTTTAATCGTCTGAGAGGACCCGTTTTTAACTTCTCTGTGAATGGCTGATGCTAACCTTCAGATGAGTGACTTCTCGGACGAACGTTTCCCACTTCCATTATATAAAAAGGTTATATTGAAATCAATTTCTAGGTCTTCTACTAGGAATATTGCTTCCCTGTGTCGAGCTAGATAACTTCTCTAGCTAGATTCTATCTTACATATTTATAATTCTATAAATCGTACTTACTTTGAATATTACTGCCATATCTAGTCTATTGCTCCTGCTATATATATTCTTGATAATATTCGGAGAAGAATCTGCAGTGTTAATGGTCCTGACCTAGCATCTCAGCTTCTGTCACTTTCCCACTTCCGCTCCTGTGCCTTTTTCTGTAGATACTTCCATGGTTGTTGGGCTGATAAACTTTCCTCTATGATATCTTGCTTTTAGGAATTTAAGCTCAGTACTAGATTATCGCAAGATTTCATTATCTTACAGTTGAAATTGTTAGATGTAACTATAATTTCTATAACACTTTCTTTTCTCGCACTTCTCGCTTGTGGAAATGTCTTCCAGGTTTTTGCTCCCCAGTCAAATTTGATCTTCAAAAATTTTAATACAGTTTCAATTCTTATCTTCTGTCTTCTTAATTCTTATTCTTTTATTATCTTCTCTCCTTAAGATTCTCTAATATCCCTTGCGTCTTAGTGGCTTTCTTGCCTTGCTTAGGGTGAAATGCTTAAAAAAACATGAAGTATTTTTTTAGTTTTATTTATTTTATTGTTTACGAATAAATTAACTATTATTTCTTGACTTATTTTGTCATAAATATACTTTTTTATGCTTATAGAAATATTTCGGGAAAATGGTTCTAAAAATGCGTGGTTTAACGGCAGTGTTAGGGTTAACGGTTTGTACACCCCGATTACAATATCTAAAAATATCGAATTAAATGTATTACATTTAATTACGATATTCACTTGACATCAAAATGTTTTAATAATTGATTTTTCATTAATTTTGTTGTATAAAACCTCATAATACTTTGCCATTAAAAACGAAATGAGCTAAACTAGAATTCGACATACATTTAAAAAAATACATTTTAGAAAGAAAAACACTATTACTCATAGAATATTATTTTTTATCATCAATTTTATTTGTTCTTATGAATAACAATATAATAGAAAAAAATACTAAATTAACATTAAGGAAAATTTAATTGAATTTTTAAATAGTTTTCTCGGTGTAAAAACAGAATCGATGAATAAAAGTCTTCGGAAGAAATAGCTGTCAAAAATTAAACATAAAACATTATTAAAATTAAAATTCTTGAGAGAGAGAGAGAGAGACTTTGACGCAATTGTAAGAAGAAATACTAGAAAAATAGGATTAATAAAAAAAATCAAGTAAAATTAATATATATATATATATATATTTTTAAGCATTTCACCCCAAGCAAAGCGGGAAGCCAGTAGGACGCAAGGGGTTACAGAAAATATAGAGCGAGATCAGATAGGAGTGATAGAAGAAAGTATGAGGAGAAGGGTAGTAAATAGATCAAAGCAACTGGGGATGTCGATCGACATTACATTTGAATAGCTGGAGATTATAGTTCTCAGGGAAACTGGAATAGGGAAGGGAGTTCCACAGGCGAGAGGTGCGAGACATGAAGCTATTAGGGTAGAAGAGACGGCTACATTTAGGAGTTTCGACAGTGAAGGGGTGAGAGCGGGATGCCAGTCTCGTAGGGCGCTTGTTAACTCATGAAGTCTGGGAACCAGCAAATGCAGCTCCTCGGAGCAATTGTAATGAAAGTATTTGTCGAACAGAGAGAGGCGACGGCGCGTCTGTGAGAAAGTGACTGTAGACGAGATGCCAGAGCAGGGCCAATTATATTGCATATCCGCCTCTGAAGCCTATCAAGAACCCCCAGGCAAACAGAAGGGGCACAAGACCATATATGACAGCAATACTCCATGCAAGGGCGAATTGCTGATTTGTAGATCTGGAGGATTGATTCCAGGGAGAAAAATTTCCTGACGCGGCACAAAGAGCCAACTTTCGTTCCGGACTCAATGTCTTTGATATGATATACTTTCGTATAAGAAATGAGGCATAGATTAAAAAGAATTTTTTTTTAAATTTTCTAGAGACGCAAAAATAAATAGAAGAATAAAGTTGATTTCTTTTACGTGAATAATATTTACTTTAACATTAAATCAATTTTCAATTAACAACACCAAGCTTCCTAGATTATATTTTTAAGTGAATTTCGCAAATAAATGTTTCTTTTTGAAATTAAAACATAAAACAACTTCGAAGAAAATAATAAAATAAATAAAACCTATACTTACTTCAGTTCCTATACTTCACTTCAATTATGTCCGAGTATTAAGTTTGACCTTCGTTGGTTACTCCATGCTTTGGCCCTTGTGCTACGTCTAAGTTAAGCTTAAAAGATCCCTCTACTTCAATGAAGTGATTTAAAAGTTAAAAGAAGAAGTAAAGAGCAAAAATCTCTGAAGCCACCTATAGCAGACCCAGATTGAAACCAAAAATCTTCGTTCTTCGAGGAACGACGTGATTTGAGATAGGCCTCCAGTACTGAGCAGGGGGTATATATACCATGGCATGTAAAGCGCGTGTGTCACGTGAGTCAAAATGGCAAATATTGGTTGGTTTTACACGGCACTCAATAAAGTAGATATAGGCTTGTTTTTTAAGGAGTTTTTAAAGGTAGACAGAGGTTTGTTTCGCACCTGAGTCAAACGGGTAGACTTTTCATACAATTCTTCTTCAGTGGTATGCAGGCTACGTATTCCTAACTGCACCAAGAATATGACAGTAAAAGATTTTTTTTTATTCTAATTTAAATATAAAGCTATGTGTTATAAGAAATATATCCACTGATGATGAAGAAACAATACATTTCTTTTGATTATTATTTACAGATTTTATCAAGTATGTTCAATTTTTCGTAATAATTTCGCCCCAAGCAAGACAATAACGTCACTAAGATACAAGCGGTTACTGGGAGTCAAAGAGAATGAGAAGGATTTAGGGAAGAGAAAAGACAATAAAATAACATTCAAGAAGAGAGAAGATGGCGACTGACGTTTCATTTATAATGTTAAAGATTTTATAGAGCAAGAAACTCGAAGAGAATTCCACGAGCGCGTGATGCGAGAAAAGAAATTATTAAAGTAGAATTAAAACGGTGAGACCTAGTAGCCAATCTAGTAGTATACTTCAATTCATACAGTCAAGGGATCAACAAGTAAATCTCGTCAGAACAGATGCCATGAAAATGTAGGTGGAAACGAAACAGGGAAGTCATGTCAGGTCATTGAGAAAGTGATTGATGCCGAGGAGCGAGGCCAAGATCGATAACATTACAGACCCTTCTTTAGATTTTGTTGAGAATGTAGAGATACATAGCGGGAGCATCAAACCAGATATGAGTACAATATTCTAGCCAAGGACGAATGATAAATATTCAGCTGAAGTTTTAACCCCCTATTAGTACGCTAGATCATTCCCTAATAAGTATCCAGATTGACTTCTAATTTATATCCCCTAATTTACCGTTTCATAGAAAACAAAGTGAATTTTAAAGAAAATAATGATTTTGCTCTATTAACCTGACAGATTCAATCATTTGCCATACGTGATACACGCTTAGACGATCATGTATATTTCGGTACATGACTGACGAGGCAGATTTTTTTTCCCGCTGTAGGTTGCCAATTTTTTCTGCGGTAGACCAGTTGCCAACCTTGAACAGTAGAACTCTTTAATACCTTGTTCCCGGCTATAGAACTCGATCTGTCCTGCTGGTTGGGGGGGGGGATTCATACCTTTCCCAAGGGTATTAGCACGTAAGTGAATGTAATGGACTCAACTGGAATTCGACCTCGGCTCGCCGATTCCTCAATCCGAACCGTTATCCATTACTCTACCGTGCTTCCAAAGAGAATTAAATCCCCAAATAAATAAAGTTAATTAGAGAATAAAAGTCAACTATGAGTATATCAACAATGTTCTTAATAGCCACAACAAAAATAAAACATATATATCGATATATTATTGTATTTTTAATATATGAGAGGATAACACATTTTGCATCGCTACACAAAAGCTTTCATGTTTCAATACTGTTTTTATTATAATCGTGTATAATAAAAATATTATAATAATATTTTCCCTACAATTCCCTTGTATTGAGTACTAGATTTCTTTCTCTTATTTGTATATAGTAAATAAATAAATGAATAAAATTAAAATTACCACGCTTATAATGTGGAAAAAAACACGTGAATTTAAAATTTGAAATCTAGACCGCTGCATACCACAGTAAATCGAACAGTTGAAATATTTGGGATTTACAGAAATACATAAACACATTCACATACAATTTAAGCCACTGAAGATGATCTCAGATGATATTGAAAGAACTTGGGAAAATAAAAACTATTTGAAAGAAAATTTTGGTATTTTTCTTAATCAATTTTCTAAGGCTACGAAGAAATTAATCCGTGGATTTGAAAGGGTCACAACCAAAATAAATCGACGTGATATGTCTAAATCATTTAACCAAACCTGTTTTCAAATGACAGTATAATAATGCGTGTAAATATAGGCAAATATATGTTGTCAGAAACAAATGTTTACGTGTTTCTGTGGATTAAAGCAACCGGTAAAATCTTTGTGGTAATTTGAATTCAGAAGAAATTACTAAAGTAAATAATTCTTTTCTGCTTTTTCTTTCCTTTTTTCCGTATTTCATTTAGAATTAGAACTTTCATAAAATTAGGTTACGAACAAAAAAAAAAAAAGAATAATCACGTAATTTACGTTTGATGACATGCCAGAAAATTGGAATTTCCTGTACATGATTTTGATTAAATATTTTCAACCCCCCCACCTCTCTCTTTCTCTCTCTCTCTAAATCAACATTTAATTTTGTTCTCGTGTAATTGTCGACGATCTTCTTTTGTCAAACTCATTCTAGCATCACAAAAGCGTTCATGATGAGTTACACAAAAGACCTGCTCAGAAAACAGCTACAGACTCAGCAAAGACATGCTTAGATATGCACCAAGATAATGACAAGATAATTTAAAAATTAATTATGCACATATATATATATATATATATATGTGTGTGTGTGTGTGTGTGTGTGTGTGTGTGTGTGTGTGTGTGTGAAAATATATAGAAAATAGGAAAGAACTCGTTAGGTAAATAATCCAAAGTTCTTTAGTATTTTTGTTATTATTATTTTTAAAAACAGTGCCCGATACAAAAGTAGAGTCTAAATATAATGACTTATTTAAAAATAACGATTCCATCGCTACATAAGAGTTCTCATGTTTCAAAACAAGACCCGAAAACTTCAATATAATTATTTGAATTAAATTGACCAAATGACCAAGCTCTGTTCCATCTTCAAGCGAATTTTTTTTTGTATTAACTAATTCTTGAAATTTACGCGTTTTTTATGAGCATATTCATTATTAGAATAAAAATTACTATGGTAACAGCTAGAGCAATTATTTTTTTAAGAAAAAAAAGGGGGGCGTAAGGGTTAATAATTTCTATCAATACCTCAGTTACATTCAAAGAGGTCAAGTCAGGGTATGGTTGGGGTGTCTAAATTGAAAGTGGAAGATGACATCGTCTAGTCTGGTTAAGTGTCTGAGATATTTTTGAAAAACACTTACAAACGCCTCTGTTATAAATATAGTAACATTTTTGTTGCAGTTATGCATTTGTCTGTTAAACAAGCATTTCAATATAAGTGACCTGACCGAATCTTGGTAGAGATGTAAAATGGCATTAAATGTTTGTTATATTCAAATCAATACGTTGCTCCTACACTCGTAATAAGTTTTGTTGGGTGTTGTTGGTTTGATATATGTTTTGCAATATATATATATATATATATATATATATATATATATATATATATATAAGCAAATAGGTGTATATCTATCTATCCATATATATATATATATATATATATATATATATTCTGTTTATTCATTATTTTTAAATAGAAAATATATTAAATAATTGACGGAATTCATCCATTTTATCATATATACATATATATATATATATATATATATATATATATATATAAAGATAATGATCGGACTTGATCCATTTCATAATATATGTGTGTGTCCGATGTATTTAGTGGAAAGTGTTCAATGTCTGTCATAGACCTAATATATGCAGCTGCAAATATAGTTGTTAGTAACCAAGGGTTTCATGCCTTCGCTATCTTCAGACTAACTGAACATCGCGAAAGCGTGAAACCCCGGGTTGCAAAGTACCATTCATGTATCTGCATGTATATTTATATATATCATATTACATTATATATATATATATATATTATATATTTTATATAATATATATATTATATATATATTAGTTATTATATATATATATATATATATATATATATATATATATATATATATATATATATTTAGTTTAAGCAAAACTAGGTAATCTGTATGGGTACACCCAAGGAGGATGATATTCAGTGAGCTCAATATAAATTCAGAGCAGATATGTTTGAATAAAACCAGACCACTTTAAGGTTCCATGTAATAATTTTTCACCACAACCTTTTTAAAGGTCTCTGGATCATCAGACTTTACTTCCAAGGGTTGAAATGAAAAATGAAAAGGAATTCACACATTTTTGACGGACCAAGCATATTTAAAATTAACGAAGTGAGGTGGGAGAGAAGACATGAGTGAGTTAGATGTAGCATTTAAATTCTTTATCCTTAACTCCACTCTGTGTAGGCTAGACGTCTCTTAAACTTAACGTGTGTTATCTCTAGATATAGATGGGTAAGCGGTGAGGGAGAAGACCGACATTAAAGGAAGAAGCTACAACAAACAATAATAAATCAATTCCATGAGAGCAGGTTACACTCAAATTCTTAGACGTTGTTATTACTTTAAAGGGTATATTTGGGGGTTAAAGTTCGATATGAATCTAAATGTCTAAACAATCTACGAAGAATTTAATTTGAAGTTTGTTGAAATAGTCGATTGGAAAAAATTCATAGAAAGTACATTGAAAGAATAATCCATTTTATATTTAGTAATCTTTAGTAGTCTGTCTATATTTCTAAGATGAGGTATTATGTATATTATTTACATTAGTCGGACTATTGTCCTGATCTTTGTCGCCATATTTGTCACAACGTTTCGGCCGTTGTACGCTCCGGCCTTCTTCCAGGTGGTTGGAATTTCGAACTGAACCCTTTATTTCGATCACTGGGGTAGACGTTCCACGTGCCATGCTTGATGGATGTCAGTTATCTCCTGCTAATTTTCCACTGTCTTAACCGGGTATTGAACTCACACACTTTGAGTCTGTCACTGGATCTAACCAACGCCTTTATCCACTGTGCCATGTGTCCTTGAGGACATTGAATATGAATTTCTGGGTATTATAAACCTAATGTTTTCAGCAACCATTTTTTACCAGTGCTCATATTGGAATGGGAGTGTGTTGTTACAGTTCACAATGGAGAAAGAGAGTAACAACACACTCCCATTCCTGGATGTACTAATATCTCGAACAGAACATGGGTTCAAGACATCCATATACCGTAAACCGACATTCACCGGACAGTACCTCAATTTCAACTTCCACCATCCATACAGCGTAAAGAAAGGGATCGTCCGTTGCTTACAACACCGAGCAAAAGTCATAAGTGGCGACCCAGAGATTAGATAAGGAATTGGTCAGTATAAGTAGTACCCTACAACGTAGCAACTACACTGGGTACATGGCAGCAGCCCCCAAAAAACTGGAATAGGCGGGTACGAGAGGAGGAGGAGGACAACAACACTCAGAAAACAGTCTGCCTGCCTTATGTGAAGGGTTTATCAGAGAAAATACAAAGGATCTGCGGTCCATATAACATCAGGACAACCTTCAAAAGCGTGACAACACTTCGCCGACATCTCTCTCGAGTGAGACCCCCCATAGAGGAGAACATGACTAAAGACTGTGTGTACGCTATCCCGTGCAGCTGCGGAAAGGAATATAAAGGAGAGACAGGCCGCCCCCTCAAGGTAAGGCTTCAAGAACACCAGAAAGCTGTAACGCGAGGGGAAGTAGAAAAATCAGGCGTGGCTGACCACATATGGAGAGAGAAGGGAGATCACCGTCCCCTGTGGGATCATGTTGAGATCATAGACAGGGAACACCATTGGAAAATTCGTAAACTTAAGGAATCAGTACATATGCTAGGCCACGAAAATCTCCTGAGCCGACCAAGCATAGAAATAAATACAATATGGGAACCAGTAATAAGGAGTGCCAGAGAAAAGCAATGATAACAAAGTTGCAATATGAGCTCTGGTAAAAACATGAAATGATAACAGCAAAATTGCAATATGAGCACTGGTAAAAAATGTTGCTGAAAACATTAGGTTTATAATACCCAGAAATTCATACCCATATTGTCCTCAAGTGGATAAAGGCGTTGGTTAGATCTAGTGGCAGACCCAAAGAGTGTGAGTTCAATACTTGGTTAAGGCAGTGGAGAACTTTCAGAGGGAAAATTAGCAGGAGATAACTGATAACTGACATCCATCAAACATGGCACGTGGAACTAGAACAGTCTACCCCAGTGATCGAAATAAAGGGTTCAGTTCGAAATTCCAACCACCTGAAGAAGGCCGGAGCGTACAACGGCCGAAACGTTGTGACAAATATGGCGACAAAGATCAGGACAATAGTCCGACTAATATAAATACTGTAATCTTTAGTAATATATATATATATATATATATATATATATATATATATATATATAATGTTTTACTTATGTTATAACTGCTTCATAAACCCTATCTGATTTTTGGCTGTTTTTATTCTAGTTGTAATTTTGAAGTTAATGGTATAGGGAGGTTAAATATGAAATGTTCAAATTTTTGTTTAGTAGCAATGGTAATTTGTGTGGATTCTTTGCAATGTAGCACGCTCTTAGGAGATTTCTAATTTCTCTTGAATCTCACTTCGTTGTCCAGTATATTCGATCAAATATTAATTTATCTTTTCGTTTTCATTCTGATTCTCATTTCTTCCCCATTCCTTTTTTCCATTTGTTTAATATATTCCTATATTCTTCCACGTTTCCTTATTTCTCTTCATTACGTCATTCATTTGTTTTCGTTCTTGCTATTATTCTTTTATTCCGTATTCTATTCCTCCTCAAATATTTCCTTATTCTTATATTCTTTACCTTTTTAATTCTCTTCATGATTTATTGAATTCTCTTTCATTTCTTCATTCGTTTTCATTATTACCGCCATCGAATTTCATTCATTCTGATGCCATTTTTCTTCTCTATTTCCCCAATCACTTTTTCCCTAATCAATTTTCTCTTTAATATTGGATCATCGATTATTTCCTTCCATCTTTATTTTCTTAAATAATCCGACAAAAGTCTTTCTGACTTTCCCTCTCTTATAATTTTGCCAAAATGTCACTCTTACGTTTCTCAAATTGTTTCCCTCATCACCAACACAGAAAATCTTCCTTTAGAGAATTGCTTACGTCATTTAATAAAAAAAAAATGTGATCCATTTCCTCGCCGGCACTTAACGTAAATCGAGAAATCTAATAAAAACTTTGGCTGTCACGAATTAATAGAGGGTAAACATCAAGAATTATGTTACATCTGATAACGAATACATGCATCAAGGAAAGCTTTAAGAGCGGAAAAATTTATAAAATGAATGGCAGTCATTCTTGCGTATGGATTTCGATTTGTGTGCTGATGGGGAAGTGTTTTTTTATAGTTGCTTATGAAATAAGTGCAGCCTACACACACACACACACACACACACACACACACACACATATATATATATATATATATATATATATATATATATATATATATATATATATATATATTATAGAGGTTATAGATGTTCCAAAGAGAGAAAAGTTTGTATGTTAAAAAGAGAAGTACTGCAAACGTTTTTGGTTGTAATATGGATTTTTTAAAAAATATTATGCTTTATTTTCCATAATTTTATATATATACCTATTATAAAAAGAAATATGTAAAATATATAATTTATATATATATATATTTATATATATATATATATATATTTGGTTGGATTGATGTGAGTTTGTGACCCTGGGTTTCACGCTTTTGCGATCGTCAGACAAATAAATAAATAATTATATATATATATATATATATATATATATATATATATATATATTTATATACACACACTTTTCGCACACACACACACACACACACACACACATATATATATATATATATATATATATATATATATATATATATATATATATATATAGCGGGTGTAATTGCAGAATTGTCCAAATCGTGTAACAGCATTATTGTCTATCCCATAAAATGTTTAATATCTAACAAAAAACACCAGACAATTGAGCTTATTTTTCCTGGTTTTTAGATAAGACGTTTAGCTATCATGGCACCATTTGGCGTAAGAATCACAGAGAATCCCTTTGGGTTATTCAGCTAAAGTGAAAGAAGATTAAACTTGTTTTATCTCAGAACCACAACTGAGCAATGGTGAGACGAAAAAGATCATTCAGGCCTTCAGTAATGATGCTTCAATTCACACTCTGTCTTCCATCTTCAAAGTTCTTTCAAGAACCATCAAGAGAACGGTGAATACGTTTAACATGAGGAAACAGTAGAGAGGGAAACTGGATCAGGAGATCAGAACTGGAAGAGGAATCATCATTTCAACTTAGAGCTAAAGAGATCAATTAGAAAAGATCCATCTCAGTTCATTTGTCTGGTGAGAGAATGAGAGAAGAGTTTCATCTATGACAGTCCAAGGACCGGCGAAAAAAAACTTAAAAAGGGAATCGTACGTGAAACCTGGTATAATATATATATATATATATATATATATATATATATATATATATATAACATTCAGATTTTGAGGTTTGTATGTATGTATGTATGTATGTATATAAATTTAATTAAAAAAAAACGCACCACTTTAAGGAGCCTTAAAAACCACTTTAAGGAGCCTTACAGTGGACTGTTTTTTTTCTTTAAATTAAATTATTCGCTCTCACAATTTCATTCTCCTTGAGATTATCCATACGGATTACCAAGATTTTCGTTACTTAATTTTATATATATATATATATATATATATATATATATATATATTTAAAGTTTTTACTAATTGAATATTCGGATGAAACTTAATTCTTAAGTTAACGATTAAATCAGATCATGGCGAATTCTACGACGATAAAATATCCGTAGAATGTTCCCTATCAGATCGTTAAATATTCGAGTTTAACAACCTTTTAACAAAATATTGCAATAACAATCATAAATATGAATTCTGGTCGCTATTTTAAGAAGGGGGGGGCACAAATGAAGAGATTTGAAATTGATAACTTTTTTTCTATTTCACTGAAACCAACCATAAAAACTTTTGTTTTCCCTCTCTTTCTTTCTTTCTTTCTTTGATTTTCTCACTCATATGTCTTTTTTGTCTTTCCACGTGAACAAAACGGTATAATCCGTTGTCTATGAGGGATTGGCAGGAGACATTATACACATCTATATACCCTTCTTTCTTTCTTTCTTATATTTTCTATCTTAAATCAATTAACGTCTCTGTTATGTCCTTTTCGCTTTTCCACGTGATCATAGTCTATTATTCATGAGATATTGGTAGGGCGTAACTAAAGCAAGAAGAATTATAATAACATACATTCATCTAATATGTCTAATATATTAGTTTTCTAGATAATCATTTCCTACTTTGGAATGAATAAATAATCATTATTTCTTTCGAATTTGAGTCAACAAATAAAAATTATTAATAAATTAGTCGTTAACACTTTAAATTATACATGAAATCGTGACAAATCTCATTTAATTTTCTTCATATTCTTTGACAGGGAAACAATAAATACAGAAGAATAAATGGGTAACACAATTCACTTTTTTTTTTTTTTGTAACCAATGACAGTTGTTTCAATGCTACGTTAAAATATAACGTGTTATTAACTTTCTTTCCATCTTCTTCACGCAATCAGTAAATTTAATATCCTAATTAATTCCGAGGCTTTCGATTATATAACTACATAGAACAAACACATTCTTTGACGTCACTTTAAAACGTGTCCAGACGTCTAACAATGAGGGATCTAATTTGTAAGAGTGTGATATTGAATAAGTTCCTCTTTGCTTAATCGTGAAATTAATTTTTGTTTTTCAACAAAGTAATTAAATAGATTTATATTACTGGAAACTGAATGCTTGAGTATTATGCAAGCCAAACGCGTATACTCTTCATCTCAATGCTAACAGCAGAATACTGTATATAGTTTTTGAGTCACCTGCAACGTTTCCTACGCACGGGTAGATTTATTAATCCAACTCTTTAAATCTATGCGTATCGCTCAATAGTTAATGGCCCCGAGGTTCTCACGATTGAGAGTTCAGTCGAGAGACAATAACTATAGCGAATTCCGACCGGCTTCTGATTTTATCTGCATATGGAACTGAATTATTTACAGTAGGTCCCAAAAAGTGATGACGCGGTAGTACTCTCTGGAAGGTTTCCTAGATAGAAAGACACGAGTGGCCAGGCTGGTGTGTTTTGTTGATAGAATTAACGACCTCATGTCCGTGACCGAGGTGTCTTTTTTGCAGAAGAATGTTCTGAGAGTTGCAATGAGTATCAGCACACCTATGTTCAAAATGGATTTATTTAAAATTATGTAACAATGACAGTTCTTCATTTTAAGAAAAATCTGCAATGCTCCTGACCTGGCATCTCAGCTTTCGTAGATTGGCTGCAAGGTCTCATTTGACAGTTAAAATTGCTAGATGCAACAGTAGGTTCTACAGTAGCAGTTTTTTCTCTTGCTCTCCTCGCTTTTGGTACTCTCTTCTGGTTACTTGGTTTCAAGACAAAAAGACAAATTTGATCTTCAAAGATTTAATTGCAATATCAATCGTTATCTGCTGTTTTCTTAATTTTTGTTATTTTATTGTTCTCTCATGTTAATAATGCTTTCTTTTTCTCATATTGTCTCAGACGCAGTGATCACCTGGCGTCATATAGGTTTTATTGCATTGAAGTTCTTCATTTTTAGAAAAATCAGCAATGCTCCTGACCTGGTATCTCAGCTTTCGTATCTTTCCCAACGCCCTAATGTATCTTTCCCGTGCCTTTTCTATAAATATTTTCAGGGTGAGTGTTCTGATAGTCTCTTCGTCTTTTGGTACCTAGACTATATAACTTAAAGCGCAGTACGAGATTGGCTGCAAGGTCTCATTTGACAGTTGAAATTGCTAGATGCAACAGTAAGTTCTACAGTAGTAGTTTTTTCTCTTGCACTTCTCGCTTGTGGTACTCTTTTCTGGCTACTTGGTTTCAAGACAAATTTGATCTTCAAATATTTAATTTCAATATCAATCGTTATCTTCTGTTTTCTTAATTTTTGTTATTTTATTGTTCTCTCATGTCAATAATGCTTTCTTTTTCTCATATTCTCTTAGACGCAGTGACCAGCTGGCGTCGAAGATGCGTTATTACACTGCTTGGAGTAAAATGATAACAAAAATAACTTTTTATTATTAATAAATATATTAAAAGCACTTCCCTCTGTCTATAGTCGTGTATCTGGCTAGTTCAAGAAATACAGCTAAACTAAAACAATAAACAAAATTAGATGAAAACAAGACGCAAGAAAAATGTAATCATTAAACATGAGAATTTTCCACCTATCACATAAGTCGGCTGTGTCGTCTCATACAATTTGTCGAACATTTCTTCGACTCAAGAGTAATCAAATCTGTCCGGCAGTAAGTGATTTCGAAACACGTCTAGTCTTGCGTGCTAATTTTAAATAGGGATCAAGTAATAGAAAGAAGATCGCGCAAAACAACACCGTTGGCGTAATGCCCTTCTCAAAAAATAAAGACACTGAAAGGAAGAGAAGGCAGACCTTAAATAACAAAGATCAGACCTGCGTATCGCATCCTTCCGGTAACAAAAGACTACAAAATCAATGCCCTAGAGAAGCCTCGCTTTGATAAACTAGAATCCGTCAACCACTCAGTTTCTAGGTCCGACGCCCGCCTCATAAGCTCAGGCAATTTCACTTATTTTTCCACAAATTAGAACAAACTCTTCTTTATCACTAACTAAATCTTTCTTTGCCTACTTACATATTTTAATCCAGTGTAATCTGTACAGAAAAAAAAAAAACACTACTTATGTTTTTCTTAATCTGTGAAATGGACATAAAGATATTTCATAATCTGTTTCTTTTTCTGAGATCTGTTCAGGAGGAGTTGTAAATCCGAACGTAAAGCTGGTTACATAAGTCTATATCGATGTTTAACACTTCAGCTGATGCGTACGTACCATACATCATTTCTAAATTCATGTTGCTTACTACCAACGTTTTCAATACCTTATTCCTCTTTATAAAAAGGTGCCCATTCATATAGACATTTCCAACACCTTCTTATACGGCTTTATAAAACTCATATCTGAAAGTTCTCCCCTGCCTGAACCGGGTATTGAACTCACACTTTTTGGGTCCTGTCACTGGATGTAACTAACGCTTTTATACACTGTGCCATGTGCCCTGAAGGAAAAATAACAGGAGATAACTGATAACTGACATCCATTAAACATGGCATGTGGAACTAGAACAGTCTACCCCCGTGAGCGAAATAAATGGTTCAGTTCGACATTCCAACCACCTGAAGAAGGCCGGAGCGTACAACGGACGAAACGTTGTAATAAATATGCCGATAAAGATGAGGACAATAGTCCGAATAATGAAAATATTATATCGCCTGCTGTCAATGTGTATATATACATTTGCAAGACGTACTCGTATGGCTTTGTAAAACTTATATTGCTTGCTGATTATTTATATATACGTTTAAACGACGTGTTTGTATTGTTTTATAAAACTTATATCGTTTGCTGTCAATGCATATATATATTTACAAGACGTACTCGTATGGTTTTGTAAAACTTATATCACCTGCTGTCAGTGTATGCATACCTTTACACGACTTTATAAAACGTACATTGCCTTTTGTCGATTTACCTATATATGTTTTCGTGAAACTTCATTTGCTTGCTGTTGACATATACGTATCTTTTGAAGATGCGCTTATACGTCCTTATGAAACATTAATTGCCAGCCGTTGACTTACATACACATTTCTATGACGTACATCCCCTTAACGTCTATTTAACTTACTTTTCCTGCTCTCGATATATTTAAACGTTTCAATGACACCGTGGATTGTCACTCCCTAGCGTTTGTTTTATAAATTAACTCGGGTTTAATGCTATTTCCAAACTAGTGCAGAAATATAATACAACATGTTATGCGATATATTGTGTGTTGGCAGAGTTGTTTAGATTAGTGTATGCTGCAGAGAATTCGATAGAAAGCAGAATTCCGGCACCCATAGAAAAATCAGCGTCGACATCTTGATAGTCATTTATTTGTAGCAAATTCATATTTTCCAAAAAGAGGCGAGTACAGCCAGGCAACACTGCTATAACAACGCCGCAGTGAAAGTATTCATCAATAATATTATCCAAGGTATCATGACGTGAAGTAAGAGTCATCTCTTTAGTCTGGTCAGCCATTATTACTGTCTAGTGAGAACGAGGCTTACTGAGCGACCTATATTTTTGACTCTATGATAAACAAAAGTAATCTTTAGAAATTAAGGATACTTTTTATTTCTTCTCCTTTGGAAAGTTAATTTTGAGATATAACAATTTAGAAGTTAGAAAAAATAAATAAAAGTTGGACAGACAGATGCTAGTATTGTTATATATATAAATATATTACTTTTGTTGGGATTATATATATATATATATATATATATATATATATATATATATATATATATATATATATATATATAACCCCACCAAAAGTTATTCTGTATTTTAACAGTATTAATTACGCCTACTGGCCTGCGCATTAAAAGTGCTAAAAAACAGAGTTTCTTCTCAAAGATGGGTATCCATAAAATAACTTTTGGAGAAGTAGGAAATAACCTTGGATAAAAAAATCTGAAGATCTATCGGTATATCTATCTATCAGTATATCTATCTGAAGTTATAGGAATGTTTTATTTTCCAGACACGGTCAGCATATTGTGGCCGTCTTCACAGTTAATGGTATTGAGTGTTGTTTTCTTTTCTTTTTTCTTATTATTGCTTCCATTATTTTTATTGTGTTTTACATGATGGAGTTTGGTAGGTTTCCGTTTGTGTTTAAATGAGTCCTAACTGAGCTACGGCCAGAGGGATGCAACGTGAGTTATCTACTTTGTGTCCAGAAAAGAAAACACTTGTATGAACACACGAAAAAGTTTTTTGCTATTAGTTTTTTACGAAACTTGTATAAAAGAGGGATTGCTGCCTAAATACACTATATATATATATATATATATATATATATATATATATATATATATATATATAATCATCTTTATCACAGCGTTGATCTGAAGAATTTCATTGCTTCGATTACATATCCAGCTTTTCATAGTAACCCACTGACATGCCACACATCTTCAGAGATCTCAAATTAAAACAATAAAACATATTTTTCTTGAAAAATTGTAGATTAAGTTAATTAAATTTAATTAGAATTTTGCCAAACCGAAGTCGTCAAACGAATTAAGATTAAGATTTATTAATTAAGATTAATTACTAAGATAATTTTTATGAGTGATTATTTATACAAGGATAATCTGAGCTAGTCGCCTTCCTCGTTAAATAAATAGCCATGAGATTTCTTCTCCTACGGAAAAAAGATAATTTAGTGATAAAATTTAATAGGGACATTTTGCAATGATTTTTTTTTAAATGTAATTATATCATTCGGTGATTAAACACCTTCAAGTGATATAGTGTTTTCCGTGCTCCAAAATACGGAATGCCATGCTGACAGGCGTTTATCTCTTGGCAATTTCAACCTTGCTAGATTGGTCAATGCATCGGACTTTAATTAAGCCTTAGTCACAATGAAGACCAAACGTCAGTAGCAAAAAAACTGGAGTGAGAAGCCGTTGTCTAAATGCAAAGACAAGAAAAACAACAAAAAGAAGAGGAAACGTGCCAATCTTCTTGTTGCTCTGTCGCTATTGCCATGAAAAGACGAACTATTTTTTGTGGTTCCACCAGTTCTATTCTTCATGGTTAAGACCCACCATATCATGCACGTTGTAGCGAACCACCCTTATTCCTTTTGCATTTCATTGGTGGAATGTAAGATTCACTCTAACAGCTTCATTCTATGAACCGCTTCTCTGTGGAACCGACACCGAAGAGAATGCTTCTCCGATCACTACCATCTTAACCTGTTCGTCTAGGGTTAACCGTTGTTGCGGACCCGATAGCAATGCAGTCTCGGCCTACGAAAAGGTGGCCTTTTGCCAGACACTACTTACGACTAGCGAATCCGCTAACAAAGTAAAAAAAAAAAAGAATTTATATATATAGCGTGTTCTTTCACTGAAAATTATCAAAATTTTCTCAGTGAAAAAGGAAAGGGTCGTTAATCTCGACTGTATTCAATGCATGCATAAAAGGTGAAAAATAAGTAGACAGGAAGAACGACTAAAGTAAGTCTGATAAAAGCACAAATCTTTATTTAAAATAAGAAGTAAGCTTGTCTCAATCGTGGAGACTATCAGAAAAGGCAAGAACTGTTCTTGAGCAGTAAGCAGATTGTAATGTTGAAACTAGTAGAAAGTTAAAGTTCCGCGCCAAAACGAAAATCAAAATGGCTAAGCCGGGAAAAGTTCTTCAGAAGTAAAGTTCTGGAATGTAGTCTACTTGAGCAAAAATGTATGCGAATACAACAAGGAATAAATGCTCACTGCGAATTTGATAGTGTGAGTGTAATGTAATATTTTTAAGGAACTGGTTCGAAAAGGTTAGAAAAAGTTCATCAATTGACCGTGTTGATAAACTCTACTTTCGCTAGTAGCAACGGAGGAAAGTTCGAAAAGGTCAGTTGGCTTCAAGACGAAAAATAGGTCTTGGAAAAGTATGATGACGACAGTGTAGCTGTCTCGACATTTTCCAGCGGAAAACGGAGGAAGGTTTAACATGTTCACATTAGGACGAGAAATTAGTCTTGGAAAAGTGTGTTGACGACCGTGTTGTAGTCTCTGGAGGAAGGTACGAATAAGTTGTTCGCTTCAAGACGAGAAAAGTCCAATGTAAAAAGTGTGGTAGCAACGGTGTTGCTAAACTCGACGTTTTCTCGTGGAAGAACGGAGGCTAGTTTGAACAGGCTGTTCGAAGAAAAGTTATGGTCACACGACATGTTGAAGATTTGGTTATTTAAGATATTCCGGCTCGTTTATGGGTTAGGAGCACGGAATAAATGAGTTGTCCTTCTAGCTTGAAAATTCGGGAAGCAACTGAATTGGAAACGCTGTTCGTCCGTGACGTCAGAAAAACGCGCGGGAAAAATTCAAATTCTGATTCTAGCTGAAATGAGAAGTAGCAGCTAGCAACCTTCCTACCGACGGTTGAAGTGTTTACTGCTATAACTAACCGATCGTGGAAGAAGGGGGGGGGGCAATCTGTAAATGTAGGTGGAAATACTGTGTTATTCCACACCGTTACCCTCCTCACATATATCCCCTTAAACTGTGCCGCTTGCTCGGTAACCCTCTATCAAGAGTGGCTTTTGAGCCTTTTACAGGGTAAACATCATTGTAAGAAAATGTTTGCCTCTCCATAATAGAGAAAAGATATTACCCTTTAAAGTTCTACAGTCAAGAAATTTCCTTGTATACATGAGGCTGAGAATTGATTATATGAACCTCTTGCTTCTTTCCTATATGCCCTTCAGGACCTGTACGTACTACCCCCGACCGGGATGACAAGACTGATCGAGGAACTTTTTTTACTAACACTGTCTTATCAAAATTTTATTTTATTTTTTCTCCCTACATTTATATTCGTTACAAATTAAACTAAGCACAACTGACGGATGAAAAAATTCGTGGATTGACGTCATGTTGTCTCTTTTACGTCAAAAACAGTGAAAAAAAAACACTATATCAAATTTGCTAGTTTTATCCATGATTTTGAATGTATTAAAAATATTCAATTTTTTTAACAAGTAAAAGCTCAAGTTGATGTCGAAAATTTCCGCAAAACATTTTTGATTTATTTAAGATGGAATCATCTATTATGAGACATTTATTTTTTTTTAGTTGAGTTGTTCCCCTATATTGCATATGATCCATTATTTGACGTCATTAGCTTACAACAAAATTTGCATTTTATATTAATAATGTCACATGAAATTTGAGATATGGTTGAGTATCACAGCTTCGTGCGAGATATCATAGAGTTGGGGGACGGACACGAAACACTTGCACCGGCTCTGGTACCCTTATAACAACTTCATTCAGTAAATCTCTACCTTGAGGGATTCTTGGGCCTTTTATTGGATAGGCAGTAATCAACAAAAAAGATGTTTCTTTTTTTTTTACTTTTAGTAAAACATTTTGTTGCTTTCATTTCATTTTTCATAATATTCTCGTTCCTTCCTAGCTGTTTAAATTAAAAAAAAAAAAAAAAATGGCACTTTCTTCAATTGCTGATCAATCCATTTTATATGCATCGTAACCTTTTAAATATTTTCCAAACTCGGTTCGCGTTATTTCTAAAGCCGGTTTCTTTTCGGATTATATTCTTGACAATGTTTTCATTCTTGGTTTTGATTCTCCCTTGAATTCAGTTCGAATTTTATCGCAATTCCCGTCGTTTTCTTTCCATTACTCTTGTTACGCTTTTGATGTCCCATATTTTCCACACCGCCTGGAAATTAATGTGATATGGCTTCTGTTAGTTGTTACAGTTTTTTGTGATTCTCCGCGTTCGAATGATGGTCCTCGACACATTTCCCTCGATCGAAGACATTTTTTAAACACCGATCTGAGAAATCGGTTGTATGCTGATGACAGTTTAATTATTTCTAAGCAAATAAATGGCACCCAAATGAAAGTCTCGATCGGACGATGCTATTTAAGAATATGACTTGAAATTGTAGCATGAGGTTGTGTTGGATGAAACTACATCTAGTGCAGCCTATTCTATGTTCAGTTTCTTTATCTTGTTACAGACTGGCGAATGTATTTTGAGTGATCAGAAGGATTTTTAGTGAGGGTATTCTAACATTCGTTCACAACAATTAAAGAAAAATAATGTCGTTTTCTCACATATTAACATATGTGAGAAAACGACATTATTTTTGCACCAACCTAATATTACAAACAAATAATGACGTATTGTTTCAAAACATAACAATTGAATTTATTAAGTATTTGATATACATGCATGTGAACTGGAAGGTTTTTGACAGAGTTATGTCTCTTAGACTTGGAAATTTTTGCACTTGAGCTCATGAAGAAAACGTAATTATCAAACTGTAATTCAGAAGAATGAGTTGTTGCATGTTAGGAATTGTCTGTTGGACCAAAAGAGTTGAGAATTGTACTTGCGTGAATGTTGTAAAGTTCTTTAACGTCTGATCGCACTGGTCAAGACGGGAGTTCTTTAAGGTCACATTTTGGCTGCAAAAGATGAGACACAAGAGCGAGTGAGAAGAAGAAGTTTAAGAGAGAGAATCACTCGTGTTTTTGTTTATATATGATCGGGTATCACATGACCAGCCCAGATGGAGAACGCGGGAAAACAGATTTGTCACGTGCAGGCGGTTTGATTGGTCGGAACTGACCAATCAACGAGCTAGTTTGAAGTAGATTAACCAATGAATGCTTGTTATATATTCACTTACAGGGAATAGTTTATTTACCCATGCGGGGTGACTGGCTGACGTGGAAGATTCCAAAATCTCCTATACTAAAATTGTTATAACTGATATAGACATTGAAGTATTTGAATTGTTTGGCATTTACTAATTACACTTTCTGAAATTTTATCGTGGATTCCGGATACATGCTGTCACTGGTTTCATTCCAATTCCAGATAATATTTTTTCTGTTTTTGGAAAGGTTTCTCTTGAGTCGCAGTGGAATATTTGGGGTCTGCATACACGCGTGGGTTTGTGTTTAGAACAGTTTTTATATAAAAAATCGAATTCCACCATTTTGTAAATATTGTTAATACATTCTCATTATTAACTAATATTCAAGTAATATAACATTCACTTTTATTTATCATACGAAGTATGTCTGAAAAGTAACCGGACTGTGTGAGGTCTAGGCCAAAGTGTGATAACCGACTTATGTCATCATCTAAGATGATCCAAGATATGTTAGATGATGACATAATCCGCTTATATATATAAGTATATAACTGTAATCTTAGCTTTCTGCAACCATTGCATTTCTTTATTTCCCATGTTTTTTGTGACCGGACATATTGTGGCTGCTTCACCAAGACAATGCACCTGCTCACAAAGCCCTGAGCATCCGTCAGGCCGAAAAGAACATCGCCGTACTGGAACAAACACCCTATTAACCTAATCTTGCTCTGTGCGATTTTTTTCTTTTCCCCAAGTTCAAGGGGATCATCAAAGGTGATCGTTTTGAAGGTGTGGATGCCATCAAGAATGCTTTAACGATGGAGCCTGGGGTCATCCAAGACGAATCCTTCCAGAGAAACGTAGCAAAAAAGGATGAGGAAGTACAATAGACTCGAGGTTGTATTAGGTTTAAGAAAGAAACCATGTAGTTTTGTTTTTTTTGGAATTGAAATAAATTGTATGTGACAACAATGCCATTACTTTTCAGACAGAGCTCTTATGTACTTATTCTGAAACTCTTATATCAGTTGGCTAATAATTTTATTTTAAAATCGATAACACCTTTATTAAAACCTAATACACTCTTTTCTGTGTCTCTCTGTGTATTTGTATGTGTGTGTTTGTGTGTATGCGCACGTGCACTAGCGTCTGTTCAAATATATACTTGTCTACCTTTTAGCATTTTTCAATTTTATTTGGCTACATATTTCCGTATAATCTTACTTTAAAAATATTCAATTTCATGTCATTTTCTATCAGCCGTTATGTCGCATTCTACTTGAGCTGCAATCAGCATATTTTTCTCAGTCTACCGTATTCGTGCAGTGAGATGACGTGCTGCTTTTTTTTTTTTTTACGTTACTTAATGTGAGAGCTGATTTCTACTGGGCTTTTGGTGTATTTAGTTAAGTGTATAATAGAAACGGGACAGGAAAACAAACAACAACAAAAAATTCCGATCTGTAACCAAAAGCATATACGCATATATAAATATGGCGCTATCACATCAACACACCTCTCTTTCAATCCATTCAACATACACCCCTTACGCATATAGCGCCCAAACAAACACACACATACTTACACGTATATATTAGGATTATGATTTTTTTTTGTAACCTATGTACCTGTGTAATAAATCGATGAGCTTTTGTTCAAAACTAATGAAAAGGGCATTAATCTGTTTTTGTTCTTGAAAAAGATCACCCTCAAACCAAAAAATTGATTTTACCATATACGCAATAATTAAAAAAAAAATCAAAACATTTCAGAAGCTTTATTTTTCCATTTGCTTATGATGTAATTGGATAGTACATGTGTATTTTTTAACCATTTATAGCTATAGCATAGCATACAAACTTGGAAATAAGCACAAACAAATTCTAGAAGGTTCTATAAAGTTCTAGTAGACCACAGAAAATCATAGTACTACTATACTTATGTACGATTTTAGAAAGTTCATGTTCTGCGGGGACATATTTTGAAAATACATTTGAATTAAAGTGTTCTTCATTATTTTCAAATAAAAGTTATCGAAATCTGAGACAGGGTTTATATCTATGTATCTACGTATATATACTAGCCTCGCAAGAAATATATATTTGCCTATATACTAGGTCTATAAAAATGGATATACGCAACTAGTCTCTACACAAATCCTTATACACACACACATACATACATACACACATATATATATATATATATTACTTTTTTCTTTCTCTCCATTTTTTCTTTCTCTCCCCTTTTTCTTTCTCTCCCCATTTTCTTTCTCTCCCTTTTTGCTTTTTTCTTTTCCCTTTTAATATTATTAATTTTTTTTGTCTCTTCTTTCTTTTTTCTTTTCCTTTTCACTGTGTCTGAATAAATTGAACTCTATTTTTGTAAAACTGGTCTGAAGAGATGGACTTTTGAAGTCCACAAAATAAATTATTACCTGACCTGATGGATTTTCAAGGATTCTATATTAATGATATATATATATATAAATATAAAGAGAGAGAGAGAGTAACATATGCTTACGCGCGTGCACACACACACACATGTGTATGTGTAAACTAATAATACAATTTTGGGATTTATTTTGTTAAATTTCTGTATGATTTTCTTGACAGGCAAATCGATCAGTTAATGGATAATTAAATTCTGATCGATTTTTCTAGCATTCATTTTAAATTCACATTTATAGATCTCATTATTCATTGTTGTATTTACACACACGCAGATAAATCTAAGTTTATATACAAGCGCCTATAGAAATGTATCTACGCCTGTCAACTCTCTAGAAATGTTTAAGCAGATATAGGAGACTCCCGAGAAATATATACCGGCATAAATATAAAATTATATATATATATATATATATATATATATATATATATATATATATATATATATATATATCAACCTCCACAGAAATAGAAATATATATATATATATATATATATATATATATATATATATATATATATATATATATTTCTATGGAGGTTGATATATATATATATAGATTTATATATATATATATATATATATATATATATATATTGAGCTACGACCTCTAGGAGTAAAGTAGATTTGATTTTTAGAAAGAGGAAAAAGTCGCAACGAATGAAATCTGTGGAATTCCGTGGTTGACGGATCTAGGGAACGTTGGTTTTTGGCAGAAACTGCTACACAAGCCATGAACAAGCCATGAACATATAAATATATATATATAACCGATATAAAAGAATATACACATATATATACAAGCCTCTAGAGAAATATTATATATATATATATATATATATATATATATATATATATATACAAGTATATGATTGGTGTATATGGAATGAATTCCAATAACCAACAATTACTATTCTTAAAAGAGTGCTCAATACAAAGTAGAGCAGATATAATTATTTTTTTTAAATATTTATAATATAAATATGTTATAAAATCACTACAAAAATAGCCATTTTGTTTCAACACCCTCGGTGTCTTATCAAGTGATGACGTTGAATGTAAAATAAATGGTTTTAAAAGTCTCAAATTAATAACCAATCCTTCGCAAGGGGATAACGTTGTTACAAAGGCTAGATGGACCAATCAAAATACAATTATAGGAAAATTCAAAAAGCTTGATAACGAAGTCATGTTATAATATCTATTCAGATGTTTAAAATATGGGTGGTATTAAAAAGAATTTATTCCAACCAATAATTACTAAGTTATATGATAAAATTTAATATTAAAATTTAAAACTGCTAATTACAAAATCAAAATTTAAAATTTATTCGCTATTAAGTTTACAACTATAAAATTACTGAGGAGAAAAGAAGAAATATATATGTTATTCAATTTATTTCTTCATTGAGGTTACTTTAGCTAATTTAATATCCGGTCCTTTTACAATGTATACATTTTAATCCTAATAGTGTGTGAATGGGGTCCTAAAGTCACGCGTAAAACAAGCGCAATCAGATTCTAATATATAAGCACCAAGACATATATATATATATATATATATATATATATATACACAAAAAAAGAGACAAGACAGAGAACATATTCACGGTCTGTCATGAAAAAAAGGGGAAGTGGGGGAAGGGAAACCAACACACACGCACATACATACACAATTAAAAGTGAATGCACTTTCCATACACATAGATACCTATAAATACATGCACACACATCCACAGACATTGACCCAGACAATCGGATACCACAACAGATAAATATTTAAGACAGAAAATGTCATTACATGAATGCTAACGACCTATTGAAATATAACTTAAGCGAGTAAATATACAAAGATAAAAATGATTAAAAATAATATTATTTAATATATTAAAATAGTGTATGTAAATATAAAATCGGACATCAAAGTCAACACCCATCGGTAACTACGATGTCCACCTCATATACATATATATATATATATATATATATATATATATATATATATATATATATATATATATACACATACACACACATATACGCATATACGCATCTATATATATATATATATACACACACACACATACATAAATATACATACATACACACCAAAATATCTACACATACATACATAAACATATACATACGTATATATCTCCATGATATTAAGTACACATACACATACATACATATATACACATATATACCCACAAATATACACACATATATGTGTACACATACTCACATATAAATACATATATACACACAGCAATACACAAATATAAACATATATACACATATATACTAACCCATGTGGCCGTAATGACATACCCAAGTTTCCCTACCTACACGTACACATAAACAATTTCATATACAGTAGGTGTCAACATACATATATACAACTGCAAACCTACATAAGTAAACACACACACACATATACGTATATATACATACACATACATACATATATATACACACATATATACATATATATATATATATACACATACATACATATACATACACATACATACATGCATACACACATACAGAAATATACATACATATAAATATATACATAAAAATACCTATCTATAATAACAAATACACATATATACGTACATACACATAAATACAACGACATTTAACCAAAAACATATATAAACATACATACATACATACAAATACATAGGCATAGACATACATCAATATACATGCAAACACAAAAATACACGTATCCTAACATACATATATAAAAACACATTCATACCAACATTCAACGTCATCACTTGATA
>OZ010581.1:110952739-110995239 GCA_963932145.1 Acanthosepion lycidas | reverse complement strand
CAGAGACTGAAACGTCTACAACTAAAAACAATGCTCCGTCCGATAGCAAAAGCGTCTGGTGGCGCCACGTGTAGCAGTACCGCCTTAGCCACCGAAACTGTGTTACCTCTCCTGTTAGGCGGCTGATGAGGGCAGAAGCACGTGCTTTCACATGTTGTAAGTAGATTATTGAATAGATACCCATCAATATCATTTATAGTTAACTAGACCCCTTCACTTGTCGTATATGTTCAAGATCCCTCTTAACAGGAAAAGCACTACTTAATTTCGTTATTTTTTTTTTTCAGTGATATTCACCCTCTACAAGGCCCGGAAGCCACTCGTGGCAGAGTAAGATGCGCAGTTTAGGCGGATATGTGTGGAAGAAAACGGTTTATACTAGACTTGAATAGAGTAAGATTGTAGTGACCGAGGAAGCAATCTCTTGGGAGTCGGTTCCACAGAGATCCGTTTCGCGGAGAGACTGCAAACAGAAAAGAATTCCACAAGCGAGAAGTGCGAGAAAAGTGTATATATATATATATATATATATATATATATATATATATATAAGAATAGCGCTTACAGTTACCTTTAGTTCTTTCTATAGCAATACAATAAACCTAGTAGCAAATCTAGTAGTACCCTTAAAATTCAGGCAGTCATTGTACCAAGGAGGAGAACTCATTAGAAAATGATATTTCTCTTCTCGATAACTTATAGATAACTTAAATTCATAAAATCATTCTCTTAAGACAATTTTTTAGGTAAAAAGCTTTCTCAAGTCCAGTAGTTGTTATCACTCTTTCCAGTATTGATGACGGTTTTCTTCCTGACCTTTTGCTTGAAGTAGTGTGGAATGTCAACATCTTGATTATGTGATTATTTTCTCTTTGAGAAAATCCATTTTAGCTGATGCTGCTGTTGACAGGTCAATTAAAAAAAATCATTTCACCCCAAGAGCTCCATCTGCACCGGAGCTCCTGCTATATATTTAGAGATTCTTGATAAAATTCAAAGTAGAATCTGCAATGTTACTGGTCCTGACCTGGCATCTCCAGTCACTTTCCCACCACCGTAGCGTTGTTTCCCTTTGCCTTTTCTATAAATACTTTCATAGCAATTGTTCTGATTAACTTTCGTCTATGGTACCTAGATTTTATTAATTTAAACGCACAACTGGATTGGCGGGAAAATCTCAAAATTTTACTGTTGAAATGACTTAATGCAAGTTTAAGTTCTATGCTAATAGTTTCTTCTATTGGACTTCTCACTTTAAATGTCAAACGTTATCTTAACTATTGTTCTTTTATTGTTTTGTCTTCATCATAGTGATTTTTCTCATATTCTCTAACACTCAATAAGACATTGTTGCCTTGCGTGGAGTGAAATAGTATAAAATTTTATGAGTTCCTGTAAAATGATCTTCCAGTTCATTCAATGACATTATCAGCAAATCTTTCCTCCTGTGCGCCTCTTCTTGCTTTGATTAAGTTAGAAACTTTAGGACGTCATATCACATCTACTTCAGGACGGTGAATTTGAGGTTTTCCGTTAGACCCGATCTTGCCTAATGGTGTCTCGCTTGCGTCATTTGCGATACGGTTTACACCAGAGATGTCTCGGATGTTTCTGTTGCATCTTATTTCTAATATTTGGATTCTTCGCTGTAATTCTGCTCTTCCTTCAGCCAGCTTGGTTTTCCATTTCTTTAAGAAAATCAACACTGTTCTCGGCGTTAAAGCTGCAGTTTGACGTGATAAGTACTGGCTCCAAAAATTAGATTCATATCATTTTACCAATATTTGAACATTTAATTTTAAATATCGTCTGACGAAATAGTAAATTTATGCAGATTTTTGCTTAGACACTGGCTTCAAATTATTATTATTTTAACCAGAAATTCAATTAAAGATACAATTGAGTGGAAAATATATTCAGAATTCTAATTATGAATCACCACAAATAAATGCATTGTTTTTACTGTATTCGATAAGAACTAAAAGGTTGAAAAAGATTACAAAAAAGTCTTCTGAATAAATAAGATTTGTTAGGTTATTTGTTAGATCGTAATTAATAACAACAAAAAATATATAAAAGTGTATAAAACACCATTATACTCCTGGGCACAAATTATACGACAAACTGTCTTAAATTTGCATTATTTATTGAAAATCACACAAAAACAACTGCACTGTATTACATATTACATTACAGTATGGCTAAATTGTTCAGTATATTTTCCCTTTGAAGCAAATGGAGGTCTTATTTAATGACAAAATGGTTTATTAGGTTGGTGCAAAAATAATGTCGTTTTCTCATATAGTAACATATGTGAGAAAACGACATTATTTTTGCACCAACCTAATAGTAATAATGCCCTTGTGCCATGCATCTAGTTCATATAAAATTTGTAATGTTTCTGTACATTATGAATTTTGTAAGTCTGTGCTATACGGCCTTTACAATCCACGGAATGAAATTCCAACATTATGATTTGCCACCTAAACTTTATCTTAAAATTCGTCCCCTGAAAAAAAAAAAAAAAATGTAACGATTTTAAAAAGAAAATATTCCGTGTCGTTATTTTTCATATCAAACCCCAACTTTCAAATTGAATGCAATACCACGATTCCAAAATACGTAACGAGTCTAGTTTACTATTTAAATCTACGTGCTGAGTAATAAGTTCGAATCTTGTTTTCTTATACCTGGCTAAACTAAATTAACTTGTTTACTTAAGATTAACGTAACGGTTTATGAGACTAATCTGGATGATCCTTATTACTAAACTGCGGGTTCGTTCCGCACCCTGGGACCATTCCTTTGATTGTATTCCACTTTATGCGAAACTTGATAAGTAATTTGTGAACCTCAGCTTGAAGTAATGCATAACGAAGTTAGTCTGTATCTGTCTATATCTCTGAGATGAGGTATTATGTACACTGTTTACATTATTCGAACTATTTTCCTCATCTTTGTCGCTATATTTAATACAAAGTTTAGGCCGTTGTACGCTCCGGCCTTCTTCACGTAATTGGAATGTTCCAAATTCCAACCACCTGAAGAAGCTAGTCTGATTAACCATTAATAATTTTTGAATGTTTATCGTGTATACGAATCTGCTATGTTGGGAATCTAATTCCTGTTGCAACTTCTTAGTCATATTTGTGCTTCTTCAGCACCCACAGAGCGAGGATTTTCTTATACTACAAATATGCTGTGTGGATATCAGTTATAGTTTCTGGGAAAGAGTTTCACAATCTGACGCAATCGGTATTCGAGCAAGGTAAGTATGCTCAAGCCCTCGGCCATGGTTACTTATATCTTCATGCTAACAAGCATCGAGGACTATTGAAAAGTTTCGTCTACCCAGTTTCACTCACAAGTCTTGACTGAAAATGTGGTATAGTTTTCCAACAAGCCCAAGAGAGACGCATGCTGGGATCCTCACCCCAGGAGTTATCACCTTGACAAATTACTTTCGATGAGATTCGAACCCCAGTCTCAGGGTGAAGAAAGTAACGTTCTCACCACTCGAATATGAGTTCATACTAAATAACCCGACCTTAAACATTAATACTAGTAGTGAATTCGATTCTCACTAGGTGCCCCAAATTTATGGTTTTATATATAGTTTTGCGGGGTAACAATTTTTTTTATCTGTATTTAAGTGCGTGGTTGATTCTCGCTGCTTGATGTTTTCATTTTCTTTACGTTTTTTTTTTTTTATGTTCTGCTAGAAAAGTGTTTTCGATAACAGTTTAAAAAATAGTATTTCTTAAATGTTTTCAGTTCAGACGAATTAATAGAAGCCGATAAGTCGAGCGAATCATCGCTTTAATTAATGTCTTCGCAAACGACGCCTGCAAACGTATTTCCAAAGACATTTTTCATGTAATTGATTTTACCATATCTAGAAATTATCAGACACAAACAACAATGAATAGAAACTAGAATTTATCAATATTTTCTCTATAAAAATCAGTTCGTAACCGTGTCGATGAGGGGGGTTGTATTATTTGGATAGATAAATTGCTTGGTCGGAGAAACTTTTTGGCGAAGTGCGATCGAGTGAATTTGGCATTACACACCGAGACACGGCACTATTTCCTATCAGTGTTGCCAAAAATATTCTCTGCTTCATGCCACGGTTTAATAAAAGCGTTTTTCTTTTTTCTTTTTTTTTTCTTTTTTCTTTTTTTTTTCTTTTTTTATTAGGTTGGTGAAAAAATAATGTCGTTTTCTCACATATTAACATATGTGAGAAAACGACATTATTTTTGCACCAACCTAATACTTCAATATCTTCTATTTTTATGTGTGACGTGATATTCCTGGTGGGATTTATCAAATGTGTGAAAGGTTTTAGTCACTTTAAAGATTATCTAGAATTTCTGCTAGTATTGAGCAATGTCACAATATTTAGGTTGTCAAGGATTCTGTTTTTTATTATCACTGTCCACTGACATTACAACTACTCCAGGGAGACCTTCAGGTGAAAGGGACAACGGCTCGAAATCTAGAAGTCGGAGAGTAGAGTTCGAATTTCAGACATTTATGTGTCTTCAGGAAAGGATGGATTGAATTGTGTCTTAAGGAATGGATGGGTTGAATTATGTCTTAAGATACAAGTGTGTCTTAAGGAATGGATGGAATGAATTGTGTCTTAAGGAATGGATGGATTGAATTGTGTATTCAGGAAAGGATGGATTGAATTGTGTCTCAAGGAATGGATGGATTGAATTGTGTCTTAAATAATGGATGTGTTGAATTGAATCTTAAGAAATGGATGGGTTGAATTGTCTTAAGACACAATTGTGTCTTAAGGAATGGATGGTCTGAATTGTGCTTTAAGGAATGAATGGGTTGACACAAACCAATCCACCCTTTCCATAAAACACAAATCAATCTACTCATTTCTTATTACAAATCAATTTATACATTTCGTAAGATACAAATGAATTCACCCATTCATTAATGTACAATTCAATCCATCCATCTTATAAGAAAAGAAACAAGTCATCCATTTCTTAAGAGACAAATGAATCTATCTATTCCTTAAGACGCAAATAAATCCACGCATTAATCAAACAATATATATGTGTGTGTGTGTGCTTTTGTATGTCTGTGTGTTTGTGTCTGTATTACGATATAATGACCAATTGAACATAACCGCAGTTATTTAGTATTTTCTAACGTAAGCCCCAGTGAAAAAAAAATCCTTATCCCCGAAGAGTACCGTGTTTCGAAAATGTGTTGGAATCATTGTGCAAAATGGTGTTTTAGTTTATCGAATTATTTCCGGAATAATGGACTTTCTTTTTCTTTCTATATCCGTCTTTGTCGTGTTCTTGATTTGTCTTAATTCCTGGAATTACATTTAACGAGACGCAGATAGACAAAGAGCAAGAAATTGGTTCGAACAGGTGTCAAGATGTTTACTGGAGCTAATAAGAAGCCAAAAGGTTTGGGAAAATTTGGAATAGACTGTGTTCTTAACGAAGGTGAAAAGCTAATAATATATTCAGTGAAAATTGGACCTAAATATTGGCGTCAAGTTAGGAGCAAACTAAAATAACCAGAGGAGACGTGTATATGAAAATTGTCTACTGAGATAGATTAACGGAATGAAACAATATTGATGGATGCGTTCTTTCGAGACAATAGTTTTCAGCACGATATTCTGCGAAATATACTTTCCGCTTTTCTTCAAATGTCTCCCTTATCGGTAGTATTGCTGAGTTATCAAATTAAAAATCTTTATTTCAATTTCCCAAGCATAATATTTATATAAATTTAACTGTCATGTCGGTTGTTAATTTAAAATTAATTACATAACTGATATTCGCCTGTTTTACTTATGATCTAAGAATCCAGATGTTCTGGGCTTCACAGTTAATATATTCTTTAACTTAGCTCTAGGAGTCCAATGGAGGAAATCTGACTTGTTTCAAAATAAATTTAGTGATGTCTCATCACCATTGAGTAAATTATGACGAATGGTTAAACTCTCAATTCGGCTATTTGGATTAAACATCTATTGGGGCTCAGGTGCTCCGCAGACCTCAAGTAGAATTCATATATACGATCCATTAATAAGGGCGATGGAAAAATGTTCGGTTCCTGGTAATTCTTCGGAAAGTACCTGACACCTACTTCCGTGTTATATATTTACAATGATCAGATCAGATAAAAAAGGGTTATTTTTGCCACATATGCACAGCTTCTGTCCAATCCTCCCTTTCAGGCCTGGAAAAACTTCAGCAGCGTTTTCGCTGGTCTGTGGGTGGTGCACTATAGCGCAATCTGCAATCCCTTTCCGGCAAAGGAAACCCTTCTGGCCTCTCATTACTGAACATATATTTCATTGCTAAATGTTCAAAAGAACTCCATTTTCTTAGTTTTACCAGTTCAAACCTTCACAGTCACGCCACAAACATAGCGGAGTCATTCACATTCCTTTCGTATTCCATTGATAAGTTTCACCCCGACAGACTCTTCTCCAGGAATTATTTTGAGAAACAAACTCCCGAAAGGATACCTTCCAAAATACTAGTCTAGTATCACCCATTATCCTCATATCTTCATAAGTTATACTTACTTCTCCCTATTACGTTAATATAACAACTTAATTCAGTCAACCTCTACCATGATTGTCTCTTGGGCCTTGTATTAAGTGAACAATGTGTTAGACATAAAATGATTCCTATTTATCTCAAGAATTTTCAAATGAATTTTGCAATATGATAGAAATAGGCTACCCTGGCGAGAGGGAAATTTTACACTATTTATATTTTTTTATTGTAATGGTTGAGAAAACATCAACTAATTGCAGATTGATTCGATCTCTAAAAAATGGTAAATAATAATTTCCTTATAGTTGGATCATATATTTTCATAATTTAGTAAATGTTTATAAATTTATGAATATAAAATTGTTTTCAATATCTGTCTAAATTTCTGAGAGGTACTGTAACTAATTTGTATATGCTAGGCCACAAAAATCTCCTAAGCCGGCAAAGCATAGAAATTAATATAATATGGGAATCAGTAATACAGCGTGCTATAGAAAAACAAAAAAATATAATATAAGCTCCTAAAAATGGTTACTGAGACATTGGGTTTATATGTCCCAAAATTAATTCACTGATGTCCTCAAGAAGACATAGTCTAGTTGATAAAAGCATTGGTTGAAGTTATCCACTGACTTGACCCGAAGTTCAACAGCAAGTGTTGATACTTGATACTAAAAGGAAATTTACTGAAACCTGCAACTAAAGCAATCTACCTCAGTAGACTAAATAAAGGGTTCGGTTTGAAATTCCGACACGTATCAACTGGTATAAAGCCGGAGAGTACGTCGGCCGAAACTTAGTATCTATGTCAATCAATATGAGGACAACAATCCGAACAATGTGGATAGCGTATTTTTTTTTGTATTTATATTATTATCTATTTCTTTGTAAATTGGTAAATGATAAATATTGCATTAGTTTCAAATGCATTAGTTTTTAGAATGTTGCAAATATAAAATTATTCTTCTAAATAAACAATCTCATAAATTACTTGAAGTTAAAGAGAATAAGAAGATTTTAGAAGGACCCAGAAACCCAATTATAAGCATATACGTGATATAATTAATCCCCCCACTTCATAAATAAGAAAATTAATTTTAGTTTGAAGAAATTTGCGTTCAATGATTTTTTAAGGCGACCTTTCCATTATTCAAGTGTTTTGAAATATAAAAAATATCAAATACTAATATTATATACTCGCACACACACAAATATATATATATATATATGTGTGTGTGTACATATTTGTGTGCGGGTTTGTGCATAAATGTATGTGTGCATATGGGTATTTAATAGTGATCTATATAATATACATAAACTTAAATCTCATGGAAATACTTATTTTAAGGATTTAATTCCAAATATATATTTCACCAGCATCTATGTATATTAGTCTTTATATTAGCTTTATATCACCTTCAGTTGATACACGTTGGAATTTTAAACCGGACCCTATATTAGCTGTTTCCTTCTACACTTCATTCCGTCAGTATGTCCATGTTACTGGCGATCATGTCACTGCACGACTTTCTTTCTGTTGCTGCTCTAAACGTTTAACTCTTCAGCATCCTTATTTCTTCTCACCCTGACAGCGAGTTACATAAATTTTTAGATAGGTTAATTAGCTGTTTCCTTCTACACTTCCTTCCGTCAGTATGTCCGGTGAGTGTTAAATTTTTCCAGCTCCCTTTTCTCAATATGTCTCTCAAATATCTCAACTGTATCGTTTTCATCTATCTATCTATCTATCTATCTATCTATCTATCTATCTATCTATCTCTTCATTATAGCAAAAGATATAAAGACACATATATATATGATTTTTATACCTTTTGTTAATATATATGTGATTATATATATATATATATATATATATATATATATATATATATATATATATATATATATATATATATAGCTGTCTCGCGCCTCTATTTTGAAAGGTGAATACAACGGCGTATGAGTTACACTCATTCTGATGCCAGAAATAGAAGTCACTGAAATCGCTTGAATTGAGAAAAAATAAATATCCTCAAAAAATATCGATAGTTTTCAATTTATGTAAAAATAAATAACATTTTCTAAAGGAAAATATCAAACACGTGCCTTAATGAATAAAAATGTAAAGTAACGTGCTTGTTTGTGTGTGTGTGTGTGTGTTATGGCGGAGGTTTTTCCCCACCACACTTTCTTTTACTTTTATATGCTATGTACCTTCATGTTACTGGCGATCATGGCACTGCACGACTTTCTTTCTGTTGCTGCTCTAAACGTTTAACTCTTCAGCATCCTTATTTCTTCTCACTCTGACAGCTAGTTACATAATTTTTTAGATAGGTTAATTAGCTGTTTCCTTCTACACTTCCTTCCGTCAGTATATCCGTGAGTGTTAAATTTTTCCAGCTCCCTTTTCTCAATATGTCTCCCAAATATTTCAACTGTATCGTTTTCATTTTAAAGATAATCGGATGCTAAATCTTAATATAGCAATTTACTGTGCATTTGGTGTAAGTACGAATTTATTAATCCTTTAGGTGTTAAGTCATGCATAAACGGTTTGCTTATACAGTAAGTTTTGGTTTGGTCTGTTGGGTTATTTAATGCCGACAAGATTTTTTTGCTGGCAATATTTTTTTTTTCAAAAATGTATAGTTGATAGTATTTTTTTCCAAAAATGTATTGCTGGTAATAATGTTCTTTCCAAACATTTAATGCTGGTATGATGTTGTAACCTATAAAATGGTAATCTTTTAACATCAACAAAATACAATACTCGCCAGCGACGTGAAGTAGGTAAACCACTGCTAGTGTTGGACTACTTCGCATATTCCCCCAATTACAATAGTGTCCAACGTATTTATGAGGATTCAGAAATACCCAGTAGTGTTCATACGTACGGCATATTGCTCTATCTATCTATCTATCTATCTATCTATCTATCTATCTATCTATCTATCTATATATATATATATCTCATATCTCTTCATTATCTATCTATTACAGATCGTTCATATCTATCTATCTATCTATCTGTTATTCTGTTTAAATCTATCTATATTAGTCTATTCATATGTATCTATCTATCTATCTATCTATCTATCTATCTATCTATTGTTGTAACCTAGAAAAGATTACTGAATGAGGAATAACCAAAAAGGACGTTGGAAATGTAATGGTAATCTTTATAGCATAAACAAAATACAGTACTCGTCAGCGGCGTGAAGTAGGTAAACCACTGCTAGTGGTGGACTACTTAGACTGCATATTAACCCAACTTACAATACTGCCCAACACCCATTAGTGTTCATAGGTACAGTATATAACATATGAAAACCTATTTTTACACTCTGGGCCAGTTTGTGGGGTTAACTATTTGTCCATAGCTGGGACACTAACAGGTGCTACCACCAAGGAAACACCTGCAATAAAGAGATGGTTTCCCACTCCTCAAAACTTCTGATCAGAGGTTTTGCTGCTGGATATAGTTTATCGTCATACCCAGAACGCTTCATTGGGAGAACTCGGCGTATTCTGAAGCCCCAGCCGCCAGGGAATTATGCAGTAAGTCCGCGGGTTTTGACAGTCCCGACCTACGAAGATTCCTGGTTACAACTCAGTCTCCATTAACCTTGATTTAACGTATGCCATTTCCCTTTATATTTAATTCGGTTGATATATATATATATATATATATATATATATATATATATATATATATATATATATTTAATTCGGTTGATATATATATATATATATATATATATATATATATATATATATATATATATATATATATATCAACTGAATTAAATACAGAGATACATGTCAACAAAATAAGATAGATCAATAGATGGTTGTCAACAAATATATAAATAGATATCAACAGAATTAAATAGATGTGGACAGAAATAGAAATGTAAATAGATGTCAACAGAATTAAAAAGATGGATAGATGTCAACAGAACTTGATAGATATCAACAGAAATATATAAATAGATGTGAACATAACTAGATAGATATGTAGATAGATAGACAGATAGATAAATATAAAGATGCCAACGGAAATAGATAAAGAGATATATAGATGTCATATAGATAGATATTTCAACCAGAAATATTTAATGCGTCTTTCATTATTAATTGATGAACACAGAGAGATATTTGTCTGCTGAATTACATTGATTGACAAATGTCAGCAGAATTACATAGATTGATATATGACAACAGAATTAAATAGAGCGACATATGTCAACAGAATAAGATAGATGTCATGGGAATTATATAGATAGTTAAAGAGATAGATATCAACAGAATTAAATATATATATAGAGAGATGTCAACAGAATTAGATTGATAGATTTTTAGAAATATACAGTCAAAAGAATTAAATAGATAGATGTGGACATAAATAAGATAGGTAACTAGATGTCAAGAGAATTATATAGATATATGTCAACAGAATTAAATAGATCTGGACAGAGATAGATAGGTTACTAGATGTCATAGAGAGATAGATGTCAATGATATAGATAGATAAATGAAAAGATGTCAACAGAAAAGGATAAAGAGATATATAGATGTCAAAGATATAGATAGATAAATAGAAAGATGTCAACAGAAATGGAGAAAGAGATATATAGATGTCAAAGATATAGATATATAAATAGAAAGATATCAACAGAAATGGAGAAAGAGATATATAGATGTCAAAGATATAGATAGATAAATAGAAAGATGTCAACATAAATGGATAAAGAGATATATAGATGTCAAAGATATAGATATATAAATAGAAAGATATCAACAGAAATGGAGAAAGAGATATATAGATGTCAAAGATATAGATATATAAATAGAAAGATGTCAACAGAAATGGAGAAAGAGATATATAGATGTCAATGATATAGACAGATAAATAAATAGATATAAACAGAAATAGGTAAATGGAGAGATAGATGTCAAAGATATAGATAGATAAATAGAAAGATGTCAACATAAATGGATAAAGAGATATATAGATGTCAAAGATATAGATAGATAAATAGAAATATGTCAACAGAAATGGAGAAAGAGATATATAGATGTCAAAGATATAGATAGATAAATAGAAAGATATCAACAGAAATGGAGAAAGAGATATATAGATGTCAATGATATAGACAGATAAATAAATAGATATAAACAGAAATATGTAAATGGAGAGATAGATGTCAAAGATATAGATAGATAAATGGAAAGATGTCAACAGAAATAGGTAAATAGATAGATATCACCAGGTTATTTATTTCTAATTTTTACAGAAATTGTAACTAGATAGATATCAATAAAATTAAATAGAAGTCAACAGCATGAGAGAGAGATAGATGTCTGCAGAATAAAATATATAGATGAATGTCTACAGAATGAAATATATAGATAGATTTTAGTTTTGATGAGCTTGATTGAGAGCCTACGAGGAGACAGATGAATAAATAAACCTATATGTTCTCATCAATATACAAGTACTTAACTAGAAAGGTAATTTCAAGATGAAAATATCACTTAGTTAAAAATGTATTTTCTGCCTCTTCCTTAGCTGATAATTCACACTAACCGTACTGCTCACAAAGCAATACCTTTACTACATTTCCTACAGTGTTCAACTCCTCCGAATCTTTGACTAGTACCTCCTATCTGAGTGATTATGACATATGCTACGGTTCTGTTTTAAGCAACTTTGAAGTGAACGCATTTTTGCCTTGTTTACAAATTATAAGTCTTTTCTGACAAGCGGAGCACAAGAAAAAAGCAAATTTTCCCTATCATTATGTTAAGTCTTATATTTTGATGGTCAAGGAGTCGATGACATGAGACGTAATTCTGCCAGCAGTCTCCATCCAGTCGGTTTTCTGAATGCTACGCTAATGAATCTAGCCGGTTAGTCATCGAGCTTCACTGAACACAGCGCTTGGTTTTCTCGTTTAATTTTGAATAATCCATGTTTTACCGCCTAAAAGGTCAAATAATTACTGGTGATGGAATCTTACAAGAGATCTGAAAAAGACCTGAAGAACGTACATTTAATAGGCCTATCTATGTTTCAAGTACTATACATGGATTCAATTATATATATATATATATATATATATATATATATATATATATATATATATATATATATATATATGTGTGTGTGTGTGTGTGTGCGTGCGTATATATATGCGTGTGTGTGTGTATATATATAGGCACATATACAAGAACACACACACACGCACACACACACACACACACATATATATATATATATATATATATATATATATATATATATATGAGAGAGAGAGAGAGAGAGAGAGAATGTTCTGTTCATAGAGTTTTAGAAAAAAATCGACCTGAATATTTTTTAGTTGAGCATGTCGGAGAAAGGACATAAGTAACAGTAAACACAGACACACACACACACACATACATATATATATATATATATATATATATATATATATATATATATATATATATATATATATATATATATTTGGTTGAATTGATGTCTCACATCAATCCAGCCAAATATGTTAGCTATATCTCTGATAGTGAGTGCTTTCTAATAAGTACCGCGCATATAATATATAAATAATTATATATATATACATATATTTATTTATATTTATATGCACACACTTTTCACATATATATATATATATATATATATATATATATATATATATATATATGTATATTAGCTGATGCATATATATATATATATATATATATATATATATATCAACCGAATTAAATATAGAGATACATGTCAACAAAATAAGATAGATTGATAGATCGTTGTCAACAAATATATAGATAGATGTCAACAGAATTGAATAGATGTGGACAGAAATAGATAAGGAAATAGATGTCAACAGAATTAGACAGATGTCAACAGAATTAAACAGATGAATAGATGTGAATATAACCAGATAGATGGATAGATATAAACAGAAATAGTTAAATAGATATAAAGATGTCAATGGAAAATATTTATTGGGGAAAAATGTATGACAAAGTGGGAAAAATTTTCACATGACGCATTTCGCTCTTTTGCTCTTCATTGGACTTATGTTATGTCTACGTTGATGCTACTACGCATGTGCAGGGACGAAAGTGGACGCTGGGAACTGTCGTGTGCAATTAAGTCACTGTTTAAATAGTTCACTTTACCCAAAATGTGTGGTTGCTGTAATGGGTAATGACCCGGAATCGTTATTCATAGAGCTGAGTTCCAATTCCAATCGCTTTAGTTATATTCACTTACGTGCAGATACTCTTTGGAACGCTATGAAACCACCTATTTGTCTCGAGCTATGGGTTAATTAGTAGCACTTATATCAGTAGGCCATTATTATCCTCATAAAACTTTCACAATCAATTTTTTTTCTGGATTTTGATAATTTGCAAAGGATTGATAAACCGTAAAAAACGAATCTGTGTATGAAAATTATATAAATATAGTGCAATTTTCTGGCTTTGTTGAGTAAGACAAAATTTTGAATGAACGAAAACTTGTATTTGTCTATATATCTGAGATGAGGTATTATGATTATTTACACTGTTATCCTCAATTTCATTGCCATATTCACAACGTTTTGGCCGCTGTATGCTTCGGTCTTCTTCAGGTTATTTGAATTTCGAACTGAACCGGGGCAGATTTATCCAGTGGATAAAGGTGTTGGTTAGATCCAATAACTAGACCCAAAAAGTTGTGAGTTCAATACACTTGAAATGTTGAGTTAAAGGTAAATAATTGAAACACTAGAACAATCTACTCCGGTCGACGAAATAAAGAGTTCGGTTGAAATTCCAATTTTCTGAGGAATACCGCAGCGTACAACGGTCGAAACATTGTGAATATAGCAATTAAGATAACAGTCAGAATAATGTAAATAATGTAAATTAAAATCTGTATGACATAAAAACGTTAGTCCGAAGATTGATTCGATTACACTGTGTTACAAGATTCTTCGGTTTGGGGAACAACTGTTATCTTCTATTTGCTTACTTCTGGAAAGTATGATAAATGGCTAATATTTCCTTCAAACATCGTTTTGTGACCAGGATAATGATATTTCTGAATTGTTCTTATTACCATTGGGAAAATTGGCCAATGTAAACATTCTCGTCCACGGAAAGTAAGAACAAAACGACATATGATTCAAGATTAGCATTTATTTATTCTATGAATACACAAAAGAGACCACAAAAAGAGTAGTTTTTCGTGATTTACGCTTATAATATAAATTACTCTCACGAATAATGCCCCCAAATATAATCTCCCATAAGGTTTTCGTTATAAGACTCTTAGTAGTGGCGTTCATTGTCCGGTATATACTGGTGAAATCGGTCGCCTTGCTCATCAAAGTATGCCTCCATGTTCTTCTTGAATTTAGCATGATGACCGTGAAGGAAATGGAAATTTGAGACATCCTGTAGACCATTTTGCCTTAATTTATATACAGGGTCTCAACATGCTTCACATAGTTTTCGGCCTTTAGACTCTCCAGGAATCCCCGAACCACTGCCTCAAATTTGTTTTCTGTCCTAGTGAGTTTCTTGAAAAAAATCCTTGCACTCTGTGATCTTTTTTTTTTTTTTTTTTTTTTTTGTGGTCTGGCAAATACACCGGCTTTGAATCTTTCTGCAGTCAGCTTAAGAAATCTTGAAGGTACTTAGAAGCTGGAGACTAATTTATCTAGAGCTGTGACAAATTGTTTGATAAGGCCCAATTTTAAGTACAGTGGGGGAAATGATACTTTGGCTCCCATTTGACGTTGTTCCTTCCCACACTGAAATAAATCCGATGTGACCAGTTCCACATGTGGAAGTAAGCTATGGTGTCACTGCTGTCCCAAAGACGAAGATAACATGGAAACTTGGGAAAGCAACCTTGGAGATCCATCAAGAAAGCCACCATTTTGAAGTTTCCGATTAGCTCTTGGCACTGCTGTATTCCTCTTTGAGCTGCACCGATTGAGCCAGGGGAAGAGATGGATACATGTTCCTGTTATGAAGCAGTACGTCTTAGAGACTTCTGAGTGAGCTGTCAATGAAGAGGCGACACTCACTTGGGTTAAAAAATAATTCCAATTGCCTTACAGAGACTGTTCTCATTGTGGTAGACGCAAAGCCTATCCTGATGGGCTAAAAGGCTTGAAAAACACTGATGGCACTTTCTCTGACCTGCGTCTTTCCCTATTTCATCTAACAAATTCCACTGCTTGAGTATCTACATCAAAAGCTTGCTAGTGAACTTTGTCAGACCAACATCACTGGTCAGGTTTTTGAGGTCTTTTTAGTTGGGGTAATATGATTTTGTCTCCTCAGCTACACCTCTGTAATCTCGATGAATGACTTCATCCTCTTCTGCGGTTTTCGGTTTTGTGAATCCCCAAGAAACACTGAATCACTGTGACAAACCTGTCTCATGCCGCTTTCTCTGTCCTAGTAGGCTTCTTGGAAACAATACTTTCCAAGGATTAAACAGTGACTCTTGTTCGATGTTGATCCTTCCCAGACTGAACACCGTCCGCTGTAACCTATCCCGCTTTGGTAGTATGCTGAGGTGTTCCTGCTGTCGCAAAGGGAAAGATAACAAGCAAACTGGGTAGATCCGCCTTGGGGAACCAATGGGGTAGGCCACCATTTTGAAGTTTCCGATAGCCAGCTAACCTTACTCTTTATATTTCAAGGCATCTAGCAAGATTCTGACACTAACAGAGGAATATTAGTCCTAAGATATCTTTGGTTATTGAGACAATCAAAATGTTAATGCCGACAATAACTTGGTAAGAGTGATAAAGTGGGAAGACTAACAAGCCACATAAGTTTCTCCTTGCTTTCCCGCCACCTCAACGACTGCACAACGGTCTACTATGTCAGGGCCTTTGGTCACACTATTAAATATAGGCCATAACTATTAGGGTGATGCAAAAATAATGTCGTTTTCTCACATAGTAACATATGTGAGAAAACGACATTTTTTTTATGGTGAAGATTTGTTTGTTTTAATGTTTTTCTTTTTTCAGTAAAAATATCTCTAGAACCAAACATGTAAAAAAATAATTTAATTTAAATACTGCTATGTACATTTTCTCACTCTCGTTGAACTAACTCTTTTTTGTTTTTGTTATATATATATATTTTTATTTTAATTGATATACACTCCTAAATATTCACTGCAGCATATGAAGTGGTCACGACAACAATGCAGTTAAGCACTGCTCTAGAAATTTCTCCAATGTCTTGGTCTACTATACACGTGTCTTTTAAATGACTGCTTTATCAACTTGACGCTAATATATTTTAAAATATACTTCCATTTTTCTTTTTCAATTTATTCAAGGTATTTTCTCATTGCGATTAAATGAACAACGTTTCGACCGGACACCGTATGTTCGTCTTCAGGTCCCGTTTAGATTACCTGATAGGCGATATGTTTAACTTATGATGACTATTATTTTCCGCCTATGATATCGTTTCACTTTCTTTCTTGCTGAAAAAGAATTTATGATTTTTTACCCGATAAAGGGACTGTGCTGACAACAACTAGATGACGAAACAACGGCCGTAATCACTTCGTGTTATCGGCTAGTCGAGTTGGAATTCTTGTTGAGTTCGTTGCGTTCAGTTTCGCACATTTACCTACAAGACAGTTTCAATCGCCTGTTCGCTACACATCGATGGGTTAAATATCCAGTCAGACTGTGTTCTCCAGCCTTTGTTGGCAACCACCCTGGGAGAATAAAGACAATGCATGATTGATGCCTTATACTACATAGAAAATTTAATTATACTAAAGACGGATATTATCCACTAGGCCACTATCCCGAAGTACATTACTGAAATAGGTTTGGAGTTTATCAAGTTAAATTCGTTCTGTTGTATGTCAATTTTTTCTGTCTTTGTTTTGTCTTATTCAAGATGAAGCATTGTTAATGTGTGCCATTTACATTTTTTGTTGTTGTTATCACAACGTTTCAGCCGTTGTAAGATTCGGACTTTATCAGGTGGATGTTGATACGGGTAACATACAGGGAATTTCAGACTGAAATCCATGAGGTGAATCTGCTGTATCTCGGATAGTGATAAATTTCCTGCGATTTCCAAATGTGTGTATCAGTATTTTTTTTTTTAAATAGACGCATCCGTACTTTATTTTTTTTAAATAGGTGCATCCGTACTTTATTTTTTTTAAAAATAGGTGCATCCATACTTTTTTTTTTAAATAGTGCATCCGTACTTTATTTTTTTTTAAAATAGGTGCATCTGTACTTTAATTTTTTTTTTAAATAGGCGCATCCGTAATTTATTTTTTTTTTTAAATATGTGCATCCGTACTTTAAAAAAAAATAGGTGCGTCTATTATTATTTAATATCAGAGAGTTATGATTTCTATTTTCATCTAATTAGGTATATCGAAAGTTTGGCGACTTTGCTGACATATTTTTTCCAGACAGGATGGTTATCTCCATGGGCAATTATTATTATTATTATTATTATTATTATTATTATTATTATTATTATTATTATTATTATATTAATGAGCAGAAATAATAAAAATGATAACTGATGTATTCTTTTTCTTCTTTTTTTACTTTTTATTTTTTTCATTATATCTATTTTCCTCTACCTCCTAATCATCTTTCCTTTCTTCGTTTTCTTCTTCTTTATCTTTTTTCTCCGCCTTCTTAACTTTTTCATTCCATCTTTCTTTCCCTACTTCCTGATCGTCTTTCTTTTCTTCTTCTTCTTCTTCTTCTTCTTCTTCTTCTTCTTCTTCCCTTTTTTTATTCTCTTTCCTTCTCGGCATCATGTTCGTCTTTCAATTCTTCTTCGTTTTTTTCTTCTTCTTCCCCTCGTTTCTCCATCTTAGTATTTTCTTTCTATCCTTCTTCCACTCGCCACTTCTCTTCCATTTCTCTGTAACAGATTTCTTCTTTTTCTTCACACGATCCTTTTCTTCTTACCTTTTTCATTCTATCCTTTTTCTTCTTCTACCTAACTTCTGTACATCCGCCCTATCATGTTTCTTATTTTTCTTCTTCTCCTTCTTCTCTTTTGCCTCCTCATTTTCCATTCTTCCGTTTCGCTTTTTCCTTGTATCCTTATTTTTCTTCTATTTGTTCCTTTATCTCAAATTCGCTTCTTCTTCTTTAAATTCTTTTTAATCTCCCCCTCCACAAATCGTGTAACACCAAAATTGTCCAACTGTTAGATTAAGCTTTAAACCGTTCTATCTTAGAAATGGTTAAAGATATCTTACTGGAATTGTCCGAGGTTTTTATAACAGTATTGGACTCTACTTTGAGCAATAAGAATGTATAATTACTCTCAAAGTTTAACAGAAGAATCGTGATGAAATCGATCATAAACGAAAATAACATGTTCATCATTAATTGATCTCAGTTAAGGATCTGAAGCTCATGAAGCATTGAAATAATATATTTATATATATATATATATATATATATATATATATATATATATATATATATATATATATATATATATATATATATATATTATTCCATGATCAGTTTCTACTAACTTATTCAAGATGATCTCACCCTCTCTAACCTATCTTGGAGTAACAAGTTGCCTTACTGTTTTCACGTACGATTTCATTTTCAAGTTTTTTTTTTCCATCTGGTCTTTGGACTGTCATAGCTGAAACTGCTCTCGCACGTGCCAAACGTCTTATGGATTGAGTTGGATCTTTTCTAGTTGATCTCCTTAGTTCTAAGTTGGAATGATGATCCTTATTCCTGTTGTGACCTCTTGATCCAGTTTTCCACTCTACTGTTTCCTCTTATTAAAACTTAGTCATATAGGACATAAATGAATGGAATCGTCCATTTATGTAAATAAGAGGAGTTGCTAAGTCTACCCTCGTGTAGTAAACCTTCTGTTTCATTGTCTTCCTTATTTATTTTCTTCTGTTATCTCGAAAACATGAGATACAACACTTATTCACTATTCTTTTATGGACTTTGAAGATGGAAGTCAGAGTATGAATGTTGGTACCATTACTGAAGGCCTGAATTATGATTTCTTCTCGCCTTTGCTCAGTTGAGAAGACAGTGGAACTATTTTAACCTGTTCTCTTTCTAGCTGTCTTTTACAGTAATTCTTACGAAAAAGGGTACCAATTTGGCTAAACGTCTTATCTGAAGACCTTGAAAAAAATCAATTAGTTTATTTTTTATTTTTTAGGTATTTTGTGGGATGTACAATTATGCTGTTACACTATGTGGAAAATTTTGCTGTTGCGCAATCTGGACATTTTTACTGTTACACCCGGGATATACCATCTTTGTCATGTATTCCAATACCCTCTAGTATTTTCTTACTGTCTTTCCTTTCTCAGCTTGATGGTTTGCTTTTTTTTTTCTTCGGTTTCAATCGGCAACTGGAATTAAATAATATTCTAATTTGACATCCATCTGACAAGAACCCTTTGGAAGAAACAAAAAATTCTAAAAACTGAAGCAGTTAAACGACAGGCGGCAAGGCATATCCATCTACTACCAACGCGAGGCGGATCATTCATTTCTACAATCAGGCGTTATCATATTTCAATAAAAGCTAACACCAACCCAATTGCGTTCCGATAAGTAAAGTTCGTTCAATAAAAATAATGGCTCGTCGTTTCAATGACGTTTCATAACTTGCGAAGATATATAAATCCGCGTCCGTTTGTGAATAGGAGTCTCGAATCCGCCAAGTATATTTTTGCCGTCTTTAAACGCGTAATTGTTGATTGGAAGACGTCTTGCCTAAAAGCTTCACAAAATATTATTCTCCGAGATGTTCTCTTAAAAGAAAAGCGACATCGAATTCATTTAGTACGCCAACCGTTCTCTCACAATCCATAACGCAATCTGTAAGTTCTTAACTTTAAACACTTTTCTTGTTCTTTCCAAATAATATTTCTTTTACGTTTGCTGCAAAAGTTTTGATAACTGTGAATAGTTCTTAATTGCTGATCTGTAGAAATTCCATAATTATTCGCAAACTTAGGATTTATATTGGAATATAAATAAGTTACGGCTACAAGTGTAGTAAATAAATTTTCAGGGCGCTATTTATTATGTAAATATATTTGTCGATGTAAATACTTTGTACTGGATGAACTCTACTGATTTTAGTTCACTGTATCTCTGGGCTTTGGAAAGCAGGAAAAGAGAAACTGTGTTGTCAAGAGTTTTTATCGGTTGCTTCGCATATAGATTGACAAGTCAAATACATATTGATGTCTGAAGACGTCTCCGTATTGAGTCACATGTTTCCGCGAAATGTTGTGTTCTTTCATTATGGTCGGGTATATAACAAACTAAGAAACGAATTACCCGTTTACGCTACGTTCCTGTATATATACAGGGCATCCATAAAATCCGTGTGCACTTTAAAATATTTATAATTTATTTTGCACACGAAATTTATGGAACCCTGTATATATATATATATATATATATATATATATATATATATATATATATATATATATATATATAGTTCATGCCATATTGGCGGAAAATCTTCCAGTAAAAAAGAATTCTCTTATTGCTATATTTGTACAAAAACGTACAACCTTAAAATTTAAATTCAAACTCAGCATTGCGATCGCACGTTCCAAAACAATAATACATTTCTCATAGCATTTTTTCGGATTACATCTCTATTTTCGTTGTCCTCTTATTACCCAGAAGTAAAAACAAGAACAAGATCTACTTTCATACCTGATTATGTCTGTAGGAACAGACGAAAGCTTGTAAAAATTAAAAAGACCTTATGCAACTGGAATTTATAAACGGGGATCATATCATTCATATACAGGTTCGGGGTTGATGTATCTTATTTACAATGTTTGCGACGAAGTATTCTCGCCATTTAAATCATTAACCTCTATATTTGTTTTTTGTATGAATGATTCATGAATTTATAAATTATATTTGCACCTTTTAATTAAATTGTATATATATGTATATATGTATATGTATATATGTATATGTATATATAAATTCATGAATCATTCATACAAAAAACAAATATAGAGGTTAATGATTTAAATGGCGACAATACATCGTCGCAAACAATTTAATTTAATTTACAGAAAAAACTGACCAGGAAATTTTTCTCGCCGGAGTCAATCCTTCAAATCTACAAATCAAACATTCGCCGTTGCATGGAGTATTGCTGCCATATATGGTCTGGAGCCCCTTCTAATTGTCTCAAGAACGTTGATAAAATCGAAAGACGGATATGCAATGTAATTGACCCTGATCTGGCATGTCGTCCGCAGCTGCTCTCTCACAGATGTGCCGTCGCCTCCCCCTGTCCTTTTTTTACAAATACTTTCATGGTAACTGCTCCGATGATCTGCTTTCGCTGGTTCCCAGACTTCATGAATTTAAGCGTTTAGGCTGGCATCTCGCTCTCACCCTTTCACTGTCAAAACTGTTAAATGTAGCCGTCTCTTCTACTCCAATAGCTACATGTCTCGCACTTCTCGCTTGTGGAACTCCCTCCCCATTTCTTGTTTCCCTGATAGCTATAATCTCCAACTATTCAAATGTAACGCCAGTTGAGGTCTCCAGATGCCCTGATCTATCCCCTAACCTTCTCTTCATCCTCTCCGCTATCACTCTTCTTCGTTCTCGCTCCAACTCTCTGCAACCCCTTGCGTGCTAGTGGCTTCCCGCCTTGATTGGTGTTGAATGCTTAAAAAAATATTTATATATACATTTATATATATATATATATATATATATATATATATATATATATATATATATATATATGTATATGTATATATATATATATATATATATATATATATATATATATATATATATATATATATAAATCACACGCTATTAATATTAGGTTGGTGTAAAAATAATGACGTAATACTGTCGTTTTTTGACGTATTTTTAACGTCAAAAAACGACATTATTACGTCATTATTTTTGCAACCTAATATAATGTTGTCTCATTAAATATATTTTTTGTTTTCCATCGTGGCTCTAATCTCCTTTTTAGAGAGTCGGTCTTTTCAATTTAGTTTCATTAACATCTTCGGAAAGTCTAAATTTGTTATAACAAAGATACTGTCATCGTCGGTGAAAGACAACAGATTCCATTTTAGATATTACCGAAAAAAAACATACAAAAACACTTGATACATGTAATATATAGATTAATTATTCTTATTGTTATATTTACTCATTGAGAATTTTTAAACCATTGCCATATAACTGCATTAGGCATCAAATAATTTTCCATGGCTTTTCATGACCCTATGCAGAGTTTCAACTAAACTGTGCATTCTATCTTAAAAGAACGACTCCTGTTGTGCGTCGAGGACTTTTTTTAAATCTTCCAATCTTCTTGAGAATCGTTGATCTACAAAAAGCGCTGAATTGCACAAATCAAATAAAAAGTCTGGTGTCGAAAGATCCGGAAAATATATCACTTGTTAAAAAAAAAAAAGTAGTTCAGTCAAGCTCTATAATCTTTAGCAGAGTTTTATTTGCAACGTATAGACATGTGCTATAGCGAAGCAAAGTCACTGATCTATTTTCTAGGCCAGACGTGTCATTCAAATGACATAATTGCACAGTTGTCTGACTTCCAACAACTCGTAATTAAGAATTCTTTTTTAAATCCATCCATAGTGAGAGAAAAAAAACAAACTCAGAGATGCATAGACTAGGCATTCGTAGATGCAAAACACGAACATTGAAACACATGCAGAGAAAGATATTGGCGATTTTTTTAAAATAAACGAAATATTAAATGAAAGTGTATATTTCTATATATATATATATGTATGTATATATATATATATAAAACTTGATGAACAAACCTTCGTTTGCATAATATAAATTGGCACGATTAAATAGCTTATTATAAATATTTATATTAAAATCATATGTTGAATTTATATTAAAAGCATATGTTGAAAATGACGTGTTATTTTTAATATAAAAATATAAATTTATATATTTATAATTATTTATTCCAGACTTATTTATTAAAGATATTATATATACTATAATGTATAAACTTTAACATATATATATATATATATATATATATATATATATATATATATATATATATATATATATATATATATATATTATGAAATTGATTAAGTCTGACAGTTCCCAAAAATTTGATTTCATTTTAAAAGCAAAACTACTAAGTCTATCTCAATTATTAAATCGAAAAACGGTCGCCACTAAAATCAACAATTTTATCTAGGACCCACTCCACATTTGACCTCAAGGTTCTAGAGTTCTTGTATATCAGATCCCGTGGGCCTTCCCTATGTAAACAGAGGGAATGCTTACCGGGTCTGAATGTTATTGGACTCTAGTTTCTTGAAATTCATTTTTTTCCCATTCCATTCTTTATAATAATTTAATTTACTCGCTTATATATGTGTTATATCCCAGAAAAATAAACTTGATAAATCCTGGGACGAAACAGGCTGTTCTTTTTTAGCTTTTTAAAAATGCCAAATAAATTTTGCGTTTTCCTAGCTATTTATTTTTTTGTAAAAACAATATTAAAAAATATTCTCATACATTTAATGATCATTTTAATCTGTTATTCTTTGCTTATTTATTGATACGTTTCTGTAATTGATATTAAAGTAATAAGTCAATGTCTTATATTTAATAAGGAACTGTTCAATCCGATATCCAGCGTAAAATATATATGGTCGTATCTTGTCATGGTAGTGGACATACTTGTGCCAGTGATCCCACAAGCGAAGCCGTCTGGAGTTCCAACAGCTGTAGGGCCACCTATTAATTTATTTTACTATTATAAAATAGAGTTCTCTCTATTGAGAATTTTATTGCCAAATATTCTGAAGAACAGTGTTTTGAGCAACGGATGCGCAAACCAGTGACAACGTAAGTCAATAAGCCTGGAGTATCGGCGGGAGACCGTCAGTTGGTCTGTACCTTTCGTTCCATAAAAAAAAGACAAATTCTAACACAGAATACATGCTCAGATGCCTCTGGAAACATTATTTCAGTATTCTCCACTGTTTAATACATTCGGCTTGGAGGAAATTGTGTTTCAGCCAGAAACTTTGAGGGTTTTGACCAGGAGTATTTTGCAGTATTGTAAAACCTTGTACACGAAGTACTGCTATAAAAGTTTAAACAATCTTCAGTATCTGTCTATATTTCTGAGATGAGGTATTATGTATATTATTTACATTATTCAGACTATTGTCCTCATCTTTGTCGCCATATTTATTACAGCGTTTAGGCCGTTGTATGCTCCGTCCTTCTTCAGGTGGTTGGAATGTCGAACTGAACCATTTATTTCGCTCACTGAGGTAGACTGTTCTAGTTCCAAATGCCATATTGTTAATGGATGTCAGTTAGCAGTTAATCTGCTGTTAATTCTCCTTTGCAAGTTCTCCACTGCCTTAACCGGGTATTGAACTCACAGTCTTTGGGTCCTCTCACTGGATCTAACCAACGCTTTTATCCACTTTGCTATGTGTCCTTGAAGAAGGCCGGAGCGTACAACGGCCGAAACGATGTCATAAATATGGCGACAAAGATGAGGACAATAGTCCGAATAATGTAAATTGTTTAAACAATCTTGTCCGATCCAGGCACGGATTAACACATTTGGCATTCATTCCTAAAGGGAAATAGTTTCGGTTTACGAATATTTCGGATCATGAACAGCCTTCAGGAATGAAGTCAGTTAGTGAATAGAAGTTATACTCTATTCTGCTTTATTAAATTACAAGAATTTTGTTTTCTGCTCTTTTCTTTTTTCCTTTTTTTTTTTTTTTGCAAAAGTAAACTTCAAGTAGGTGAAGGGGTTAAACTTGTTACTGTAATTATCGCTAGCTGTAGTATTTTTTTGTATTCTTTAAAGATGTTAACGGAAGTTGTTACCTCTTACGTGCTAATGCATTTTTAAACCGAACTGTCCGTAAAATTCACCAATCGATTGTCCGGTTGTTCTGTTGAATAAGACAGAAAGTAATTATCGTTAGACAATGAGAATATGAAGAATGAAAGGAAATAGTTCGAGAAGATAAAAACCAGACAACGATGTCGAGTAAAAACCAATGCATACATTCTACCACAAAACATATGCTAAGAACAGGAGATTCCTGTAGGGTAAATGGCGCGATTATAGTTTCATGCATATACTGGGTGTAACAACAGAAATGTCCACATTTTAGAACAGCATTATTGCTCATCTCAATAAACATATTGAGATTCTTCTTTTCAAGGTTTTCAGATAAGATATTTAGCCATCTTGAAACCATTTAAGAATCACTGAAAAACCCTTTGAGTTACTCCGCTAAAAAGAGATCAGGTTAAAATTGTTTTGTGTCAGACACAAATGAGTGAGGATGAGAGGGAAAAAAATTATTCAGGTCTTCAGTAATGATACCAACATTCATAATCCGGCTTCCATCATCAAAGTCCATTCAAGAACCATCTTAAGAACTGTGAATAAGTTTTAAAAAGAAGGAGCAGTAGAGAAGGAAACTGGATCAGGAGGTCACAACGGCAAGAGAGATCATTATTTCAACATCGAGTCAAAGAGATCAATTAGAAAAAATAACACCTCAATCCATAACACGTTTAACACGTGAGAGAGGAGTTTCAGCTATGACAGTTCAAAGAGCAGTGAAAAAAAGTTTTTGAAAATGAAGTCGTACATGAAATGTGTGAGGCACCTTGTTACTCCAGGACAGAAAGTTAAAAAGTTAGAGAGGGCGAAGATCATCTCGAAGAAGTTTGAAAATGATCCTGGAATTATTTATATTTGAACCTAATTTCAATCCTTCATGAGATTCTGATCTTAGCTATGATTAATTAATGATGAATATGTCATTTTCGTTTATGATCGATTTCATCACTATTCTTCTGTTAAGCGTGAAGACTAATTATAGATTCTTATTCTCAAAGCAGCGTCCAATATTTTTATAAAAACCTCGGAGAATTACAGTAAGATAACTTTAATCATTTCTAAGATACAACAGTTCAAAACGTCATCTAAAAAATAGATAACTTTGCTGTTACCCCCGGTCTGTGAGCACTGCAAGCTCATTGGTTCCTATCCTGTTGTATGAGTTTGCTATATTATATCCTGTTCTTTACACGTGTTAGCTCTATCGTTAGGTCTTTTAACATTGCGTTAAATGGCCTTTATAATATTTTAGACGCATTCGCGAGACCTAACAAACAAATTGAGAACAGTCTCCGTTTCAGATACGAAAATAAATGTTGCCTGGGAAGGGCTTCGAGGGATCCGAACAAGAGATGTGTATTTATTAAATAAGGTAACTGAACTCCTCTTCAACGTCTAGACGGTCGAAAAGTTTATAGGGTTTACAAGGGAACACAGTTTCAAACAATGCTCGAAAGCACTGAGTGCCTATTGGAACCTAAACTCAACCCAGTCCCCAACTCATACACACGATCCAGAGATAAAGATACTGCGACAATTGTAGGCTCCCTGTATCACTCATTCTGCTATCTTGACATTTACAAGGGTCGAATGAGGCCGGAAATTCAGTAGCACTGTCATTTATGGGCCAGAGATACCCAAACCTCAGTTTTCACTCTCGGTAGTATCCAAAGGTATCATTGCGGCCTTGTAGTGATTTTCCAAGCGTAGCTTAGATGTGGCACAAGGCCGAAAGTATGGGGCACCCAGTGATGATCGAACTGACTATTCAGTCATAATTGTTCTACCGAGACAAGATTGCTGACCGTTACACCGCCTGGGGGTACCCAACCAATGCGGCCTCGTAAGTGACTAATTATTATCCACTTACCAACGATTTTTACACATACGTGACGTCGCATGCATCTAAGTGCTATATCGCTATTTTCAAGTTGAATGTTAAAATGAACACCCTTGTTCCACCAGTCTTAAGCTTCACGGCTAAGGCCCGCTATACAGCGCCCATTGTAACAAAGCACCTATATTCCCTTCATATTGCAATAGTGAGATATAAGTTCCACTCAAGCAGTTTCTTTCTACGAACCACTGCCTTTTGGAAACGATTCTTAACCTGTTCATGCCTTCCATACATAAACGTATAAGCTGTCCTCGTTCCTTGTAGAGTATGAACTCAACTATAAAAAAAAAAGCAAGCATATTTTCTTTATTAAGCCTTTAGACTATACAGGACAGTAAACATATATTTACACTGTTTAAAAACAGTGATACACACTCATATGCATACATTAATGGATGCATTCCCTATCGTTTTTTTTTTTCTTTTTTTGATAAATTCAAATTTCACTATATTTTCCACTTCAAACATATGTATAAAACATAGGTATCTTTTCTCCTGCATAACGAAACCAAAGACAATAATTTTATTTGTTTTCTGAAAACAAACAATGTGCATGAGTCTAAAAGACGACGAACCGTGCTCTTTTTCTGTCTCTGTCTAAAGACGATGGTAAATCCTTTAAGATGTCTATTGATAATCCCCAGGCGTTTTTATACCCGTCTCACAGTTTCCTATCTGCTCGACTTGTGGTGGTTCACGAGCCAGAAAATCTCAACCGAATTTTACCTACGCTGAAGCCTATACACTGTCAGAGGCAAACGCATATATATAGTTTCACGTAGACGTAGGGTTGGAGAAGCGTCTGATGAACATATACGGATAGGAGTAACTTCTTACAAATAGAGAGAGACACACAAATATTCTCACGCATATATGCACGCAAAAAGACTTCAAGTGAACTGCAAAAACTTAATCAGGCTCACAGGCCTGCACGCGGAGACTGGAAGTTGGGATGAAAGAACTGACAAAAAAAACAAAAGAAAGAATTGACGAAGGAAATAAACAAAAGAAAGAAAGTCAGGAAATAAAGAATGAATAAAATAAGCATAATGAATGAAAAAAGCAAGGTACATAAAGTAAAGAAAGAAAGAAAGAAAGAAAGAAAGAAAGAAAGAAAGACAAGAAGAAAGAAAAAGAGAGAAAGTCAAGAAAGAAAGGAAGGAGGAAAGAAAAGGTAAGAAGTAAAGAAAGAAAGAAAGAAAGAAAGAAAAGACAAGAAGAAAGAAAAAGAGAGAAAGTCAAGAAAGAAAGGAAGGAAGAAAGAAAAGGTAAGAAGCAAAGAAAGAAAGACAAGAAGAAAGAAAAAGAGAGAAATTCAAAAAAGAAAGGAAGGAAGAAAGAGAAGGTAAGGAGTAAATAAATAAATAAAGAAAGAAAGAAAAAAAAGACAAGAAGAAAGAAAAGAGAGAAAGTCAAGAAAGAAAGGAAGGAAGAAAGAAAAGGTAAGAAAGAAAGAAAGAAAGAAAGAAAGACAATAAGAAAGGAAAAGAGAGAAAGTCAAAAAAGAAATGAAGGAAGAAAGAAAAGGTAAGAAGTAAATAAATAAAGAAAGAAAGATAGAAAGAAAGAAAAGACAAGAAGAAAGAAAAAGAGAGAAAGTCAAGAAAGAAAGAAAGAAAGAAAGAAACAAAGAAACAAAGAAACAAAGAAAGTCAAGAAGAAAGAAAAAGAGAGAAAGTCATGAGAGAAAGGAAGGAAGAAAGAAAAGGTAAGAAGTAAAGAAAGAAAGAAAGACAAGAAGAAAGAAAAAAGAGAGTAAGTCAAGAAAGAAAGGAAGGAAGGTAGAAAAGGTAAGAAGTAAAGAAAGAAAGAAAGAAATAAAGAAAGAAAGAAAGACAAGAAGAAAGAAAAAGAGAAATCAAGAGAGAAAAGAAGGAAGAAAAAAAGGTAATAAGTAAAGAAAGAAAGAAAGAAAGAAAGACAAGAAGAAAGAAAAAAGAGAGAAAGTCAAGAAAGAAAGGAAGGAAGAAAGAAAAGGTAAGAAGTAAAGAAAGAAAGAAAGAAAGAAAGAAAGAAAGAAAGAAAGAAAGAAAGACAAGAAGAAAGAAAAAGAGAGAAATCAAGAGAGAAAAGAAGGAAGAAAGAAAAGGTAAGAAGTAAAGAAAGAAAGAAAGAAAGAAAGAAAGAAAGAAAGAAAGAAAGAAAGACAAGAAGAAAAAAAAAGAGAGAAAATAAAGAAAGAAAGACAGAAAGAAAGAAAGAAAGAAAAGAAGAAAGAAAAAAGAGAGAAAGTCAAGAAAAGAGAGAAGAAAGAAGATATGAAAGAAAGTAATAAAAGACGGCATCTCAAGAAAGAAAGAAAAAACTGAAGAAGGAAATGAATAAAATCAAGAAAGAAAGAGAGTAATGAAAGAAAGAAAGAAAATGTCTAATCAAAGGAAATAGAAAAGAAAGAAAAGACGTGAACAAAATAACAAAGAAAGAATGAACGAGTGTCAAATAAATAACGATATACATGCAGAAACAAATTAAGAAATGAAATTGGAAATAAGACAGGAAAAAGAACCAAGAAATGTAATGGAAAAGAAAGAAAGAAAGAAAGAAAGAAAGAGAGAAAGAAAGAAAGAATAAAGATTAAACAAGTACAATGAAAACGAAAGAAAGAATAAACTAAAGGCAAAAAATAAAGAATTCGCCAAAAATAGAAATATATGAAATTAATTTCGAAAGAACGAAGAAGTAAAAAGAAGAAAAAAACAATTTAACACGTTGGAAACAAACTTTAGGTATCTTATAACCTGATGGGAATTTCGGTAAAAAATTTTCTCAGAAGTCTGGAATCGCATAAAACCTTCGGTTACAAGAGGTGAGTCTCTTCAAGTTCACATGTTGCAAGTGTATCTCAACTAGAAAAAAAAAACAATTACAGAGAAAAACTATAAATAAAACAAATGTCAGATATCTTTTACTTCACATATTTTTTTTTCTTTCAAGGTTCTCATAGGTATTTACAGTTACCTTTCATCTATGAGTTAACAATTATGTTAACGAATATGTTTCTTCTGCTCTTTGCATATTACACGAAATAAAACAATACTCTAATTTCATTAGCCATTCAGACTAATATCCTTATCTATAGATTTCTATATTTTACCCTTTGGCTGAATCTTATCACTATATAATTAATGATTCAGATTAACATCATCAGCTTCTCAGCTTTTGGGGTCGGGGAGGTTCAAATAATTTTAAGCCCAAACCCCAGGGAGCCTTTTTCTGAGGCAGTATCTTTCCTCGGTAAGGTTTTTTTTTTTTTTTTTTTTTTTACAGTTTTGGTAAATGACGAGGGGGGTTGGGTAAGTTATTTCACGGTACTGCCATTAAACCCTCTTTAAGCCTCGAACAATGTGTAGTATCTGCACGGATCTCGGACGGATAAATTACATATTAGTTGCGTCTCTGTCTACGGAGAGGGCACAAATGAATATATTACTGACAGGTATCTGCTCTCGAAAAACAGTTGCCTAAGGTAGTACCTCCCTCAATGAACTCAAGAGAGAGGAACTCCAGCAGTTGCCAAGCAACCGACAGATGCGGAGGCTGGGATATTTTGGGCCCTGGCCCGGGTGCAGGAGCTCGGGCTCCCCATATTAAACTGATCTTGTGTCACTTCCTGTCGTCGAGGGACGGCAAGAACATACATTTGCTTCTCGGGTTTTTGGCCATGATGAAAGTGTATAATCTGCTCTCTACTCAATTAAGATTGGAGATTGGCGTCCAGCCCCGGGTATTCCAACCCTGCGGTTGCACTTTCCTCCCTACACGAAGAGAAGTGGAGGGTCAGTGTAATTCGACACCAGCGTGACAGTGGTTGGGGTTGTTCCGGCTTCTCGCTCTTTTGACCGTGATGAAAGCTTTGTATCTTTTTACCCTTTATTTGATCTAAGACAGGTGGGAGTCTGTGTTGTATCAACGTCACCGTGACAGATGTCACGGGGACTGAGTAGTTTTTGTCCTAGAACAATATGCATATTCACGTGTATGAATAGTCCACATAATAATTGGCCTTGCGTCACGTCCTTTCCGTTTGGGAAGATCAGGTAAATAACGCTTCTCAGTCGTTTTTGCCGTGATCCAAGCCCAATTTGAGATGGCGGTGATCGTCCAATCCAGTGGATACCAATCAGGCAGCAGTACTTTTATCAATGAATGTGTTATGCATAGGTAAAAAAAATCTGAATTACTACCGATGACGCTCTCTAAATATTTCTCCATTGCCCTTCAGTACATTGACCTAACTCTACACAACGTCCATTTCTTTAACATTAAATATAAAAATTACACACACACACACACACACACACACACTCACACACACACATATATATATAGATAGATAGATAGATAGATAAGAAACAAAAACGTTAATGGAACCAACGGACAATTTGACAAATCCTAAAACTCTAATCAAGATAAAGTCTCGGACATAAATATCAATACTGAAAAAAGAAAAACAAAAAAGGACTAAAGGCAAACCTACCTACTAATTAAAGTACTCAAAGCCTAGATTGCCTTGACGGAACGACAAAAAAAAACGCTTAACAACGTTAAATCTTATAAAAGGATGGCTCTATTCGTAACACGAGTTTCATGCTCATACGATCTTCAGGCTACTTGCTTGACAGCGTTCAAGCCGTCTGAAGATCACGTGAGCATATATATTTAGTGTTGTCTATTCATTTTATGTAAATTTAATTGGTAACAGAAGCCATTGGTTTATACCAACGGCTTTTCCACACTTCATACTTCTCCAATTCACTCTCGTGTGGTCATGTGTGACGTCATGAGATGCAGTGCGATCTTCTAGCGTCTTATATGCACGTATCTATCGTTGCTTAGAAATCATCTATGTAAACATTGACAGACTATCACCACAGTCTTGTCCGTATATGGCTTAATATGTTGTAAATGACATCTTTGATAATGGCTTAAGTAAGCCTAAATCTTAGATTGTATTAAAAAAAAATATGGATCAATATTGTGAATTTCTTTCTTCGTTCAACGATAATGTTATTAAACTTATCAGACGTTACGGAAAAAATTACATAAAATAGACAACACTTGTCTATATTATTTAATGAAAAGTGTAATGAATGAAAAGATGCTGCCTAAATACACACACAATATATATATATATATATATATATATATATATATATATATATATATATATATATATATATATATATGTCGAAGTATGAGACGCCACGTTAGTCGTCTAGGATTCGGCAGAAATATATTCCAATGGTTTTGTTTAAGAAACGTATATACGTATATTTGAACTATTTCTTCTCATTTAATAACACCGGTTAACGTTCAGTTGCCGAAGTTAAGCAATATCGGGCCTGGTCAATGCTTAAGTATCGGACCGTTTGGTTACACCAGATACTTTGAACAACCTCGTAAAATCTGAAATACGTCTCGGTTTTAAATAACTCACAAATTATTAAGCTGTAAAAAAAAAGAAAACAAACCCTTCAATCATTGACGCGACCCTCCAACATCAATTGCAGAAAATACGTGACAAGCCAAAACTAGTGAGTTTATAAAATGTTGAACGGTGTGGTGTACGCTTGATCAGATTCACTCTATCGGTTAGAGATTTACGTGCCTTCCGCCACTGAGACGAGACACTGGTATTAAGGTCCAAAGGTCATAGGCTTTCTCTTGGAGATTTTCCTTATTCTAAGCAGATAACTGCATTTTGAAAAATTATTTTCAAAGTATGGTTAACCTGTAGACATCAAAATTTTGAGTTTCGGTTGATACAGAAGAATCGATACATTTCTTTTCTTTTCTGTAAGATTTCAATTACTATTTATTCATGTAATTTCTCTGGCTTCACGATCTTTGGTTATTGTTTAAAACCTCTACTCTGCCATTATTTAGTGTGACACATTTGATGCCTGGTTCAAAATGTTTAAGCTAAAGTTTGCACGCTGCTACAACTGTTAGTTGTGTCACACTCTATCCTTAATAAGCAGTTTTAAGTTTTGTTTCACCGAGTCTCCGGCTAGTTTCACGGAAACGCGTAGCCTAGTTCGCTTGGTCTGTCCGACTTTGTGACTTGCGGTACGTCCGCCCGTAGAACCCCAGTACGCGGTGCACGCGACCGGACTACCGTCTCCGGCTGGTTGCACGGAAACGCGTAGCCTAGTTCGCTTGGTCTGTCCGACTTTGTGACTTGCGGTCCGCCCGTGGAACCCCAGTTCGCGGTGCACGCGACCGGACTATAAATCGTCCGGTGTCACGCAGTGAGGTCTGCAGACAGCTCTTCCCAATTGTTTACGTCGACCTGCATCGCTTTCAGGTACCCCTTGATACAGTTTTCCAATGCCTCGCTGTCGCTTTCGTCCGACTAACTCTTAATTCTCTTTGTCACCAGCGCTGGAGTATAGAGGCAAACTCTCGTTGCAAGTCAACAGCAACAGCACCAGGTTTGACTTCTTTCTTTTTATGTGTCCTGTCCTTTCAGAATCATGGCCCTCCACTTTCCCTATCCCTTTGTGGCGCTCAACAGGTTTTGTGTTTCTGCCAATTCCACCATACCATACTCCGCGATCCACCAACCCAATCCCGCCAGGTATGACATGCGCTGCTTTCCCGTGTCTCTTTTTCCCTCTATTCGTCCCGTGAGTATCAGATTCTCCAGGTCTTTCTTTCTCATCACGTGTCCTAGAAATTGTATCTGCCTCTTATGTTAATCAAAAGCTTCCTCCTTACAGACCTTATAGTTGCTCACATGCTCCATCCATGATATCCTCTGCATCGTTCTGTAGAATCACATCTCCGCCGCCTCGAGTCTCTTCTTCTTCCTTGAGGATACCGTCCAACATTCGCTGCCGTATAGGACAGATGTTATGTAGCAGCTGAGTACTCTTTTCTTTGTCAACATAGAAATCCTCCTACGAAGCAGTACAATGGAGGCATTAACTAAATACCCCGCAGTAGTATCGTAACAGTACGAGCTATCGCCAAACGTTGGTTCTGCTGGAGAACTCATTCTCCTATCAAATGGAACAGTGCTGACCAAATAGTCTGATGCAAACTTTTTTCAGAAACCACAATCAACTAGTCTGCTGCCACTGACATGAACGTATCCCTGGCACGACGAGCTTAGGGATTGCTAAGACTTGGTCAAGATTTTAATCCAACCTAGCAGAGGAAAGGGCTCTATTTACTTCTCCATTAGTGAGATGCATCACACAGATCTGTCACTCTACGATCTTGAATCGGCTCCTAGGGACTTCAGGCTAAAATCGCCGTCGAAAAGTTGTATGACGTTAACGTGTCGAGGCAGATGATAGTGATTTCAAAAAAGGACTTTTCAAATGGTTTGAAACATGAAATGAACACTGAAATTAGTATGTCAGGTCCCAAAAGGAGAGAGCTTTGAAAGGAACTATAATGATGTTGCTGGTGGTATTAGGTTGGTGATAAAATAATGACGTAATAATGTCGTTTTTTAACGTTAAAAAATACGTCAAAAAACGACATTATTACGTCATTATTTTTGCACCAACCTAATAGTTTTTTGTTTTTCTTTTCTTTTTCTTTCTAATATATTGGAACTTTTGGATAGTCTTTCTGCTTCTTATATTGATAATCCTTCTTTTTCGTTCTTTCTCTCTCTCTCACTCTCTCTTTCTCTCTTTCTTACGCTCTCTCTTTGTCTCTCACTCTCTCTTCCACTCTTTTTCTCTTTCGATCGTCCTCTCTTTCGCTCTCTCTTTCGCTCTCTCTCTCTCTCTCTCCCTCTCTTCCGTCATTTCTCTCTTTCTTTCGCTCTCTTAGTCTCTCTCTCTATTGCTCTCTCTTTCGCCCTCATTTATTCTTTCTCAATCTTTCGTTCTTTTGCTCTCACTCTTTCGCACCCCCTCTCTCTTCCACTCTTTTTCTCTTTAGAGCGTTCTCTCTTTCTCTCCCCCTCTCTCTTCCACTCTTTTTCTCTTTCTATCGTTCTCTCTTTCGCTCTCTATTTTTTCGCTCTCTATTTTTTCGCTCTCTCTCTCTCTCTCTTCCGCCATTTCTCTCTTTCTTTCGCCCTCTTTGTCTCTCTCTCTTTCTCTCTCTCTCTCTGTGTTGCTCTCTCTTTTGCCCTCTTTTATTCTTTCTCAATCCTTCGCTCTTTCGCTCTCACTCTTTCGCGCTCTCTCTTTTGCACTCACTCTCTCACTCTCTCTTCCATTCTTTTCTCTCTTTCGTCCACTCTTTCTCTCTCGCTCGCTCTTTTCCTCTCTTTCTCTCTCTCCCGCTCTTTCTCTCTCTTCCTCCCTCCCTCTCTCTTTCGTCCACTCTTTCTCTCTCGTTTGCTCTTTCTCTCTTTCCTGCTCTCTTTCTTTATTTCACCCTCTCTCGCTTTTCGTTTTCTCTCTCTCTCTCTATCTCTCTCTCTCTATCTCTCTCTCTCTCTCTCTCCTCCGCTTACTTTTGTTCTTTCACTCTCTGTCGAACTGGAAATAAAAGACGCCGATTGATAGCTATTTTTAATCGTCAAACATGTCCCAAAAAGATTTGCTTCGGCCATTGAGCGTGTGTTAACCTCATACGCATTGACTTTGTCAAATTATGTTAGGATTGACAATAGTTCAATGAACAGTGATCATACAATGTACTGAATGGTAGTGTTCACAAGGTACCTCATTGTTTTCTAGGCTTAGCATAGAAGCTGTTTACTTACCGGACAGAAATTACCAAAAAATATATATAAAATGTCCGGAAGAAAATAAAAGCGGATCTCTAAAAAGTGACAACATTGTCAGAAAACACACAAAGCTTATATAAATAAATAAAATAAAATCTATTTACTCAACGTAGCCTTCACCTCAGGAAGAATAAAGAATGAATTAATTTTCAAATCTTATGATAACACTAATAATATTTATGTCCAGCTGTTAACAGTTTTCTTTCAATTGTCTTATCTGGAGATTTAATTCTAAGAGTCTGGGTTCAGACATAAAAGTGATATTTACGTGTATTGCTAACCATCACGATCGATGAAAAAAAATGAACCGAAAATATGGACGATATTTTTAGAGAAAATAATCTTTATTTTGAGATATAAACGCAGATTTTTCTCTCCAGAAAACATTTTTTGTTTGCACGTGTTTAAGTCAACATTTGAGATATTGTATCTAGACTGTGATTGTTTTGTTTTTAAGTAACAAATAAAAATAACTTAACATTTTTTTTCAAAATTTTGTACTTCCCTTCTCGACTTTAGATTTAATGTCTTCATTTTACCATAAATTTTGTAAAGGCTGAATAGGCGATTACGCACACACACGCGTACATAGTCATATCATTAAAGATAGATAGATAGATAGATAGATAGATAGATAGATAGATAGATAGATAGATAGATAGATAGATAGATTAAGAAATAAACAAACAATATAGATAGATAGATAGATAGATAAAGAAATCGATATAGATAGATAGATAGATAGATAGATAAAGAAATCGATATAGATAGATAGATAGATAGATAGATAGATAAAGAAATAAACAAACGAGATAGATAGATAGATAGATAGATAGATAAAGAAATAAACAAACGAGATAGATAGATAGATAGATAGATAGATAGATAGATAGATAGATAGATAAAGAAATAAACAAACGAGATAGATAGATAGATAGATAGATAGATAGATAGATAGATAAAGAAATAAACAAACGAGATAGATAGATAGATAGATAGATAAAGAAATAAACAAACGAGATAGATAGATAGATAGATAGATAGATAAAGAAATAAACAAACGATATAGATAGATAGATAGATAGATAGATAAAGAAATAAACAAACGAGATAGATAGATAGATAGATAGATAGATAGAAAAAACAATATAGATAGATAGATAGAAAAAACAATATAGATAGATAGATAGATAGATAGATAGATAGATAAACAAACTAGATAGATATCCTACACTAAGGAACCATGTATTAACCCAAGAAAGTTTGATTAAATAAAACAAAATTTATTATATCTTTTTCAATTATCGAATAAAGTGTTTTGTATTGGGATCAAAATTGTGGATAAACTCTCCAAAGGGTCTGTGTACATGTGTGGTTAATCGAGTTCACCCCAAGCAATGTAGTAAAGACACCGAGACGCAAGAGTTTTCCGGATGTGTAGCAGTTAGAAATAGAAACATGGCTACGGAGCGGGAACAGGGAAAAGAGTAACCAGCAAGGTATTTGATAGATATTTGACAATGCATTGAAAAATATTACTGATTAAATTTAGCTGGAAAGCATGGAACCAGAATGGAGTTCCATGAGCGAGAAGCGAGCGGAAACGAAAGTTTACATAAAATTTACGGCTACGTCTACCCAGCTAAACTGTAAGGTACAAAGCTCAACTGAACTGTTCGGCCAATAAATACTGAACATGTATTTTATGGCATCGGCGAATTTTAACATTATCAATGTCGACATTTTTTATATATATATATATATAACATCAGTATCGAGCCGTCAGCTGCCAACTATTAGGTTGGTGCAAAAATAATGACGTAATAATATCGTTTTTTTACGTTAAAAAGTACCTGTCAAACAGCTATTCAGTCCTTATTCCAAACTCCCCCTCGAAAACAGTTGTGTTTTTTGAACACCAACAGATTGCTCCTGCGGTTTATACGGTAGCCAAAGCTAAGCGGATATTAGTTACAGTTTGAATGATCAACAATTTGAATAAGTCTCATGTAGGCACTTGCGAATTCATACCTGTGTTACCGCAGACCGACCCTGTGGTTTATAGGTTCACAATGCTAAGCCGAAGTTAAAATGTTTAGGATCAACCCGTGTTAATGCTTTCAGGCATTTCCAAACTTTATCGTTCCCTGGGATCACCTCTCCAGATCAATAACATCAGGAAGACATTTCCCTGATAAATCGGCCAGGGTGACTTTCGAACGCCGACTTTCACAGATGAAAAGCAAACGTTCTAACGACACAACCTCGCGCCCAATTAATTGCATACATACTGAAATGTTTGAAATCAATGACCAATTTACTTAATAGTTTCCATCTAATTAAATTATACTTTTCAAATCTGACTTCATACAAATAGTAATATGCAAACTAAATAACCGAATATAAGCTTTGTTTCACACGGAAAATCTGTTCATTAATATGCAACTCAGTTAAACGATAATAATATTTATAAACTTTGAAAAAGAAAAAAAATCAATAATTATTAGACTCTTATTAGACTTTCCATGTTTCATGGTTATTTCGAAATAACGGCAGACATGGCCTCTCTATAGGTCCACTTTTCGCTCAGGCATAATCAGAATTTTTTTATTAAATTAAAAAATTCCAATTAAAGCAAATTGTTGTAAAATACTAATTTAGAGTCGTGATCAGTCAGTTATGTGCCATGCGCGATACACGCTTAGGCGATCATGTATCTTTCGATACATGACTGACGAAGATATTTTTTTCCCGGGGGAGTTTGCTATTTCTTTTTGCGATAGACCAATTGCCATCCAAGGTTATAGAACCCAGTCTGTCCTGCTATTTACATATAGCTGGGAGAGAAGAAAAGGATTCATACCTTTCCCAGGGGTATAAGCACCTACTACTTACAAGTAAAATATTGTAATTGGAATACTTAGTGTCATTTTCAAATAGACAACTATGTAGTCATGAAATACCAGTCAGTCAGTTGTGTGCCATGTGCGATACACTCTTAAGCGATCATTTATCTTTCGATACATATCTGACGAAGCATATACACTGCGTGCCAAATTATTATCGAGATAACTTTTTTCTAAAATTTCAAAAACCGTCCAATCAATTCGCAAAAAATTGTCACCCAATGTTGGCAACACTGATCTGCGCAATCACCGAAATTTTTGTACTGATCTGCGCAATGTAAACAAACCGGCGCCATATTTGTTATCAGCACTGTGAATTGCGCGTGCCAAATTATTAGAAAAGTGCAAGAATTTAGTGAAATGATGGGCTGTAAAAGGAGTTTAAGTGATGCTGAAAAGAAAATTATCACCTCAGAACACTCAAAGGGTAAATCTACACTAGAAATTTCTAAAATGATAGGGAGGTGTGATCAAACAGGGAAAAAGTTCACCGCCGACCCTACACAAGTAGGCAATAGGGTAGATACAGGCAAGCCGAGGGTTATTTCACGTCGTCTCATGTCACGACTTAAACGACAGGCCACGAATAACCTTGGACTTACCAATCAAGAGTTTTTCAGTCGCATTGGGGATCCTACTGTGTCTAAAAGTACTCGGTGTCGGTATCTGAGGGAAATAGCAACAACAGTCAAACCTGTATCGAAGCCTCTGTTGATGAGAAATCACATTCAAAATCGATGGAAATGGGCCGAGGACAATATGAAGATTGACTTCTCTAAAGTTTTGTTCACAGACGAAACTCGAGCAACATTTGATGGGCCAGATAGATGGTGCAAAGGCTGGGTAATGAACAGACAGAATCGCCATCAGCATTTGAGACGCCAACAAGGCGGTGGAGGCATAATGATCTGGGGTGGTATTATTAGAAAAACATTAGTGGGCCCATGAAGAGTACCAGATGGCTTCAAAATGACTGCTGATGCATACATAGCGTTTATGAAGGAGCATCTTGAGCCGTGGTTGAAAAGGCAAAGAGTTGCCTTCAGAAGGGCCATTGATTTTATGCAAGATAATGCTCCCTCACATGCTGCTCACAAGGCTACTGAATATTTGAAACAGTTATGTTTCGATGGACCTCAAAAAATGAAGTAACCAGCAAATTGTTCGGATTTGAACCCAATCGAAAACCTTTGGAGCATCATGAAGCGAAGACTATAAGCCAACCGACGACAATTCAGGAGCAACTCTGATCTGTGATAAGCAATTCTTGACATATCTCGTGGCATTACAGTAGATGACATCCTACAATTAACAAATTCTATGGATCGTCGACTTCTTCAAGCAATTTCAAAACAGGGAAAGCACATTCCCTATTAATTTGTTTAAAACTGTGCCTTCGTTTGTATCTGTTATTTGTTTGATTATCTTATTTATTAGCTTCTTTTGATCATAAACATTCACGTGCAACATGAATAAACGTTTTGTTTGCTCATTCCTGGGAATTTTACTAAACCTTTATAATAATTTGGCACTCTCAAATCACCGTGCTGATAACAAATATGGCGCCAGTTTGTTTAAATTGCGCAGATCAGTACGAAAATTACAGTGTTTGCGCAGGTCAGTGTTGCCAACATTGGGTGAAAGTTTTGTGTGAATTGATTGAACGGTTTTTGAAATATTCGAAAAAAGTTATCTCAGTTATATCAGTTGTTCTGATGAGCTTTTTACCTTGGTTCTTGGCCTGCATGAACTTAAGCGTTCTACTAGATTGGCTATTAGGTCTCGCCGTTTTACTGTTGAACTATCTAGATGCAACTTTATGTTATATTCTCGCCTGTGAAACTCACTTCCAGTTTCTCTCTTCCCTGCCACATACAATGTTTAAAATTTAAATGCGAAGTCAATTGATATTTTCTGTCTTTCTGGAACCAGTTCTTTTATTCTTCTTTCTCTCAACATTAATTCTTCTCATGCTCTCTCGTTCTCAGCAACACTTTAGCTGCATTATCTTCTTGCCTGGGGTGAAGTAATTAGAAAATGAAATTATAAAACAAAATATTTTAAAGTTGTTTACTGAAAATCACACACAACTACAGCTATATAGATAAATTGTTCACACATTATGAAATAGACAAAGTCCGACAATTTCTTAATATGTGACGTCATTTGTTTACAATGTCCATTTCATAGTGTGTGACGTCATTTGTTTACATTCGAATAAGCATCGAGCAGATATGAATGTATGAGAATTGTAGTTTAAGAACAGTAAAATCGACCTTGCTGACCGAAACGCTCCTCTGTGGCTCAGTTGATAAAGCACGTCTAGCTATATGACGGTTCCGTATAGGACACAGGTTCGATTCCTGTCGGAGGACGCATATTTTCTATGGAAATTTCTTGGATATTCAGGCCGGTAAATGTTGTCAATGCTGTTTATTATAAACAGAGCATTTCCTTAAATATTTGTGTCTATAAAAAGGACATATAAACATAAACAATGTCAGTATAATTTCCCTTTGAAATAAATGAAGTTCTTATCTGATAGCACATTGATTCGGCAATAATCTGGACCAGCTTTTATATTTTCCATGTCCGTATATATTTTCTCCTTTCCCACTCCCTTAGCAAGAGAACCGCTTGATTTTGTCCAAATACAGCGGCCTCACATTTTGAGGGTTGGACGGGCCCTACTAACATCAGTTATGTTTAGTTTACTTTGTGCTCATGTTTAATTTGTTTTGGGGTTCATTCCCTCTCCTCACAATTTAGTCATCTATAAATTTTTAATTATAAATTTTATAATCATCAAATTTTTATGGCATGGGGCGCATTTTGTAGGTCTCTCTTGAGAGGATGCGGTATTATGGCGTATGGGGGATTGATTGGTGATGGACGAGTTTTTATGGTGACTGTGAAAATTGTAAGGAGTGAATGGGTCGTGAATCTGATTAGCTAGGTATAAGATAGTTAGTGATGACCAGCCTCAGCCACCTCCCCTTTTTTCGGCCACGTGCCACAATTGTATTTTAATATACAATTTATTGTATATTAAAATACAATTGTGGCACGTGGTAATAATCTACTTGTGATTCGGTAATAATCTACTTGCGCCATTGCATTTTGTCCATATAGAATTTATAAAGCTTCAGAAAATTATAAATTTTATAAGGCCGTATTAGGGGCCTTCCGCTGATCACCGGAATTAAATGCTACAATTTTGAACTTATAGGTAATCTTTAAATTCATCTCCTCAAAAAGCAGTAACCATTTTGAAAAAAAAACAGGCCATTAATGATTATTTGAAAATCCAACTTTCAAATTTTGTGCAATACTACCATTCCAAACTCGACCTGCCCTACTGCTGGACGTGTTACAATGACGGGTTTTTAGTTATTTGGTTTGCGGTTCTGTAGCAAGTCTACAGGCAGATGAAGGATCAT